>VDFB02000015.1:316768508-316793203 GCA_007258455.2 Sequoia sempervirens
TTCATTCCCTTACTTTTTATCTATTGATGACCCTCAATTATTACATTGCTAAACCTTTCTTTTTACTTATTCATTAGACGTACATATAATAAATGACTTAATCTTCACAATTTATATCTTCACTTAAAAATCTAAATATTTGTGAATCTTTTATTTCCCTTGAACAAAATCTTAAAATAATAATAATTTTTAAAAAGTGCCCCCACGGGTTAGAGTAGTTGGTCTCAAGTCTCGGGTTTTCTCCCCGAGGTCTTGGGATCGACTCTCAAGCCCGGTATGAACCCCGTCACGGACACTAGGGGGGCGATGCTGGTTATCCCGTGCCCATAGGGATTAGTCTCACCTCCCGCTCGCACCTCCCTGAACCAGTGTAAGGGTGGGCCGCTGGGCGGGGGCCGCGGGGATACCCTTGAAGACCAAAAAAAAAAAATAATAATAATAATAATAATTTTTAAAAAATAACCAATAACTATTAAGGTCAGAATATCATTGAAGATTTCTCATAGTCACATCAAACTTTCCCAACTATCATAACTGATTTAAGTTAATCTAAATTGAAATTACCAATCATAATAAAAGTTGTGAGTTTACGATTAATAACTGCTTAATTCCAATGTGAACTTAATTACTTAAATTGTCAAATTTTAAATTCATAAAGGATAATAAAGTAGACATAATGAGAAAATGATATTATAAAGAACCCTAGTTGAATTGTACGACACTATATGGTGTTTTCCCTAATTTTATCTCTTTAATTTATTTGCAGGTGTGAGCAAAGATGAATGGCGGCTTCTGGAAGGAGTGAGCGACTGGGAGGGAACTATCTGCTGGATGAGGAGAAATAATTTGCTGCATAGTAAATACACCAGATCTGGAGGAGAAGGAAGGTTGTACGAATAGGGTACTTGCAAATTTATTTTATAATAATCTTATTTCCGCCTCTCTATTTTTTCTTTTCCGTATATGCAAAGTTGCTATGTGATTTATAATTTTTGTTCTCCCCTCTTTTTGGGTTAAAATTGAACTTCATCTCTATATTACTCTACTTGTGCAGATCACTAACTGCAAGCAAATATTAACAAAAGCGGGTCTCACCCTGCACTCTCATTGAGCTGCTCCCAACAAGATTGAGGATAAATTCATTCATCTTGCCTTAAATTTAAACTATTGCATTCTTATATTTGTTTATATAAACCCTACAGCATCAAATACTTCCACTGTTGTGTTTCACTGATTTACTTATTTTGAAACTCATATATATATATATATATATATATATATATATCCGTATAGAGAGGAACTTTGCCTCTTTGAAGAACAGTTGCATATTTTATCTTTTATATGTGCAGATCCACAATCTGTAGCTACGAAGGAATTGTAGACCCATTCTCTCTCTTTTTGAAATCCTTTAGCCTAAATCAAAATGTTATTATTATTTGTTTTTTGGTTGCATCTTCTCAATGTTTTAAAATTTACCCTTTTTTGTGATTATAGAGCAGAGCCAATGAATACTAAACAAGGTTTCTTTGGGTATTCATTATTTTATTTTCTTCACTGCTGTTACACAACAACATTATATTTCTATTAAATCTGTAAAATAATTTACGTAATTACTTCTAAGATGTTGCACATAGCCAAGGAAAAATACCTTTTTTTTTATTATATTTATAGTTTAAATTTTATAAAAAGGGTGTTAATTGGAAGTTTTGTCCACCGATTTACTTTTGAGATTATTAAAAACAACATAATTTTATTAAGTCCATTCCTACAAATGTGCATAGCTTTTTTTTTAATTTTATTCTCTGTCGCTACACAGCAAACATAATGCATAAATTTCATTTAAAGAAAACTCTTTTCTCTCTCTCTCTATATATATATATATAAATTATTTTCTAATCAAATATTATTAACTGTAGTAAATAATTTTATTTTATAAATATAATAAATATTATATATATATAATGGCTATCTATATTTAATGAGGTCTATTCATTTATTTCATATATGCATATATCATGTTTATACTTTTATAAAATGGTATATTTTTATGAAGATATAAAAACAAATATAGCTATTTTATTGCCTTAAGTAACTACACCATGACAAAACTTCAAGTTCAAAAAAAAGATTTATATAAATTTTTAAACTATATTTGATGCATAAAATCCTCATTTCCAAATAAAGATGAAATGATAAGTACAAATGGTTTGATTAAACAATAACTCTCTATATATATGTTGATCTCACTCACAAATGCTCTTTTTTGATCTACTTTTAATCCACATACTCACATGATCCACTATACTCTATTTCTATCTTCTTCTTCTTTTTTAAGACTTTAATTATCATTTACAAGCATTTATTTTGTCAACATAATCTCATTATACTTTTCCCTCAAGAACACAATACAACCCCTTTTTTTTTTTAAGTCTAACCACAAGAATAGATGCTTTTCACATTTTTATTAAAACCAAGGTTATAAATATATTTTCTTTTTATAATAAGATGCAACTCTTTACATAAACTTTCCATACTATAAGGAACGATTATAAATGCAATGAATAACATACCAAAGAATAAAATCTTGTTTTATCCATTTTCCTTTTCTTCATTTCAACAAGATACTAAAGTTTTATTTTTACATGAATATTAACAATTAAAAAAAATAGCATACCAAAGAATAAAGGCTTGCTCTAATACATATTTCACTCTAAAATAAAATACTATCTTTCCATGTTACAACAATATTTGAAATTACAATGAATACACACAAATGAATAAGGTTTGCTCACCACCCTACCGTAATGGCGTCATGGAGCCTCGTGGGCTCTAGCCATACCCCCCAAAAAGGAATTCTTTTAGCCCCACAATGATCAAAGAAGTCTTTTCTCATTTTTACAAAGGAATAAAACTAACATAACACAACTTGCATGCATCTACGTCCTCTACTTTATGTTTTCAAGCATGATCCATACAATAGGTCAACTCCTTACTATCAAGAAACAAGGGCAAATGGAAAAGAAAGAACTTATCTTTTCTCTTAGGTGGAGGGACTGAAATCTTGTATCCATCTTTCCTCTCCAAAACAAGCCATTTTCATCGATATCTTCCCAAAGAGATGGACTCCTCTCTTTTTCTCATTCTTTCTACCATCTTCACTCAAGTTCTCTAAGAGGAGAAGTGGGAAATGCCCAAATCTTCCATCTTCTTGGATATATAGGGATCCTCCAAACCTACACTTTTTCCCACAAGTGCTCACACATGTGTGAGTCTTGTGCCAATTCCAAGAACTTTTGGGGAGTAGAAGGTTGAGAGTGACAAGTCACTCTTCCCAAGCCCCAACACTTTTTTTTTTTTGAATTTGTCACATTCATGAATGTGGACTTTTGAGGGGTCTTTTCACACTCCAAGGACAAGTTCACATGTGTCAAAAAGGTTCCAAACCCATAGGTATAGGTCCTAGGGGTCTATTCTTGTTAAAAAACCAAGGAAATTGATTCAATAATCCCTTTTTAAAACCCACACAAAAATCCATACGAATTTTGATCTTAACCAAGGGTTCCAACCCCAACCAAACTCACATCACATGTCCTACAATTGGATTCTACTCAAACATAATCACCCAACCAATAATAAAACCTCAAACCCTTCTAAGTCAAATAGGGCTACACTTAGAACTTCCCAAAGATGTATTTGATTTGATTCCAACATTTATCTATCCTCCTATTTGCATATTTGATTCCTGCACATTACCAAGGTCAACATGATTAGATCATATATCTCTTCATATTATTAGCTAATCCAATTCACATAATTTTCACTCATGAACTATTTACTCATTAATACATCAAATGAACCTAATGATTCAATTTTCATTATAATCAAAGGAAATACACACTTACTCCAATACAAGAATATAGTCAATGAAATAGTCACTCCATCATTTTGTTTACCACCTTAGCAATTCATTTTAAACTCCTATAACATTAACGATGAACCATTTACCAAAATTTAATATGCCAAATAACTCAACACTTTCAAGTTATATCCAACAATTCACATGTGCATCTATCATAATTAAATCAAGGTTAATGCCCATGAATCCTAAAAAGATTTTTATCATTCATTTCATCATAATTATCATCTAACTACTTGTTCAATTGAAATAAAATGGGGGATATGAAATGGGGTCTTACATTCACGGTAGCATAAGCAAGAATATTATCAAATAATCACACTATTTGTCATCCATAATACATCTTACCATATATTTAGGATCACATAACACATATTATGGCTTTACTAATCATATGCAAGGTGGGGCCTTACAAATTTCTACACTCTTCTAGACTCTATTCATTACAATTCACCTAAAAATCACCTTTTCATCACTAAAAAAGTCCTATTTTGAAATGTTGTGAAGTCTTATAACAAGCTTTCATGCTTCTCTAAGCACATTTTCACTATTTATACCTTTCTTATGACTTATTTAACCTCTTTATGCCCTCACAAGTCTTAGATAAGTGCATTCTTGAATGTAAACCTGAGAAACAATATTAAATATGACTTAATTCCCGACACCCACTTTTGAGTCCAAGGTGGGACCCATTCGCCATGGGTGGAAAATGAGTTCTCCTTGGCTCCAAATTAAAAATATTTTTAATTTCCTTTCAGGGTTTTATTCAAAATCACTTGATGTTGGCCTGTGATGAGGTATCTAAGGTTACTAAGGCACAAGTCTGTATAAATAAGTGTTTCATCTATTTCAACCCCAATTCTATTCACCTATCAACATCAAATCATTCATTCACTAATTCTTGAAAGCATTTACATCATCAAATCAAGCATAAATCAGACTTCTTGGAGCAGCCATTGACATATCTTCAAATTTCTCCAACAAGGGTTTGGTGAGTATTTACATTTGCATTTTGTGTATTCATCATTCTCTTTCCATTTCATTTCTATTTCTATTTCAAGGGTTTGATTACCAAAGTGGGGTTTGACCAAGGAAAACCCGTATATCCTAACCCTCAACACTTTTTCCCCTTTGCATGTGTTTGTGTATGCAGATTTATCAAATGGAAAGGTGAGAAAAGGTATACATATCCCATCAAAGTCATTCAAGGTGTCTTGTGCCCTATTTCAAGTTTGGAGAGAGTCTACAAGTTGAGTTTTGCAGATTCAAATCTAGGGAATCTTTAGAAACAAAATTGCAGATCATAAGCCACAAAATCCTGTCCAAAATTCTCTATTTTCTAGAAGATGACTCATTCGCCAATGATGGAGAATCAGTCCCATTTCCAAGCTTGAACAATGATTTCTGTAGATTTGGATATCCAATTCCCCGAAACTGGCTCCAACATTTTATGACAAAAATAGGACTCATTCGACTAGAATGGCGAATCAATCCTAGTGAGCATTTTTGGTGTCTTCTACAAGTGTTCAAAGCCTCATTTCACCCTCTTCCAACTTCCAGGTACATATCTCCAATTAGGTTACTTTCTTTTACAATTTGTTTACATTTCTAGTCAAATAGTTTGAATACACATTGTGCTTTCCAACATTCTTACTTCATATTAGAATTACATTCCTTAGTCTACATTTTCTGTAGGTTTTCAACATTTAAATGCATCCACACACACACACTTCACACCCCTTTTTCCATTTCTTCTAATGAGAACATAAGCATTTTTGGCCCACCTTTCTCGTTCTAGGTGAAAAACCCTAGGAGTGATAGAAAGCAAGTAGGTGCCAAAAAATCTATGTTTCACCTTAAAATTTGAAATCATCATCAAATCATCAAATTTTTGAAATTTTCAAAAAATCTTAAAAATTCAAAAATTCACCGATTTATCTCCCGAGGGGGCATATATCCGTTATCACTCGAAAATCAGCCTCTGGGGCATATCAAAGAAATTTTGTCAACATCAATAGCAAATTTTTCTTTGAAGCAATGTGTAAAAACATCACTTCAAAGAGGGGAAAAATGTATACACCTAAATTCGGTCAAGATAATCAATTAATTAAATACAAGTTATTTAATTAATTAATCTTAAATTCTTCTACTTATAAACAAGTTCTAAATTTATTTATATAGTTCACTCTCTTAAATTCTTTCTAAAATCATTTTCTTCATGATTTAATTAAATAAACAAATCTAACTAATTTGTTTTATTTGATTAATTCCCTTTCATTAAATTTGAATTTTTAATTCAAATTTTGTCACATTTCTACATGACTCCCTAACCTCCTTCCACCTTATCATCCACTTCATCAAGTGTCACATGAATTTAAATATCTTTAATTTTTAAATGAAATTATCCTCAACAAATTTGAAACAACCTTGGACACTTGGCTCTCTCATTTCATTGATTCTCTTCAACACTTGGCAAAGTGCTCTTTTAAAGGGAACCATCTCCATGATTCCCTCTAACTTCTTCCTTCTCCATCGTTCATCTCTCTAGCTGAAATCCTAACAATCAAATCTTGCCAAATTAGAATATGTCTTGGAAATCCTATAAATGCAGCCTCATTCTACAACATTTGTAATCCCATCTTTGAGCAAACTTACTATGCAAAAATTTTGTGAGAGCAATTAGTGTTTAAGCATTTGTGAGCATTTAGAGCAATTTAGTATTTAGCATTTGAGCATTGTAGTATCATATTAGTTTAGAATCATGGCTTAGTTTAGTATTTTCATTTCAAATATCATACTAGTTTCCTTACAACATTTGCATCATAGCATAATCTTCATTTTTATCACAATAGCATTGATATCATAGCATCATAGCATCAATCATGTAGATTAATCAATATGTAGGAATTAGGATTCTTGCATTTTACAACATCCATTATCTAGGTTGTCATTTTAAAATTCATAGTGTAAGCAAAATCTGAGAGCCATTATGATTCAAGGAATCCTTAGAGATAGGAAACAATGGAACGGTTTTAGTGATTAATTGTGTTTTGAATTTGATTAATTTTGTGATTCAATTCTCTAATATAATATGTTTCATTGGTTTTGTGTGTATTATTTCTCATTTACTCACACTCACAATTCACACATTACACACCTCTATACTTAAGCTCCCCTTTATCATTTTGAATTACAACACCTACTCCTGTAATCTCCATTTTGCCTCTTGAGGCCCCAACAAAGTTCCATCTAATAGCCTCCAATAGAAAAGGAGTCTAGATAGTTTCAATATTATTACTTTTTTCTTTGTTATTTATTTCTATCAATTTAGTTGCATCTTACTCCATTATGAAGGATTATTCGAATTGAAGAAATTAATGACAAAGAAAATCAATTTATAACATCTCAATATGATAAAGTAGAAGATCAACTTATAATTACCTTAAATAACATAAATACCTAATCAAAAATATCGTACAAGATAATGTGTATACACTCCAAACTCTCTAAAATAAATCTACGCCTTATAAATTTGAAATTTTATACCACTTTAATAAATTTCAAATAGAGATAAGGAAAATATTTCCATGCTTAATTATGAAAAGCATATTATTTTAGGGAAAAAAAAGGTCTTAAGGAAATTGAGGTTTCATCGGTTAAGGTTAAAATTAAGTGGAAGGGGAGTTACGCCACAACTTAACTAGAGTGCGCGTGGGCAAAGGTGGGTGTTCGCGTGCAACATGCAATGCGAGTCACGGAGTCAAAATTCCATTCCACGGGCAAAGCCGTTAATAATTACTTGATATTTTAAATTAGATTACAAGGAGGATGCAAGAATTAGAGCCCTTCCATTTTGTTTTTATGTTTTTTTACCATGGAAATTAAAAAATTACTTAGATAGGTAGTAGGGACTTTTCCTTTCTACTATATTTTATCATTATTACGATGATTATAATAATATGAGATTATATTTTAATGAGTTTTTAATGGGTGATTAATAATTCTAATATATAAATATTAGTGTTATTTTGTTTGAGTGCTTTTATTTATAATTTTGACATATAAATATTTTTTTAGTATATTCAATAATCTTAAGTTTTAATTTAATATTGTGTACTATCAAAGTTTTCAATTGAAAATATTATTGACTTAATCTTTATCATTCTATTCTTTTAAGATTGAATTATGAAAATAATCAAATCCTTGGTTTTCAAGATTAAAATTCCTACTTTCTAATGTCAATAATCTCAAGATATGACTATTACCCATCAACATGTGCACCAACAAATTCAAAGTGTGCATCTAGGATTGTGTATTTAAAGGTGTCATCTTAAGAATATAACCAAAAGATTAAAAAAGAGTATCTCCTCTTAAAATATTCAAGTTATATCAATCATCAATTGACATCAAACAACAACAATAAACAAATTGAAATTCATTGTCATCTTCACAAAGTTTTCTATATGTCACAACTTGCTTTAGATTGACTTAGCATCATACATCTTCTTACATTATACCTCAACATAATAAAAAATCAACTCGTTGGCATTCATTACCACCTATACTTTTTAAACTATTATTAAATTAATTTAGGGCCCTAACTCAAGGTTAAGGAAGTTTCATACTTTAATACTCACACAGAAATATCTCAATGGTGCTTTTTACACCACCTTATTTTCCTAAACAAAATCATCTAAGCAAACATCTTTTCCAAGTATCAAAGATATTTGTATTCATCAAATAGAATAATGTTATCCAAGATAGAATTGTAGCAAGTGGATTAGATATGGATATAGTCTTATCATGTTGTTAGGATTAAGATGTCATTAACCTTGTAAATCCTATGTATATTTTATGTGTCTCCAACACTCTTGAAAGGTGTGCTTGGATGCCTAAGGTGTAATCGAAGAAATAATTTGTAGTTTAGATTATTTTAGAATCTTGATATTTTTTGGCATATGCATTCATGAGGGAGGTGGCACACTATAGCGGTAATTGTTTTCGACTTTCGACTCATTTAGGTCATATTCCCAATTCTAGGCACTGTACGAAGGAATGCCAAATCTTATCATAGTAGGTGGGACCCACACGAGTTAGCAAACTCCAAAATGGAGCACTATGCTTGAGCATTGAGTTGTTGGAGAGTTATGAGTCAAAGAATCCTTTGTCAAGTTATATTTTCTATTTAAGGTTTTGTTGATTATACCCATGTGAAGTCGTTGATCATGTTTACTATTTTTAAAAGATTGTCTCCAACATAGATGTAGGGTTTCTTCATGATACCATAGTTTTGATATTCATTATTTTGATCAAATCATTTATAGTTTTGGCTCTCTCTATCTATATATAGGAGTTGAGAGATAGTAGTTTGATATCATATTTTATAGGCACACATAGTTGTTGCTAAAATATTGTTAAAGTACATAGTGAGTTGTGTTTATATTGTATTATGTTCATTGAAAATTAATATGTAATTGTCCTCTTGTTTTGGTAGATTTTTTTTCTCAAAAGAGTTTCTCCATGTAAATCTTGTGTTGTTCAATATTGTTTTTGGATTCAATTGTGTTAGGATTTTTTGCATCAACATTTTGGATCACACTTTTTGATCCATCATAAATCTCCTCTTTCTCTCTACCATCCTGATGATGGATCACAAAGTGTGATCCAAAAAGTTGATGCAAAAAAGACCCAACACAATCGAATCCAAAAACAATATGGACTATGGAAACTTGTTATCATTAAAATCTTGTGTTACTATGGTTTATTAATTTTATTCATGTTACTAATTTATGCTTCCACACTTAATCTATTAGGTAATCCATCATTAAGATATTAATTTAAGATTTGCATACAGTTCATGAAGTTTTAATAAAATAATTTCACCTTGTTTTTCAACACTTGGTATCAAAGATAATAGTTTTATGTAAAGGGAAATGACTTTCTAGAAAGTGTTGAATGTTTATTTTACTATAGTGGGATCTTTTTCTTTGTGTGATTTGTAGATTTATGAAAAATTGAAAACAATGGCTTCTACCTTTTGTTTCAATATTGAGAAATTCAATGACATTAGGTATGAGAAGTGCAGGTTAAAGATGGAAGATCTTGAAGAAAGATCTGCTAGTGGAGAGCTATTGGAAAAGACACAAAATTATTTGGAAAGGTTGATGAAGATTAGTTGAAGTTAGAAAATAAGGAATAAGGAACCATTTAATTGTGCCTTATATATTTCATCTTCTTGAATGTCTTTAAGGAGACTACTACATACAAGATATAATAGAGCTTAGGTGATATTTATCAAAATAAAATTCTAATTAATAAATCGTTTTCCAAAGATGGTTATAATCTTTAAAAATGAAATATGATGATACAGTTGTAGGTTATTTAAACACTTTCAATCTAATTTTGAGTTAGCTAGTTTTTATGGATGTTAAGTTGGAAGAAGATAAATGTATCTTGTTACTTTGTTCTTTATTTGAATCTTGGGAAAATTTAATCATTTTCATTAGTAGAGGTGGTACAGAGATCAAGATGGATAATCTTATTAATAATTTTCTTTTAGAGGAGATGAGAATAAAATCCATGAACTATGGTTCAAAGGATTCCTTGATGTTCAAGAAGGCCAAAGGATAATGGTGATTCTAATAAAGTGGGTATAAAAAGATATATCTAAATCAAAAGAATGGTCAAAAACCCTAGCAAAGTTAAACGTTGAAACTATGGGAAGAGAGGGAATATGAAGAAGGAATGAAAAAATAAAAAGAAATCTTTAGATTCCTCCACAATTTTTTTATAATGATAGATGATAGTGATGCTTTGTCTATTTCTACTAACATTGTTAATGATGATACTTAGCTCATTGATCCAAGTTGTTCCTACCATATGAATACCAACAAGGAGTGATTTTTTACTTACACAAATAATGACATAGGAGATTTTTTCCTCAATAACAATAGTACTAAGAAAATTATTGGTAAGTGGAAGGAAACAATTATGTTTTGTAATAAGGGGATTAAAATCCTTGATTTTTTGCATACTCTAAGACTTGCAAAAAAATAGTCTTAGTATCCAAGTTAAATGATTTTAATGTGCATTTGATATTTGACAAGTCTAGTTGTAGGTTGGTGAGAGGGAATTTAGTGGCAGCTAAGGGATCTTGGTTTGGGATCTTGTTTCAAATAGATTCCTTCACATTTTATTACTTTACTAATGTAACAAGCAAGAATAAAAATGCATGTATATTGTGTTACCAATGTTTGGTTCAGAAGTGAAAAATGTCTTAAGATCATTATTAATAAGAGTTGGTTAATGGTTTTTCTTATTACTCTATTGACAAAACTAAATTCTATGAGTTTTTTTTTTGGTAACCATAATAGATCTTCATTTCCCATTGGAAGGTACACAACAAAATATTATTCAAAATAATTTTTTTAGATGTGTTTAGTCTAGTTGTTGTGGATTCTATGGTAAAATCTTCGTATTATGTTTCATTCATTGATTATACTTTTATACACACCTAGGATTATTTTATGCATGCTAAATCTAAAGTTTTTCACTAAGTTTGAGGAATTTAAGGACTTACTTGAAAAGAAAATAAATTATACAATATGGATTTTAAGATCTACTAATGGAAATGAGTATTGCTTGAAGAAATTTGATGATTTATGTAAGTATGTAGGTTTTCTTCAATAGAAAACTACACCATATGCACCTCAATAAATGGTTTTGTAGAGAGAATGAATCACACTTAAAGGAAAGAGCTAGAAGTATGTTGAGTGGTACATAATTGGATTGATGCTTTTGGGTAGATGATGTAAGTACTACTTGTTACTTGATTTATATATCTCCTTGATTAACCCTTGTTGATAAAACACCTTATGAAGTGTGGATATTTAAGAAGTCTTATATTTCACATTTAAAGGTCTTTAGTTGTGATTCTTATGTTCACAAGCCTAAAAAAAATTAATCTAAATTGGATACAAAATCTTAGAAATACATCTTTATAAGATACAGTGAGAATGTTAAGATTATAAGCTTTTGAATCCACTAACCCAAAAAGTAATTTATTCTAGAGATGTGATTTTTAAGGAGTATAGAAATTTTAGGTCATAAACAAAAAAACAAAAATATGGCAATTAAACAATGCATTTTGAAACTAATGATATTGATTGTGGATAATTCATTAGACATACAGGGAGTTGTAGATGTCGATTAGGCATGTGACTTGTATAGTTGAAGGTCCACTAGTGGCTAAACGTTTTATCTATTTGGAAATGTAGAGAATTGGATGAATAATATTCATCTGTAATTGCTTTTTTCATTATTGAAATATAATATATGGCTACCACTCATTCCTCTAAGGAAGTGGTATGGTTACAAATACTTTGTACACATATTACTTTTGATTGTAAAGCTGTTAAAATTGGTTATGGTAGTCATAGTACTATTTATTTGGTGAGGAATCCTATGTACCACACTAATACTAAGCATAATGAATCATGATGTTTAGTATCACTTTATGAATGAAATGTAAAATAATGGTAATTCTTATTGTAGAAGATTGACATATAGAAAAATGTTGATAGATTCCCTCATGAACCCAATGACCATAGATAAGTTCTATTGGTGGACGAAGGCCACAAGCCTTCAATCTTGTACTTAAATTTGTTAGGTTTTCTATGGATGCATTTGTAATGTATAATATCAAGTGGGAGAACATCAAGATTAAGGTGTCATTAGCCTTACATATCCTATGTATATTTTGGGTGTCTCCAACACTCTTGTACTTAGACACTTAGGGTGTAATTGGAGAAATAATTTATAATTTTGATTCTCCTAGAATATTGATATTGTTTTTCATATTTGCATTCATGAAGGAGGTGGATCATTATGGTGATATATCTCACTACCTCCATATGCCTTGTTTTAATAAAAATGCACCATTTCACAATAATTTGTTAGCATTTAGACTCCTATTAACTCAAAATAGAAAAATGACAAATATGTGTATTATCCAACTCAAATTAATATATTTTTTCATATAATTTATTAATTAGCATGATAAGGGTTTTTAATAGGGAAAGTGGGTAATTTATCTAAAAATTGATGAGGTTGAACTTTGCCTCATTAGGAGGTGCATATATAGGTGAAATAATAAGTTAGAGATAAGCACTAATAAATCTAAAGCAAGTGTTAATGAACATAGGTGAAAAATATTTACTCAAAGGGTGAGTTATCCATAGCATATTTTGGGAAGAAAGATTCCTTAGAGGAACATATAATAAGCTAAAGCTAAAGAGTGTAATGCAAATTTTTTTAGAATGCTTAAAGATTGAATTACTAGTAGGTTTCAATATCTCACCATTGTTCAAAATGGTTGAATTTAATAATTACCATAGAGCTAAATTTGTAGAGAGGGATTTGACCTAGCCTCAATAGCTAGATTTGAGGTAGTAGGTTCTTAAGAGGTCTAGATATGAAATTAAATAGATTTTAAGTAGTGGTTGAGCAAAAGAACCAATAAAAAGAAATATAAGGAGCATTTTGTTAGGTGGAAGAGAAGGAGAGTTAAGGATGATATATGAATTTTTGAAGAAGTGGATTAGTTGGGGTGGCCATCACAACCTCCCTCACTTCATTAAGTTTGAGCCCCATGATCAAAATTCAATTATTTAGAATTTTCATATAGGAGCATCTCAAGGGTTGAGCAATCTTACAGTGCCCAAAAATATTTTGTTTCATGTTTTATTTTCTTTCTAAGTTTCTTATTATTTCCTAGTTCTTATAGTCTCACTACAGCTAATAGTTTTCTTTCCCAATCAATTCCAACAATTTAGGTTCCAAATCAAGAACTCAGGATGTAGTAATTATTAATCTTTATAATAATATTTGATAATGTGAACCTATATCATATACTTGCAAGAACACAACAAATGAACACATTAGAAGATTCAAATGCAAGTTAGAATAGAGACTCCCCATAAAATCCATTAACATGATTCAAAATAGGAAATGATAGCAAGAAATTCAATGAAGATCAATAAAAGAGATTAATCCTATTCAAATAAAGCAAACTCTTGATCCTATGGGGGAGTTGGTGCCAATTTGATGTGGAAATTGGCCCTTTCCCAACTCCTAAGCAAGCTTGATGATGAATGGTGATAGTGATCCACTTTGTTGAAGATTCAAGTGTGCTCCATGATGAAAAACCTGCATAACCTAGTGACCATTGATGAATTTGAAGAATCTTGCAAATGCTTTGAAGATGTATTTGAGTATAGTAAGCTTACTCAAATGGTGGATGATCAAATGAGGTTCAATGAAGCCTCTTATTTATAGAATATCAAGTTGAAGAATGTCTAAAAGAGAGCAATGTGGGACTAAGAATCAACCAATGGCAAGATGCCACTTGTCAACATGTGAATGGAGGAAGGATGTGCAAGTTTTGATCAATGTGCAAGTTTGAAATTTGAATTTGATGAAGTGGCATGTTTAGGGGGGATGAAAGAGGAGTAAATGCCACTTGGCTCAATGCACAAGGACATGCAAGATATTTTAAATGCTTTGTTGGATGTACATGTCTATTTGGGGGGAGATTTCAAATTTGAAGAATATTCCCACTGAATAGAGACTTAATAAATCAAATAAATTGATTTATTTTTCAAGTGGGAAAAGCTAGAGGATGTGACATGTAATTAGGTTAAACTAATCAGGTTTTGATCAATTTAAGAAGAGATTAGGTGATTTGACTAATTGATTTAGATTTGTGGGTTGAAATAAATGAAAAAGAGATGAAAATGATTAAGACCTAGTTAAATAAATATTTTGATTTATTTAACCAAAGGGGGTGATGTTTGATTAAATTAGATAAATGTTTGATCTATTTAATTTAATAGAGGAACTATAGAGATTTAATTAAATAAAATGAATTATTTAATTAAAACAAAGATTTGGGAATTAATTAAATAAAATGGGGGTGAAGCCACATAAGTGGTTTACACTTTTGAAGAGGAAGGAAATTTCAAAATTTTTCCATTCCTCATATCAAATGGGTTCGGCCGAACCCTAAGGTTCGACCAAACCATTTAGTTGGTTCAGTTGAACCTTAGGGTTCGGCCGAACCCATGGTTCGGCCGAACCAACTAAATCCCCTATTAAAAAATCATACTAGAGTGGGTTCGGCCGAACCTAGGTTCGGCCGAACCCATTTAGTATGGCTAAAACAAAAAACACATTCATTTAATTGCTTTTTTTAATTGTATGTGTTGGTGGTTCGGCCGAACATGGGTTCGGTCGAACCCTAGTTCGACCGAACCATTCCAAGATGTTCGACCGAACACTTGTTCGGCCGAACCCCTCTTTTTTCATCCTTGGTTCCTAAGGCACCAGAATTGTTGAAAATTTTGCGTTTCGAAGCTCAATTTCAGAATGAAAATGGAGAAGATCTCAAAAACCCAACTAGTATCAGGTTCCCCTCAAAACGATCTATCCAACGAATATAATTTTAGTATGTTTTGATTATATTATCTATCTATTTTTTAAGTTTTATTAAATATAGGTTTTTCACTGAAAACAAAACTCTCTATTCTGCACAAGTGGAAAATAGAAGATTATCAAAAAAAATTTGAAAAATATGAGTGCACCAGATATTGGAGTCCTTGATCCAACAAAAAAAAAAGAATTTCGATACATACAGTGAAAGTTATGTGTTATACGGTCGTGTTATGTCTGAATTGTAATTGATTTGACTTTAAAACTTGATTAAAGAAAAAATATTCAATAAAAACTATATAACTAAATGGAAACACTAGATATCGGAGCTACAAATCTAAACTTGAAAGAATTGGAATTTTATCTTTCAAGGAAAAAAAGTTATGCGTTATACGGTGTGCGTCACTTTTTAAAAATGATGTTTTTGAAAAAACCAATTTTCGTGGGAGATGGAAAAAGTGCAATCTGATTCCAAAAAAATTGAAAAAAATATTTTTAGAATCTACAGACAAAATATGACAAGACTCTAGTTTGCATCATCTTCAAATTCTTTACGGTTTAATCGCTATAGGTGCCCGAATGTGGAGATTGTGTTAAAAAAAAAAATATCAGTGTCCAGTTAGGCCAAAAAGTGTAAACCACTATTGTGGGATCACCCATGGTTTATTTAATTAAGAGATGAAATGTGATGAATTTAATCAAATAAAGGTTATTTGATTAAATGTTTAGAAAAGGGGATGTTTTAGGACAAACCAGTGTTAATAGATCAAGATCAGATGTGTGATATCAATCAGTATATTTTACATGTCTACATTTTGCCCCTCTTTGAAGCAATGTACTTGTTGTGTTGGTTCAAAGAATAATCTTGCTGAGATCAAAGTTCAAAAATTCTCTAATTTTTTGGATGCCTCACTATTGCCCCAGCAAAAAGAATTACGCTGGTATACTGCCCCCTCGAGAGATCGAATGGAAATACTAATTTCTGATCGAGATCATGATAAAATGTGAGAGGAGTGGTTCTACTGATTAGAGGATGAAAGATAATTCTTTAGAAAGATTAGATATTTGACATAGACAATTTTGATGATGTATAGATAGTCATTGACCATGGGTAGCCTTATGTATATTTTGAGATATCACACAAATTTGGATAGAAATGTTAGTAAAGATAGAAGAATAAGATGGATGGAAGAGAGGATCCAACAAATCTATGATCTGACAAGACTTTATTGGAGATGATGATGGATGATGACGATGTTCACTTGCCGAGAGTTGGGATTTTCAAAGGGCCAATTACCTTATTGTTTGATAACACACATAGATATGATGCATCAAGGTATAGATGACCAAGATGGTGTTGCACCTAGTGTGATGGACTTTGACTCAACAGACAGATAGGAGTATTCCTGTTCATACCTAACATATGAAAACCTTGCTAGGATGCTCTTCCAAAGTTTCAAACATATCGAACCAAAACAAAGAAAGGTATAACCCATCAATGCAATAGTCAACAAGCTGCCCAAAACACCTTCCACACACACCTAACAAAGCAAGTATTTTCCAAGGTTATATTACAAGAACATCCAAAAAGCACAACAAACAAAAGACAATGATCATTTCCCCATTATTTTCTCTCTAAATTCTTTTGATTAGACATCATCGAGATGTCATTGGAATGAGCACAATAAGATAAATCAAAAGAAAAGATCAAGTAAACAAACAAGTCAATGTTCTTCATACCTATAGCCAAAGGGATGTGTTTTGATAGGATAAGAATCCAAGGTGATATCCAAAATGATGCCCATTGTTGGAACGATATATCCTAGGATATATGCATTGTATAGGATGATGATGGGTTGACAAGTTGTTGATACAAAGTTGATTGACATGTTTGTGAATGATCAAGATTTTGATTTTGCATTTAAAAGTTTGAAGTTTGCTTTTGATGTTATGTTTGAAGCTTGCTTTTACTGATTGTTGTACTTGTTTCTATTTATTTTTCCAAAGGGTGAGTGTGATGATTGATTTATTATTGCGGGTGAAAGAAAAATGGGATGGATGGTTTTGTATTTTCTGGAATATTTCAATGTTCTTGGTATTTTGAAAATGTTTTGAGGTTTTTTTTGGTATTTTCAATATTTTACAAATGTTTTGTGACTTTTTTATTTTTTGAATGTTTTGGGGTTTTCTGAGATTTTATGAATGTTTTTTTGATTTTGTGTCTCAGGGGCTAATCAAAGATTAGCCTTTCCTACATTTAAGCTCAAAGACGACATAGTACAGATACTGTGTTTTTTATGTTTTCTATTTTCGACATTTATAAATGTTTTTGGATTTTGATATGATTTTGGATGTTTTTGGATTTTCTTGACTTTTGAATGTTTTTTGGATTTTTGCATGATTTTTGACGATTTGGATAAGGATGTGTCTAATGTTATCAGTGCTATGTTTTGGGATTTTGTTGAAAACCAAGCTAAGGTTGATTGATCAGATTGATGGATTGATGATGATAACATTGTTGAGGATACACAAAAATGTAAGGATAGTGTTAAGCAACATGAGGGTTTAGGACATGGATATCCCAAGATGATGCGTTATTGATTGGATTGACCAGGATTGATGGTGATAACATTGTTGAGGATACACAACAATGTAAGGATAGTTTTAAGCAACAGAGGGATATCCTAAGATTATTTTTTTATTGGATTTGATTGATCACAATTGATGAAGTTTGATTTGGAATAAAAAAATTTGAATGATTTGATGTGATGTTTGAAATGTAAATTAGATGCGACTGATAGTGATTGTTTCGATTGGTGTTCAATGAAATATGTTTAGTGTGATAAGGAATGTCTTCTTGTCAAAATTTACCATGGGCTAGTGATTTGGTTTTTTTGCTCACAAGTGATTTGACCAATTTGATTTCACATTTTCCAATGTTCGGATCACCACATAAGTTGGAATATATAGATCAATATTTATTCCCAAAGAAAGATGAAAATATTTTTCCTCAGTGTCTAGCAATGTATGGAGTGCCATGGGATGAATGCCTGCATAGATGTAGGGTTGGATGTGTTGGGACTATAAATTTTTGAAAGTTTTCACATGTTTTCACACCCCTGAGTTTCCATTGGAGTCCTTATCATAAGCACATGGGTTTGTTTTCATGTCATTCTGCTCACATTTTTCCATATTGCCCCATTGAATCCATCGAGTTATGCATTTTTCATATTGTGGTCCATATCGGCATAGGTCTGTCTAGGTCTCCCTGACCTATGTTGCTTATCTGTTAACATTTGTTTGCTGTAGGTAATCAACAAAACTTTTTCATTGTTACAGTGACTGGCATTTACCTGTGGGTGGCTATTGGCATGACATTTGTGCTATTTCGGTGACCGAGGATGAACTTATTGGCATAAGTATTTTCACCAGGGTAAGGTCTCCCCGAATGGGTTGGGTCTCACTAACTTGTGCATATGAACATTCATCGGCAGAGCTTGGAGTTATCAGCATTATGTCTTGGCGAGACCTTGTCTTACCGACTGGTGGCGGGAGGATTCATATCGGTATAGGTCAGAGCTATCGAGATGAGGTCTTGGCAAGTGACCTTCGATCTCGCCGATACTTCATATCATTTTTTGCTTTGGCCAAACATAGGGTTTTCGGTGAAGGGTCATAGTGATTTCATTATGTCTCATCGACTAGAAACTAAAGGATGCATCTTAGTGAGAGTTAAGCAGTATCAGAGTTGGGTCTCAGCGAAGTGGTTATGTCTTGCCGATGCGGGCCTTTCATCAATGGGTTCTCAGGGAGAGTCTTATCGAACAACGCATGGAGGGATTTCTTCGGCCAAACATGTTGCTTTCAAAGAAAGGTCTGGGTGAGTTTGAATTGTTATACCAACCAACAACATAATGGAATCTCGGTGAGAGTTAGGGTTTTCACCGTGAGGTATTGGTGAGTGACCTCTGGTCTCACCAATGGAACATATGAGGACTTCGTCAGCATGAAAATTGATTTGTCTTGACGACACTCAGGGATGGTTGAAGACTTTCAGTATGACTCGAAGTATTCTATGAGAGGTCTCCCTGATAGTTGCAAGTTACAACAACATTCATAAGACAAAGGGTCTATGTCAGTATAATATTTGTATTGTCTTAGTGAATGCAAGTGGGAGATGCTTCTCGGCGGAAGTTTGCTCATGTCTCAGTGATTCGGGGTGGATGAAGTAATATCTCGAGGAAACATAAAACTATCTACATAACGTCTCCCCAACTTTGAAAGTCACAACAAAGCAGATGAAATGAGGGTTGCACATCAGCAAGAGTACAAATATGTCACGACGACTTAGGTTGAATGAAGACTCTCGGTGAGACATAATGTATGATGTATGAAATCTAACTGATGGTAGAAGGTCATGGAAAAACACAAAGGGGACAAAAGGATGCTTCCTAACTTTGATGTAGCAAACAGGTGGTCATAGTGAAAGCGAATAACACAAAGAACAAAGGCATGCAGAAATGACCATCAATTGAATTTGCTTCAGCATACTTGTGGACTTGTCTCGGTGAGTGATTATTTCAAATTCTATGGCCGATGTGTGAATACTAAATATAGTTGTAGGCCGACATGAAATGAGTGTGAATGTAATGGTTGGCTGACTTGATTTTGAAGTGTTATGATTTCTAATGTTGGTGTATAAATATGCACTCCCATTTGTAATTGAATCATCAGATTGTAGGTTAGAGGCAGCAGGTAGAGATGGATACCCTAGAATAAATTTCTCAGAACAAAGGCTATGTTGCATGTTTTTGAATGGCGTTTTCAATAAAATTCAGCTGGTGTGGCAGGTTATTTCTGGTATCAATTGTATGTTGAATTTTTTGAAAAGTATTGCTAAGTTGTCTCCAAGTTGATTCTTTTCGGTTGTTTAAATTGAAGTAACAAGCTTATTTTCAGTTTATCAGTGCACATTTGTTGTATTTGTGTGATTAATCTATTAGTTCTCTCAAGTAGAGATTAAATCCTTTTTGTTAATCACAATAATTAGGGAGAACTCATTTGGATTATTAAAGTAGAGCTTAGTGGTCATAATCTTGCATGTTTATACAAGTTATAAAAAAATCATATGCCATCAATTTGATTTTCTGCTAGAATAAGTTGCCCAGCTCTATTTCATTTGACTCTGCATACCCAACAAGGCACTGGTCTCTACAATTTCATCATTTGAATTCATTCAAATTCTTTACATCTATTAATTGAGCATTTTAGGATTTAGATTAGAAAATTTCTTTTGCTATTGCTATCAAGTTTGGTTTCATTTGTTCACTTCCATCTGCCATTGTGGACAAAACATTTCAGAAGGATAGCCATAAGTCAATTCTGCTTCATTCAGAAAGGTACACCCACCTAGGTTTAGCAGCACCTAAAGAGTAGAAGGTTAAGTTCTCTTGACCTTGCCTGTTACCCTAAAGCATATCAAGAGATTGGCAGCCTCTTGAGGCATTCCGCCTACATTTTTGAGAGCTAACAAATTAGCGACTCTGCTGGGGATTACATTAGAAAATTTAGTTGAAGACCATCATATAGATTTAGTGAAGAAAAGAATTGTAATTTGAGAAGTTTCAGAAAAGGTGATTCTGTTGGGAAAAGATCAAAAATAATGATTTTCCTACTTTTGGAAAAGTAGGTGACGAATCTGAAAGAAATATTGCATTTGTTCAAACATGAATGGAAGAGGATCTCAGTTCAGGGGGGGTCATGCTGGAGCTCCTCCTGGTCAACAGTATATGCCATATCATCATACACATCATTATGGTATGATGTACCAACATCAATACCCACATAGCACCCCCTTTCATCAATACACAACAATGATCAGACAATTTGATTTGGCAGGGATTTAGTTATCCCCTTATCCAATGGATGGCAGTTGGAGAGGTATTGTTCCAAGTTTACTAGGAATGATGTAGTCACTGCTGAAGAGAATTTAAGAAGTTTCAATGCTTTAATCCAAGATTTGGGTGTACCATATGAAGATTTACACATGAGGCTATTCATGATATCACTTATTGAAGATGCTAGGGATTGGTTCAATAGCCTAGCAGCAGCCTCTATTGATTCTCTCCAAATATTTCAAGACAGATTCTGAGAGCAATATGGGAATCTAGGTGCACCAAATGATACTTTTCATGAATTAATACAGATTCAGAAAGATCAAGATGATACATTTTATGACTTTAATCAGAGGTTCAATAAGTTATAGAATAAAATATCTCTTGGATCAAGTTTGTTAGACTCTGTAGCTTTGAGTGTCTATTTAAATGTATTTGATCCTAAAACAGGGTATGAATTGAGAAATAGCTTCCCAAGAGATTTGGATGAGCCTCAGAAGATGGCACTGACATTTGAAAACAATAGGAGGGCTGCAGGGATAATTGATAAAAAATACAATCCTAAGGTTCCTCAAAAAAGCAATAATTATCAGCACAAACAGGAGAATGCTTACAAAAATGAGAGGCTGAGGTTGCATGACATGCCTTATAATATAGACTAGAAGGATGAAAAACCTATAACAACTAGGCCTGGAAGTGAGGAGTCTCCTGATCCACTAACAAGGGGAACCTACATGGTAAGTAACAATTATTTTTGTGAAGTTTATGATATGCCAAATTCCCTAGATTATTGTGTTATAGCCCAAAGAATGCAAGAAGAGGGAATGTTTATGGAAAACAAAGGAGAAGATCACATATTATATTTGACTTCATATACCTTTCACCATGTTGAGGAGAGATACTCATCTTTAGAGGATTAGGGCTATCAGTCTAATGTTTCAAATCAGAAATACAATGTCCATATTGGTGAACAACACGTCCTTTCTGACTCTGAAGAAGATTATACAATGCCACATTCTATTGAGGTGCCTACTCAATACAGTATTAGGAGACTTACTGAGGAAGAGATAGACTAACTATTGTTGTGGTTGAAGAAGCAAAAGGTTGTGATAGGGAAAGTAGTGCATGTTGTGAGGAATCTAGTGAATATTTAGATTTTGATGATGAACCAGATGATCTTGATCTGCAATCAGGGGATTCTTCTACCTCTTATGAAGATCTGGATGAAGAGGCAATGGGAAATGTTGATTCATCTGATAGTAAGTATACAATACCTCTGGCTACAGTTGAAAGTTATGAAGATACATTTGATCATGATGAGGTTTGTACATTTGAAAATGATTTCCAAACTTTTTCAAACCCATTGTATGATGAAGAGTTAAAAGAGGATTAGATGATATTTTGCAAAGGTATGTCCAAGAATGAACTTTAGGTATTTTCAAATCCACTTTATGAAAGAGAAGAGCTAATTTGAGACAAGCAAAATGATGGAATAAATAACTGCGTTGATAATGTTTCTGATTTCCCATTCTCTGATGGTATTGGATTTCTTTTTGATGATGACAAAAGTGAAGAATGTAACTATAGTGATGAAAATTTTGAGACTTGTTCACTTGTCAATGAACAAATTGCAAATTTGTTAATCCCTGAATGCCAAGGATGTGCACATGAAGGTGATCTTGAAGTTTTGTGTCCAACTCACGTTTATTTTGATAGTGAAAGATCTTTGTGTAAGGATTCTTATGACTCCCTATGCATTTCTTGGAATGATGGTGGTACCTTTGGTGTTGATCAAATGTCTGTTTCCATTCTGGATGAGGTATGTGATTTTGAAATTTCTAACTCATGTGATGAAGATGTTTATTTCTATACCAAGGATGATAGAATTCTAGCTTTGATTGGTTCACACATGCTTGATAATGAGGATATGAGTCATGATCTAGTTTTGTCTCTGAATAGAGATACTGAAGAGGTACAAAATGTTTCAGATTTGTTTTTTTCAAACAATGTTGGTCTGACAGAATTTTTTGATTCTCAAGAGAAGTACTTTGATGATGAAGTTTTAATACAGCTGGGAGAATGCTTTATAATACATAACAATGAGAAAGATAATGATAAATATTGTATTGAATATGCATGCATTTTATTTATTGAAGATAACAGGGGTTTGTCTGATGATAAGAATATAAATTGCATAATGATGTAGGAATTTTGGGCCAAGCTGAACATGATGATTTTCTAAAAACTGGTAATAACAGTGATAGGAGAGATGGCATGAATGTCTTCAAGAGGAATCTGATGAACTCAAGAGAAAATCAGGTATTTGACAGGGGAAAGTATGGTTGGAGTTTCAGATTGTAATAGCTCAAGACAGGTGAAGTTGAAACACAGAGGAATAAGTGTTGCTAGTGCATGGACAACTCTTGGTGATCCTCTCTAAAATTATTTTCCATGCACAGTAGTTTAGGGTTTTGTTCATCTTCGTTCTGCATTCGCTTTCCTTCCATTCCATCATGTTGCATGTTCTTTTCCATTTTTGCTTGCCGGTTCATCATTTTGTGTCTGATCTGCTCACCCATAGATTCTAGATCCTTGCAATGATCTCACTATAATTCATCCCCAGACGGATCCACTATTGGGACTGTAAATTTCTGAAAGTTTTCACATGTTTTCACACCCCTGAGTTTCCATTGGAGTCCTTATCATAAGCACATGGGTTTGTTTTCATGTCATTTTGCTCAATTTTTTCCATATTGCCCCATTGAATCCATTGAGTTATGCATTTTTCATATTGTGGTCCATATCGGCATAGGTCTGTCTAGGTTTCCCCGACCTATGTTGCTTGTCTGTTAACATTTGTTTGCTGCAGGTAATCAGCAGGACATTTTCATTGTTACAGCGACTAGCATTTACCTGTGGGTGGTTATCGACATGACATTCATGTTGTTTCAGCGACCGAGGATGAACTTATCGGCATAAGTATTTTCACCAGGGTGAGGTCTCCCCGAATGGGTCGGGTCTCACCGACTTGCGCATATGAAGATTCATCGGTAGAGCTTGGAGTGATCAACATTATTTCTTGGCAAGACCTTGTTGTCTTACCGACCGATGGCGGGAGGATTCGTATCGGTATAGGTCGGAGCTATCGGAATGGGGTCTTGGCGAGTGACCTTCAGTCTCACCGATACTTTGTATCATTTTTCGCTTTGGCCAAACATAGGGTTTTCAATGAAAGGTCATAGTGATTTCATTATGTCTCACTGACTGGCAACTAAAGGATGCATCTCGATGAGAGTTAAGCAGTATCGGAGTTGGGTCTCAGTGAAGCGGTTATGTCTTGCCGACACGGGCCTTTCATCAATGGGTTCTCGGGGAGTCTTACTGAATGATGCATGAAG
>VDFB02000015.1:316793303-317107936 GCA_007258455.2 Sequoia sempervirens
CATCCTACATCTCAAGAAGTTCTATACCTAGTTCATCCAGTGCACGTTAAAAGTCCTAAAAAAATACAAATAAAAAATTAGAAAAATTGAAAATACAAAAAAGGTGAAAAATCAAAAAAATCAAAAAAATCATAAAATCTGAAAAAGTGCAATAAAAACAAGTAGTGAAAACTTGGAAATAGGCGCTATTGTGATAGATTAGATTTTCCATCTATTTGAGCATGTCAACCATTCACTTTCATCATCATTATGTCAATCATCAGAAAACCTCATGTACATATCCTGGCATCATGGTCGTGTCTCACCTTGGACTAAGGACAAAATCCTGAACTCACTGGAGGCAATAAATTTTGAGCCTAAACCAACAAACAAGAAAACAATAGTAACACAATTTCACAAACACAACAATCATCATAAAACTCAACATTGAACATCAATCATCAAACTGTATACATAAACCATCCATATCAAATAGCAAAATCAAATTAAAACAAATCTAACTAGATGATGTTCCTTTTGAATCATGGTTTTATCATGTTCACATGAATGTTCAACTGTGGTACTTTGATTGTTGTTATCATTTCTCTGTCCAATAACTTGATGATGTCAAGAACTAGAGAAACTATGATCGAGAATGGTATTTTCTTTGTCTATTGTCTATGAGTTGATCACTACTACTGTGCAAATTGTTGTGGGAAATGCTCTACAAAGTATCATTGATAACATTCCAAATTTGCATAGGAAAATGATTAATTCTTGTCTGTTTACGCAAGAAATGTTTAGGTCATCTCGATCTAATTATACCTAGATGCTTGTGTTAACTTGCAATATCAAAAATCATGGAAGTAGTACTTAGGTCATCTTGGTTAAATTATACCATCAATGTTTGTACTCACTTTCAACATTTTAAAGGCTCGATGATGATAAAAGCACAACAAATCGGTTGAATGATGATAACCTTTGCATTTTTTTTAGATCTACACGGTTAAGTTAGATTGCATCCATGTTATTTTTGCATCTGCATTTATAGATTTTCCAAGGCTGGCACAATTTTCAAAATGATGTTATCTCTATCATTAATGGATTGAGTACATTTGACATTAACAAAAATATATATCATTCTCATGGAGTTGCATAATCATTCGCAAGCATTATCATATCATATATACATTATCACATCATTCATCCATCCATGCATTACATCATAATATTTGCATTTACAAAACACAAAAAGAAGTGCATTGCACGTCACTTGCATAATCAAATTCATCTTATATATTATAGAACTATCATATATTTGCACTAAGAAAATACAAAAACATAAAGGGCATCACATTTCATTTGCATCCATCACATGGTATAAAAGCATCATGCATAAGAACATATAGAATCATAATCCATGTACATCATTATATCATTATTGCATCCATACATAATCATCACATAAACATACATAAACATACATAAACATCACATATCAATTGCATAATCACATCCATCTCATTGCATAAAACATAATCCATAAAGCATATAGAATCATCATTCATACACCATCATATCATCATTGCATCCATACATAATCATGTCATAATTACATAAGCATATAATCACCATATAAGCATCATATAAACATCATAAGCACATAGAATAGAAACTAAATGCATTCATCATAGGAATC
Organism: Sequoia sempervirens; assembly: GCA_007258455.2. NCBI lineage: Eukaryota > Viridiplantae > Streptophyta > Pinopsida > Cupressales > Cupressaceae > Sequoia > Sequoia sempervirens. Next base: position 316,794,982 of record VDFB02000015.1, read on the forward strand.
CATCATAAATGGATAATGAACATCATATAGAACACTAATCATTGTTTCATATCATATAATCTCAAAATAATAATTTCAAGTGTACAATGATGTTCAAGTATGTAAAGAGATATCACATCAAAATGACAGTGAATCAATGTCTCAATTAAATTAGTGTATACATCATCAAATGGCTCAAGTATATTAGAAGTGATCATATCAAAGGCTATGTATTGCTGCCCCTAGACAATGTTGGCCTTGTACCTCCCACACCACTAGATGGTCCTATCCTTGGATCTCTGCGAGGTGGTGGCCCTGTAACACCCCTACTGGTAGTCCTGGAGTGAGTGTGTGCACTGGCTGACTGTGCATAACTCTCCCGAAACTTTGGAGAAACAACCTCATGATAATTTAGCCTGTAGTACTCAGCCTCCCTAGTGGAGTGTCATACCTCTCTAAAGTAGTCCGCAATCAAGGTACCCTTGGTAGCTCTCTGCAGTCTCTCAAACACACCCTCTGCCTACTCGCACTATTGTCTTAGGCTATCTCTCTCAACGATGAGTGTGGCAATCTGTTCTTGTGCCTATTTGCATCTGACCCTGTATCTGAGCCAACTGTCCTTGTAATGCCTGAACCTATGACTGCAAAGTAGCTATCTGAGCCTACTGTTGCTGAGAGGGTAAGTGAATCTACACATGTTGTTGTGCTATAGCCACCAGTGATCTCCTTGTTTTGGGTACTCTAAAATATCACACATCTAGCACTGCCCCTCCACCACCCTCACCTCCATCATCTTTGCCAACTCCATTCCCCATCCCCATCATCACTGCTCTCTCCCTCCTCCTCATCTCCTCCACCTCTCCTCCATCTCGGTGTTGGATCATCATATAATAATGGTTTTGGCTCATCTGGCCTAGATATCTATGGAAAGGGATGAGAAAAGCAGTAATGAGCAAACTCCTCTAACACTGCAGCCTCTATGATCTCTAGGTGATACTCCCATATCACTGCTTGTAGTCCCTGGTACTCCTGAACTACTGCATCATATGAAAGGTAGGGACCCCACTCTGGTATGTCTTGTCATCTTCGTGCTTAAAGAGAAACCCCTTGAGGCATGCCCTGTACCTGCCCATACTATTGAATTACCTTGCCAAGTAGGAATCTCTCTATAACAAATCAGGTCCTCCCAATCAAGTATCTAGCAATGCATACATAAGGCATCTCGGTATCATCCTCTGTCCATTGCTCATAGTCAAGATATGGCCTCCATGTAACAGTATCAAGGTCATGTCCAACACCCTCCTCCAATACTCTAGTTTTCCCAACTTATGTTGGACAACTGGGCCAATGTATTCATGCACATAAGGTCTCCCTACTGGCCGATGTCTCTCTACAACTGGATGAGTAACAACTATATGCCCCCACACCCATATCTATAATAGTGTAACTCTAGCAGAAAAATCGGCTCCTCTGAGGTATATAACCTGATGTAAATCATGGTATAAATGAGCAAGCATGTAGGAACCCCAACCATGTTAGGTCTATGTGATCATCTGCTCCAAAAACTGACCCCAACCGACTAAGAGTCCCTTCGACTTACAGTCGGGATATAGGAACCCTCTGATGAATCCGACAAACACGCATGGCAATGTCACATAGGCATTAACCATATCTCTCCATGGGATCTCGTAACCAAAAATATGATTGTCCTCGAATACTCTCCTCAGGGCATCTACACCTCCCTACTCAGTGGAATCATAGGTCACAACCAACTCTCCAACAACGAGAATCCACAAAATTTGGTACACATCCTTTGGTGTCACTGTCATCTCACTAATGGGTAAATGAAAGGTGTTATGATCACTGTGTCATCTCTCTGCTAAAGCAGTCAGAATTCCCCTATTAGTGCTATGTTGGGGCATGTCTATCAAGGAATTCAATCTGCATCGGCCAATCACATCTAGAGCAGCCTGAACCAGATGAGGAATCAAATCCCATGTCCTCAAGAATCACTTCCAAGACTGAAGGGTCCTCACTAGCTCCTATCATTATAACATATCACAAATCAACAATCAATCAATCAAACATCAATCAACCTATCAATCTAATAAGCTCTGATGAGATTTTGATTGTATCTCATGAGTGTCTATCATTGATCCTCACCTATCATGAGGTCAATCATCATCAATAGATATCGTTGATCCTCACCTATCATGAGGTCAATTATCATCATCCTATCATTGAATCTCACCTATCATGAGATCAATCATCATCTAATCAATCAACATCATCAGACAACATCAAATCAACAACTGACGCAATCATCAATCATCGAAAACAAGGAGAAATATCAAAAGTTCATCATTCTAACCTAGATGTGTTGAAATAGTGTTTCTATGTGCTAAAAACATTCATGCACTAGAAAATTTCATGGATGTTGCAAAACGATGCTTCAATGCATTAAATCCATCAATGCACTATTAGATCTCATCAATGCGCAAAACTAATCTATGCGCTAAAAAAGTTAATGGATGTGCTAAATCATGCCCTAAATGTGATACTTTACCAAATGCGCTAGAAAATTGACTCTATGCACTACAGAATATCACCTATGCGCTACTTTGCTTGATGCGCTAAAACCTATACCCTATGCACTAAAAACCTGACCCTATGCGCTAATCTACCAGATGTGCTATAACAATCTCTCGTTGTGCTACATTGGAGACCGAATGTGCTAAAACATGAAAACAAAATTTAAAACATAAAAAATGTGAGAAAATGTGATTCAAAAATCATAAAGGGGTTTCTCGGGGTATGTAGCGGAGGTCCATATGCGGTCGGGTGGTTGTGATGTTGCACATGCTCGAATCGGTAGGTCTGGATTGGAATCACCATCTTGCTCAAAACTTGCTAGATTGCTCAATCACTATCAAATTTTCAAATTGCAAATGCACAAATAAACTTCTAATCCCCCTTTTTTAACCTTTTAAAGGCTAATTAAGTGGGAATTTTATGGCATTGATTTATTTTATTTTTTCAAAAGGGGCTTAATTAATCAATTCATCACCTGGTAGGTTAAACATCATTTTTCAGGAGATAAATCATTCCAACACCCTTATGTGTCGTATAAAAAATGGCTCCTTGTCATTTTCATGGCCTTTTAGGTCCCTCTTCACAATTTTTAGTCCATTTTGTTTTTATTTCTTGATGTAATATGGCTTGAATATTCACATTTAATTCCTTAAAGTTCAAATAATGGCATCTTGTGAAGGAGTTGTGAAGTGTTGTAAAGAGTTTTGTCATGCCTATAATTTCATGCTAAAAAAACCCAACATTTTTGTTTTTTTTATTAAATAAACAATAATTAAGTTAAACAACTCACTAAGAGTGTTAGGTATAACACTAACTTGATACAAGTGGCATACCTCAAGTATCCATCTTAACTCAAGTGAGAAAGTTAAATTTACATGGTCTTTGTTGTATGGTTTCTACCAGGTCTCACTCGCAACCCTAACCTCTAGCCTACTCAAAGATTCGACTAAGTTAAAATAAATTTTGGTTCCAAAAGGATAGATTTTGACAAATTAAGATCTAGTACCCAAGGTCATCTAATCATTAACTTAAAAGCACCTTGAGTTCCACTAGGTTTAATAATGCTTAATTAATCATTGATTTCAATGGAGGTTAAATTAGATCCACCCACAATTTATAGTTCCATTTAAACACCATCAATAATACATTCATGTATGACACACTTGGTTCACTAGCGTAAAGATTTTATCCTTCTTTACCATATTATTTATATTTAGTCTCAAAATTAGAGTATTTGATATTGCTTGCATTTAACTAATTTAATAATATTATTGTTTTATCTTGCATTAGACTCAATAGTATGGTTAAAACTCACTTACAATAATATTATTATCATCAATAAATTGATCAATTTTTCAATATTAAATAAAACTCACATCAGTTGGTTATATTATATAAGGTAATTTTTGCAATAATATAATATTAAGTCTTATGTTAACATTATTAATGTTATTGTACCAAAATAATAAATATTATTAAGGAATATTAAATTACTATTATTAAGATTATTATTTACTCTTGACAATTCACACATTGGTAATAAGATCATATTATTGTAAATAGAGGGAGCTATAATTTTTAATTCTCCAACACAAATGTTGTCATACCAAATATTCTAATTTCTAATCATAATAAGTTAGTATTTGAATTACCCTTAACTTTATAATTTAAAATTTTTAATACATACATTATTATCTCAATATATATATATATATATATATATATATATATATATATATATATATATATAACTTTATCACAATGAAATATATCCATAATGTAGTCTTAAATTATTAGCTCATAAATAGATATAAGTTAAAAAAAATTATAATAAGAATTAACAACATCGTTAGAGCTTAATTCAATGTAAATTTCATTCCCTTACTTTTTATCTATTGATGACCCTCAATTATTACATTGCTAAACCTTTATTTTTACTTATTCATTATACATACATATAATAAATGACTTAATCTTCACAATTTATATCTTCACTTAAAAATCTAAATATTTGTGAATCTTTTATTTCCCTTGAACAAACTCTTAAAATAATAATAATTTTTAAAAAATAACCAATAACTATTAAGGTCAGAATATCACTGAAGATTTCTCATAGTCACATCAAACTTTCCCAACTATCAAGTTAATCTAAATTGAAATTACCAATCATAATAAAAGTTGTGAGTTTACGATTAATAACTGCTTAATTCCAATGTGAACTTAATTACTTAAATTGTCAAATTTTAAATTCATAAAGGATAATAAAGTAGACATAATGAGAAAATGATATTATAAAGAACCCTAGTTGAATTGTACGACACTATATGGTGTTTGCCCTAATTTTATCTCTTTAATTTATTTGCAGGTGTGAGCAAAGATGAATGGCGGCCTCTGGAAGGAGTGAGCGACTGGGAGGGAACTATCTGCTGGATGAGGAGAAATAATTTGCTGCATAGTAAATACACCAGATCTAGAGGAGAAGGAAGGTTGTACGAACATGGTACTTGCAAATTTATTTTATAATAATCTTATTTCCGCCTCTCTATTTTTTCTTTTCCGTATATGCAAAGCTGCTATGTGATTTATAATTTTTGTTCTCCCCTCTTTTTGGGTTAAAATTGAACTTCATCTCTATATTACTCTACTTGTGCAGATCACTAACTGCAAGCAAATATTAACAAAAGCGGGTCTCACCCTGCACTCTCATTGAGCTACTCCCAACAAGATTGAGGATAAATTCATTCATCTTGCCTTAAATTTAAACTATTGCATTCTTATATTTGTTTATATAAACCCTACAGCATCAAATACTTGCACTGTTGTGTTTCACTGCTTTACTTATTTTGAAACTCATATATATATATATATATATATATATATCCGTATAGAGAGGAACTTTGCCCTCTTTGAAGAACAGTTGCATATTTTATCTTTTATATGTGCAGATCCACAATCTGTAGCTACGAAGGAATTGTAGACCCATTCTCTCTCTTTTTGAAATCCTTTAGCCTAAATCAAAATGTTATTATTATTTGTTTTTTGGTTGCATCTTCTCAATGTTTTCAAATTTACCCTTTTTTGTGATTATAGAGCAGAGCCAATGAATACTAAACAAGGTTTCTTTGGGTATTCATTATTTTATTTTCTTCACTGTTGTTACACAACAACATTATATTTCTGTTAAATCTGTAAAATAATTTACATAATTACTTCTAAGATGTTGCACATAGCCAAGGAAAAATACCTTTGTTTTTATTATATTTATAGTTTAAATTTTATAGAAAGGGTGTTAATTGGAAGTTTTGTCCACCGATTTACTTTTGAGGTTATTAAAAACAACATAATTTTATTAAGTCCATTCCTGCAAATGTGCATAGCTTTTTTTTAAATTTTATTCTCTGTCACTACACAGCAAACATAATGCATAAATTTCATTTAAAGAAATCTCTTTTCTCTCTCTCTCTCTCTATATATATATATATAAATTATTTTCTAATCAAATTTTATTAACTGTAGTAAATAATTTTATTTTATAAATATAATAAATATTATATATATATATAATGGCTATCTATATTTAATGAGGTCTATTCATTTATTTCATATATGCATATCATGTTTATACTTTTATAAAATGGTATATTTTTATGAAGATACAAAAACAAATATAGCTATTTTATTGCCTCAAGTAACTACACCATGACAAAACTTCAAGTTCAAAAAAAAGATTTATATAAATTTTTAAACTATATTTGATGCATAAAATCCTCATTTCCAAATAAAGATGAAATGATAAGTACAAATGGTTTGATTAAACAATAACTCTCTCTATATATGTTGATCTCACTCACAAATGCTCTTTTTTGATCTACTCTTAATCCACATACTCACATGATCCACTATACTCTATTTCTTTCTTCTTCTTTTTTAAGACTTTAATTATCATTTACAAGCATTTATTTTGTCAACATAATCTCATTATACTTTTCCCTCAAGAACACAATACAACCCCTTTTTTTTTTAAGTCTAACCACAAGAATAGATGCTTTTCACATTTTTATTAAAACCAAGGTTATAAATATATTTTCTTTTTATAATAAGATGCAACTCTTTACATAAACTTTCCATACTATAAGGAACAATTATAAATGCAATGAATAACATACCAAAAAATAAAATCTTGTTTTATCCATTTTCCTTTTCTTCATTTCAACAAGATACTAAAGTTTTATTTTTACATGAATATTAACAATTAAAAAAAATAGCATACCAAAGAATAAAGGCTTGCTCTAATACATATTTCACTCTGAAATAAAATACTATCTTTCCATGTTACAACAATATTTGAAATTACAATGAATACACACAAATGAATAAGGTTTGCTCGCCACCCTACCGTAATGGCGTCATGGAGCCTCGTGGGCTCTAGCCATACCCCCCAAAAAGGAATTCTTTTAGCCCCACAATGATCAAAGAAGTCTTTTCTCATTTTTACAAAGGAATAAAACTAACATAACACAACTTGCATGCATCTACGTCCTCTACTTTATGTTTTCAAGCATGATCCATACAATAGGTCAACTCCTTACTATCAAGAAACAAGGGCAAATGGAAAAGAAAGAACTTATCTTTTCTCTTAGGTGGAGGGACTGAAATCTTGTATCCATCTTTCCTCTCCAAAACAAGCCATTTTCATCGATATCTTCCCAAAGAGATGGACTCCTCTCTTTTTCTCATTCTTTCTACCATCTTCACTCAAGTTCTCTAAGAGGAGAAGTGGGAAATGCCCAAATCTTCCATCTTCTTGGATATATAGGGATCCTCCAAACCTACACTTTTTCCCACAAGTGCTCACACATGTGTGAGTCTTGTGCCAATTCCAAGAACTTTTGGGGAGTAGAAGGTTGAGAGTGACAAGTCACTCTTCCCAAGCCCCAACACTTTTTTTTTTTTGAATTTGTCACATTCATGAATGTGGACTTTTGAGGGGTCTTTTCACACTCCAAGGACAAGTTCACATGTGTCAAAAAGGTTCCAAACCCATAGGTATAGGTCCTAGGGGTCTATTCTTGTTCAAAAACCAAGGAAATTGATTTAGTAATCCCTTTTTAAAACCCACACAAAAATCCATACGAATTTTGATCTTAACCAAGGGTTCCAACCCCAACCAAACTCACATCACATGTCCTACAATTGGATTCTACTCAATCACCCAGCCAATAATAAAACCTCAAACCCTTCTAAGTCAAATAGGGCTACACTTAGAACTTCCCAAAGATGTATTTGATTTGATTCCAACATTTATCTATCCTCCTATTTGCATATTTGATTCCTACACATTACCAAGGTCAACATGATTAGATCATATATCTCTTCATATTATTAGCTAATCCAATTCACATAATTTTCACTCATGAACTATTTACTCATTAATACATCAAATGAACCTAATGATTCAATTTTCATTATAATCAAAGGAAATACACACTTACTCCAATACAAGAATATAGTCAATGAAATAGTCACTCCATCATTTTGTTTACCACCTTAGTAATTCATTTTAAACTCCTATAACATTAACGATGAACCATTTACCAAAATTTACTATGCCAAATAAGCCAACACTTTCAAGTTATATCCAACAATTCACATGTGCATCTATCATAATTAAATCAAGGTTAATGCCCATGAATCCTAAAAAGATTTTTATCATTCATTTCATCATAATTATCATCTAACTACTTGTTCAATTGAAATAAAATGGGGGATATGAAATGGGGTCTTACATTCACGGTAGCATAAGCAAGAATATTATCAAATAATCACACTATTTGTCATCCATAATACATCTTACCATATATTTAGGATCACATAACACATATTATGGCTTTACTAATCATATGCAAGGTGGGGCCTTACAAATTTCTACACTCTTCTAGACTCTATTCATTACAATTCACCTAAAAATCACCTTTTCATCACTAAAAAAGTCCTATTTTGAAATGTTGTGAAGTCTTATAACAAGCTTTCATGCTTCTCTAAGCACATTTTCACTATTTATACCTTTCTTATGACTTATTTAACCTCTTTATGCCCTCACAAGTCTTAGATAAGTGCATTCTTGAATGTAAACCTGAGAAACAATATTAAATATGACTTAATTCCCGACACCCACTTTTGAGTCCAAGGTGGGACCCATTCGCCATGGGTGGAAAATGAGTTCTCCTTGGCTCCAAATTAAAAATATTTTTAATTTCCTTTCAGGGTTTTATTCAAAATCACTTGATGTTGGCCTGTGATGAGGTATCTAAGGTTACTAAGGCACAAGTCTGTATAAATAAGTGTTTCATCTATTTCAACCCCAATTCTATTCACCTATCAACATCAAATCATTCATTCACTAATTCTTGAAAGCATTTACATCATCAAATCAAGCATAAATCAGACTTCTTGGAGCAGCCATTGACATATCTTCAAATTTCTCCAACAAGGGTTTGGTGAGTATTTACATTTGCATTTTGTGTATTCATCATTCTCTTTCCATTTCATTTCTATTTCTATTTCAAGGGTTTGATTACCAAAGTGGGGTTTGACCAAGGAAAACCCGTATATCCTAACCCTCAACACTTTTTCCCCTTTGCATGTGTTTGTGTATGCAGATTTATCAAATGGAAAGGTGAGAAAAGGTATACATATCCCATCAAAGTCATTCAAGGTGTCTTGTGCCCTATTTCAAGTTTGGAGAGAGTCTACAAGTTGAGTTTTGCAGATTCAAATCTGGGGAATCTTTAGAAACAAAATTGCAGATCATAAGCCACAAAATCCTGTCCAAAATTCTCTATTTTCTAGAAGAGGACTCATTCGCCAATGATGGAGAATCAGTCCCATTTCCAAGCTTGAACAATGATTTCTGTAGATTTGGATACCCAATTCCCCGAAACTGGCTCCAACATTTTATGACAAAAATAGGACTCATTCGCGTAGAATGGCGAATCAATCCTAGTGAGCATTTTTGGTGTCTTCTACAAGTGTTCAAAGCCTCATTTCACCCTCTTCCAACTTCCAAGTACATATCTCCAATTAGGTTACTTTCTGTTACAATTTGTTTACATTTCTAGTCAAATAGTTTGAATACACATTGTGCTTTCCAACACTCTTACTTCAGATTAGAATTGCATTCCTTAGTCTACATTTTCTATAGGTTTTCAACATTTAAATGCATCCACACACACACACTTCACACCCCTTTTTCCATTTCTTCTAATGAGAACATAAGCATTTTTGGCCCACCTTTCTCCTTCTAGGTGAAAAACCCTAGGAGTGATAGAAAGCAAGTAGGTGCCAAAAATCTATGTTTCACCTTAAAATTTGAAATCATCATCAAATCATCAAATTTTTGAAATTTTCAAAAAATCTTAAAAATTCAAAAATTCACCGATTTATCTCCCGAGGGGGCATATATCCGTTATCACTCGAAAATCAGCCTCTGGGGCATATCAAAGAAATTTTGTCAGCATCAATAGCAAATTTTTCTTTGAAGCAATGTGTAAACACATCACTTCAAAGAGGGGAAAAATGTATACACCTAAATTCGGTCAAGATAATCAATTAATTAAATACAAGTTATTTAATTAATTAATCTTAAATTCTTCTACTTATAAACAAGTTCTAAATTTATTTATATAGTTCACTCTCTTAAATTCTTTCTAAAATCATTTTCTTCATGATTTAATTAAATAAACAAATCTAACTAATTTGTTTTATTTGATTAATTCCCTTTCATTAAATTTGAATTTTTAATTCAAATTTTGTCACATTTCTACATGACTCCCTAACCTCCTTCCACCTTATCATCCACCTCATCAAGTGTCACATGAATTTAAATATCTTTAATTTTTAAATGAAATTATCCTCAACAAATTTGAAACAACCTTGGACACTTGGCTCTCCCATTTCATTGATTCTCTTCAACACTTGGCAAAGTGCTCTTTTAAAGGGAACCATCTCCATGATTCCCTCTAACTTCTTCCTTCTCCATCGTTCATCTCTCTAGCTGAAATCCTAACAATCAAATCTTGCCAAATTAGAATATGTCTTGGAAATCCTATAAATGCAGCCTCATTCTACAACATTTGTAATCCCATCTTTGAGCAAACTTACTATGCAGAAATTTTGTGAGAGCAATTAGTGTTTAAGCATTTGTGAGCATTTAGAGCAATTTAGTATTTAGCATTTGAGCATTGTAGTATCATATTAGTTTAGAATCATGGCTTAGTTTAGTATTTTCATTTCAAATATCATACTAGTTTCCTTACAACATTTGCATCATAGCATAATCTTCATTTTTATCACAATAGCATTGATATCATAGCATCATAGCATCAATCATGTAGATTAATCAATATGTAGGAATTAGGATTCTTGCATTTTACAGCATCCATTCTCTAGGTTGTCATTTTAAAAGTCATAGTGTAAGCAAAATCTGAGAGCCATTATGATTCAAGGAATCCTTAGAGATAGGAAACAATGGAACGGTTTTAGTGATTAATTGTGTTTTGAATTTGATTAATTTTGTGATTCAATTCTCTAATATAATATGTTTCATTGGTTTTGTGTGTATTATTTCTCATTTACTCACACTCACAATTCACACATTACACACCTCTATACTTAAGCTCCCCTTTATCATTTTGAATTACAACACCTACTCCTGTAATCTCCATTTTGCCTCTTGAGGCCCCAACAAAGTTCCATCTAATAGCCTCCAATAGAAAAGGAGTCTAGATAGTTTCAATATTATTACTTTTTTCTTTGTTATTTATTTCTATCAATTTAGTTGCATCTTACTCCATTATGAAGGATTATTCGAATTGAAGAAATTAATGACGAAGAAAATCAATTTATAACATCTCAATATGATAAAGTAGAAGATCAACTTATAATTACCTTAAATAACATAAATACCTAATCAAAAAAATCGTACAAGATAATGTGTATACACTCCAAACTCTCTAAAATAAATCTACGCCTTATAAATTTGAAATTTTATACCACTTTAATAAATTTCAAATAGAGATAAGGAAAATATTTCCATGCTTAATTATGAAAAGCATATTATTTTAGGGAAAAAAAAGGTCTTGAGGAAATTGAGGTTTCATCGGTTAAGGTTAAAGTTGAGTGGAAGGGGAGTTACGCCACAACTTAACTAGAGTGCGCGTGGGCAAAGGTGGGTGTTCGCGTGCAACATGCAATGCGAGTCACGGAGTCAAAATTCCATTCCACGGGAAAAGCCGTTAATAATTACTTGATATTTTAAATTAGATTACAAGGAGGATGCAAGAATTAGAGCCCTTCCATTTTGTTTTTATGTTTTTTTTACCATGGAAATTAAAAAATTACTTAGATAGGTAGTAGGGACTTTTCCTTTCTACTATATTTTATCATTATTACGATGATTATAATAATATGAGATTATATTTTAATGAGTTTTTAATGGGTGATTAATAATTCTAATATATAAATATTAGTGTTATTTTGTTTGAGTGCTTTTATTTATAATTTTGACATATAAATATTTTTTTAGTATATTCAATAATCTTAAGTTTTAATTTAATATTGTGTACTATCAAAGTTTTCAATTGAAAATATTATTGACTTAATCTTTATCATTCTATTCTTTTAAGATTGAATTATGAAAATAATCAAATCCTTGGTTTTCAAGATTAAAATTCCTACTTTCTAATGTCAATAATCTCAAGATATGACTATTACCCATCAACATGTGCACCAAAAAATTCAAAGTGTGCATCTAGGATTGTGTATTTAAAGGTGTCATCTTAAGAATATAACCAAAAGATTAAAAAAGAGTATCTCCTCTTAAAATATTCAAGTTATATCAATCATCAATTGACATCAAACAACAACAATAAACAAATTGAAATTCATTGTCATCTTCACAAAGTTTTCTATATGTCACAACTTGCTTTAGATTGACTTAGCATCATACATCTTCTTACATTATACCTCAACATAATAAAAAATCAACTCGTTGGCATTCATTACCACCTATACTTTTTAAACTATTATTAAATTAATTTAGGGCCCTAACTCAAGGTTAAGGAAGTTTCATACTTTAATACTCACACAGAAATATCTCAATGGTGCTTTTTACACAATCTTATTTTCCTAAAAAAAATCATCTAAGCAAACATCTTTTCCAAGTATCAAAGATATTTGTATTCATCAAATAGAATAATGTTATCCAAGATAGAATTGTAGCAAGTGGATTAGATATGGATATAGTCTTATCATGTTGTTAGGATTAAGATGTCATTAACCTTGTAAATCCTATGTATATTTTATGTGTCTCCAACACTCTTGAAAGGTGTGCTTGGATGCCTAAGGTGTAATCGAAGAAATAATTTGTAGTTTAGATTATTTTAGAATCTTGATATTTTTTGGCATATGCATTCATGAGGGATGGCACACTATAGCGGTAATTGTTTTCGACTTTCGACTCATTTAGGTCATATTCCCAATTCTAGGCACTGTACGAAGGAATGACAAATCTTATCATAGTAGGTGGGACCCACACGAGTTAGCAGACTCCAAAATGGAGCACTATGCTTGAGCATTGAGTTGTTGGAGAGTTATGAGTCAAAGAATCCTTTGTCAAGTTATATTTTCTATTTAAGGTTTTGTTGATTATACCCATGTGAAGTCGTTGATCATGTTTACTATTTTTAAAAGATTGTCTCCAACATAGATGTAGGGTTTCTACATGATACCATAGTTTTGATATTCATTATTTTGATCAAATCATTTATAGTTTTGGCTCTCTCTATCTATATATAGGAGTTGAGAGATAGTAGTTTGATATCATATTTTATAGGCACACATAGTTGTTGCTAAAATATTGTTAAAGTACATAGTGAGTTGTGTTTATATTGTATTATGTTCATTGAAAATTAATATGTAATTGTCCTCTTGTTTTGGTAGATTTTTTTTCTCAAAAGAGTTTCTCCATGTAAATCTTGTGTTGTTCAATATTGTTTTTGGATTCAATTGTGTTAGATTTTTTTGCATCAACATTTTGGATCACACTTTTTGATCCATCATAAATCTCCTCTTTCTCTCTACCATCCTGATGATGGATCACAAAGTGTGATCCAAAAAGTTGATGCAAAAAAGACCCAACACAATCGAATCCAAAAACAATATGGACTATGGAAACTTGTTATCATTAAAATCTTGTGTTACTATGGCTTATTAATTTTATTCATGTTACTAATTTATGCTTCCACACTTAATCTATTAGGTAATCCATCATTAAGATATTAATTTAAGATTTACATACAGTTCATGAAGTTTTAATAAAATAATTTCACCTTGTTTTTCAACACTTGGTATCAAAGATAATAGTTTTATGTAAAGGGAAATGACTTTCTAGAAAGTGTTGAATGTTTATTTTACTATAGTGGGATCTTTTTCTTTGTGTGATTTGTAGATTTATGAAAAATTGAAAACAATGGCTTCTACCTTTTGTTTCAATATTGAGAAATTCAATGACATTAGGTATGAGAAGTGCAGGTTAAAGATGGAAGATCTTGAAGAAAGATCTGCTAGTGGAGAGCTATTGGAAAAGACACAAAATTATTTGGAAAGGTTGATGAAGATTAGTTGAAGTCAGAAAATAAGGAATAAGGAACCATTTAATTGTGCCTTATATATTTCATCTTCTTGAATGTCTTCAAGGAGACTACTACATACAAGATATAATAGAGCTTAGGTGATATTTATCAAAATAAAATTCTAATTAATAAATTGTTTTCCAAAGATGGTTATAATCTTTAAAAATGAAATATGATGATACAGTTGTAGGTTATTTAAACACTTTCAATCTAATTTTGAGTTAGCTAGTTTTTATGGATGTTAAGTTGGAAGAAGATAAATGTATCTTGTTACTTTGTTCTTTATTTGAATCTTGGGAAAATTTAATCATTTTCATTAGTAGAGGTGGTGCAGAGATCAAGATGGATAATCTTATTAATAATTTTCTTTTAGAGGAGATGAGAATAAAATCCATGAACTATGGTTCAAAGGATTCCTTGATGTTCAAGAAGGCCAAAGGATAATGGTGATTCTAATAAAGTGGGTATAAAAAGATATATCTAAATCAAAAGAATGGTCAAAAACCCTAGCAAAGTTAAACGTTGAAACTATGGGAAGAGAGGGAATATGAAGAAGGAATGCAAAAATAAAAAGAAATCTTTAGATTCCTCCACAATTTTTTTTATAATGATAGATGATAGTGATGCTTTGTCTATTTCTACTAACATTGTTAATGATGATACTTAGCTCATTGATCCAGGTTGTTCCTACCATATGAATACCAACAAGGAGTGATTTTTACTTACACAAATAATGACATAGGAGATTTTTTCCTCAGTAACAATAGTACTAAGAAAATTATTGGTAGGTGGAAGGAAACAATTATGTTTTGTAATAAGGGGATTAAAATCCTTGATTTTTTGCATACTCTAAGACTTGCAAAAAAATAGTCTTAGTATCCAAGTTAAATGATTTTAATGTGCATTTGATATTTGACAAGTCTAGTTGTAGGTTGGTGAGAGGGAATTTAGTGGCAGCTAAGGGATCTTGGTTTGGGATCTTGTTTCAAATAGATTCCTTCACATTTTATTACTTTACTAATGTAACAAGCAAGAATAAAAATGCATGTATATTGTGTTACCAATGTTTGGATCAGAAGTGAAAAATGTCTTAAGATCATTATTAATAAGAGTTGGTTAATGGTTTTTCTTATTACTCTATTGACAAAACTAAATTCTATGAGTTTTTTTTTTGGTAACCATAATAGATCTTCATTTCCCATTGGAAGGTACACAACAAAATATTATTCAAAATAATTTTTTTAGATGTGTTTAGTCTAGTTGTTGTGGATTCTATGGTAAAATCTTCGTATTATGTTTCATTCATTGATTATACTTTTATACACACCTAGGATTATTTTATGCATGCTAAATCTAAAGTTTTTCACTAAGTTTGAGGAATTTAAGGACTTACTTGAAAAGAAAATAAATTATACAATATGGATTTTAAGATCTACTAATGGAAATGAGTATTGCTTGAAGAAATTTGATGATTTATGTAAGTATGTAGGTTTTCTTCAATAGAAAACTACACCATATGCACCTCAATAAATGGTTTTGTAGAGAGAATGAATCACACTTAAAGGAAAGAGCTAGAAGTATGTTGAGTGGTACATAATTGGATTGATGCTTTTGGGTAGATGATGTAAGTACTACTTGTTACTTGATTTATATATCTCCTTGATTAACCCTTGTTGATAAAACACCTTATGAAGTGTGGATATTTAAGAAGTCTTATATTTCACATTTAAAGGTCTTTAGTTGTGATTCTTATGTTCACAAGCCTAAAAAAAATTAATCTAAATTGGATACAAAATCTTAGAAATACATCTTTATAAGATACAGTGAGAATGTTAAGATTATAAGCTTTTGAATCCACTAACCCAAAAAGTGATTTATTCTAGAGATGTGATTTTTAAGGAGTATAGAAATTTTAGGTCATAAACAAAAAAACAAAAATATGGCAATTAAACAATGCATTTTGAAACTAATGATATTGATTGTGGATAATTCATTAGACATACAGGGAGTTGTAGATGTCGATTAGGCATGTGACTTGTATAGTTGAAGGTCCACTAGTGGCTAAATGTTTTATCTATTTGGAAATGTAGAGAATTGGATGAATAATATTCATCTGCAATTGCTTTTTTCATTATTGAAATATAATATATGGCTACCACTCATTCCTCTAAGGAAGTGGTATGGTTACAAATACTTTGTACACATATTACTTTTGATTGTAAAGCTATTAAAATTGGTTATGGTAGTCATAGTACTATTTATTTGGTGAGGAATCCTATGTACCACACTAATACTAAGCATAATGAATCATGATGTTTAGTATCACTTTATGAATGAAATGTAAAATAATGGTAATTCTTATTGTAGAAGATTGACATATAGAAAAATGTTGATAGATTCCCTCATGAACCCAATGACCATAGATAAGTTCTATTGGTGGACAAAGGCCACAAGCCTTCAATCTTGTACTTAATTTTGTTAGGTTTTCTATGGATGCATTTGTAATGTATAATATCAAGTGGGAGAACATCAAGATTAAGGTGTCATTAGCCTTACATATCCTATGTATATTTTGGGTGTCTCCAACACTCTTGTACTTCGACACTTAGGGTGTAATTGGAGAAATAATTTATAATTTTGATTCTCCTAGAATATTGATATTGTTTTTCATATTTGCATTCATGAAGGAGGTGGATCATTATGGTGATATATCTCACTACCTCCATATGCCTTGTTTTAATAAAAATGCACCATTTCACAATAATTTGTTAGCATTTAGACTCCTATTAACTCAAAATAGAAAAATGACAAATATGTGTATTATCCAACTCAAATTAATATATTTTTTCATATAATTTATTAATTAGCATGATAAGGGTTTTTAATAGGGAAAGTGGGTAATTTATCTAAAAATTGATGAGGTTGAACTTTGCCTCATTAGGAGGTGCATATATAGGTGAAATAATAAGTTAGAGATAAGCACTAACAAATCTAAAGCAAGTGTTAATGAACATAGGTGAAAAATATTTACTCAAAGGGTGAGTTATCCATAGCATATTTTGGGAAGAAAGATTCCTTAGAGGAACATATAATAAGCTAAAGCTAAAGAGTGTAATGCAAATTTTTTTAGAATGCTTAAAGATTGAATTACTAGTAGGTTTCAATATCTCACCATTGTTCAAAGTGGTTGAATTTAATAATTACCATAGAGCTAAATTTGTAGAGAGGGATTTGACCTAGCCTCAATAGCTAGATTTGAGGTAGTAGGTTCTTAAGAGGTCTAGATATGAAATTAAATAGATTTTAAGTAGTGGTTGAGCAAAAGAACCAATAAAAAGAAATATAAGGAGCATTTTGTTAGGTGGAAGAGAAGGAGAGTTAAGGATGATATATGAATTTTTGAAGAAGTGGATTAGTTGGGGTGGCCATCACAACCTCCCTCACTTCATTAAGTTTGAGCCCCATGATCAAAATTCAATTATTTAGAATTTTCATATAGGAGCATCTCAAGGGTTGAGCAATCTTACATTGCCCAAAAATATTTTGTTTCATGTTTTATTTTCTTTCTAAGTTTCTTATTATTTCCTAGTTCTTATAGTCTCACTACAGCTAATAGTTTTCTTGCCCAATCAATTCCAACAATTTAGGTTCCAAATCAAGAACTCACGATGTAGTAATTATTAAGCTTTATAATAATATTTGATAATGTGAACCTATATCATATACTTGCAAGAACACAACAAATGAACACATTAGAAGATTCAAATGCAAGTTAGAATAGAGACTCCCCATAAAATCCATTAACATGATTCAAAATAGGAAATGATAGCAAGAAATTCAATGAAGATCAATAAAAGAGATTAATCCTATTCAAATAGAGCAAACTCTTGATCCTATGGGGAATTTGGTGCCAATTTGATGTGGAAATTGGCCCTTTCCCAACTCCTAAGCAAGCTTGATGATGAATGGTGATAGTGATCCACTTTGTTGAAGATTCAAGTGTGCTCCATGATGAAAAACCTGCATAACCTAGTGACCATTGATGAATTTGAAGAATCTTGCAAATGCTTTGAAGATGTATTTGAGTATAGTAAGCTTACTCAAATGGTGGATGATCAAATGAGGTTCAATGAAGCCTCTTATTTATAGAATATCAAGTTGAAGAATGTCTAAAAGAGAGCAATGTGGGACTAAGAATCAACCAATGGCAAGATGCCACTTGTCAACATGTGAATGGATGAAGGATGTGCAAGTTTTGATCAATGTGCAAGTTTGAAATTTGAATTTGATGAAGTGGCATGTTTAGGGGGGATGAAAGAGGAGTAAATGCCACTTGGCTCAATGCACAAGGACATGCAAGATATTTTAAATGCTTTGTTGGATGTACATGTCTATTTGGGGGGAGATTTCAAATTTGAAGAATATTCCCACTAAATAGAGACTTAATAAATCAAATAAATTGATTTATTTTGCAAGTGGGAAAAGCTAGAGGATGTGACATGTAATTAGGTTAAACTAATCATGTTTTGATCAATTTAAGAAGAGATTAGGTGATTTGACTAATTGATTTAGATTTGTGGGTTGAAATAAATCAAAAAGAGATGAAAATGATTAAGACCTAGTTAAATAAATATTTTGATTTATTTAACCAAAGGGGGTGATGTTTGATTAAATTAGATAAATGTTTGATTTATTTAATTTAATAGAGGAACTATAGAGATTTAATTAAATAAAATGAATTATTTAATTAAAACAAAGATTTAGGAATTAATTAAATAAAATGGTTTATTTAATTAAGAGATGAAATGTGATGAATTTAATCAAATAAAGGTTATTCGATTAAATGTTTAGAAAAGGGGATGTTTCAGGACAAACCAGTGTTAATAGATCAAGATCGGATGTGTGATATCAATCAGTATATTTTACATGTCTACATTTTTCCCCTCTTTGAAGCAATGTACTTGTTGTGTTGGTTCAAAGAATAATCTTGCTGAGATCAAAGTTCAAAAATTCTCTAATTTTTTGGATGCCTCACTATTGCCCTAGCAAAAAGAATTACGCTGGTATACTGCCCCCTCGAGAGATCGAATGGAAATACTAATTTCTGATTGAGATCATGATAAAATGTGAGAGGAGTGGTTCTACTGATTAGAGGATGAAAGATAATTCTTTAGAAAGATTAGATATTTGACGTAGACAATTTTGATGATGTATAGACAGTCATTGACCATGGGTAGCCTCATGCATATTTTGAGATATCACACAAATTTGGATAGAAATGTTAGTAAAGATAGAAGAATAAGATGGATGGAAGAGAGGATCCAAAAAATCTATGATCTGACAAGACTTTATTGGAGATGATGATGGATGATGACGATGTTCACTTGCCGAGAGTTGGGATTTTCAAAGGGCCAATTACCTTATTGTTTGATAACACACATAGATATGATGCATCAAGGTATAGATGACCAAGATGGTGTTGCACCTAGTGTGATGGACTTTGGCTCAACAGACAGATAGGAGTATTCCTGTTCACACCTAACATATGAAAACCTTGCTAGGATGCTCTTCCAAAGTTTCAAACATCTCAAACCAAAAAAAAGAAAGGTATAACCCATCAATGCAATAGTCAACAAGCTGCCCAAAACACCTTCCACACACACCTAACAAAGCAAGTATTTTCCAAGGTTATATTACAAGAACATCCAAAAAGCACAACAAACAAAAGACAATGATCATTTCCCCATTATTTTCTCTCTAAATTCTTTTGATTAGACATCATCGAGATGTCATTGGAATGAGCACAATAAGATAAATCAAAAGAAAAGATCAAGTAAACAAACAAGTCAATGTTCTTCATACCTATAGCCAAAGGGATGTGTTTTGATAGGATAAGAATCCAAGGTGATATCCAAAATGATGCCCATTGTTGGAACGATATATCCTAGGATATATGCATTGTATAGGATGATGATGGGTTGACAAGTTGTTGATACAAAGTTGATTGACATGTTTGTGAATGATCAAGATTTTGATTTTGCATTTAAAAGTTTGAAGTTTGCTTTTGATGTTATGTTTGAAGCTTGCTTTTACTGATTGTTGTACTTGTTTCTATTTATTTTGCCAAAAGGTGAGTGTGATGATTGATTTATTATTGCGGGTGAAAGAAAAATGGGATGGATGGTTTTGTATTTTCTGGAATATTTCAATGTTCTTGGTATTTTGAAAATGTTTTGAGGTTTTTTTTGGTATTTTCAATATTTTACAAATGTTTTGTGACTTTTTTATTTTTTGAATGTTTTGGGGTTTTCTGAGATTTTATGAATGTTTTTTTGATTTTGTGTCTCAGGGGCTAATCAAAGATTAGCTTTTCCTACATTTAAGCTCAAAGACGACATAGTACAGATACTGTGTTTTTGATGTTTTCTATTTTCGACATTTATAAATGTTTTTGGATTTTGATATGATTTTGGATGTTTTTGGATTTTCTTGACTTTTGAATATTTTTTGGATTTTTCCATGATTTTGACGATTTGGATAAGGATGTGTCTAATGTTATCAGTGCTATGTTTTGGGATTTTGTTGAAAACCAAGCTAAGGTTGATTGATCAGATTGATGGATTGATGATGATAACATTGTTGAGGATACACAACAATGTAAGGATAGTGTTAAGCAACACGAGGGTTTAGGACATGGATATCCCAAGATGGTGCGTTATTGATTGGATTGACTAGGATTGATGGTGATAACATTGTTGAGGATACACAACAATGTAAGGATAGTTTTAAGCAACAGAGGGATATCCTAAGATGATGATTTTTTTATTGGATTTGATTGATCACAATTGATGAAGTTTGATTTGGAATAAAAAAAATTTGAATGATTTGATGTGATGTTTGAAGTGTAAATTAGATGCGACTGATACTGATTGTTTTGATTGGTGTTCAATGAAATATGTTTAGTGTGATAAGGAATGTTTTCTTGTCAAAATTTACCATGGGCTAGTGATTTGGTTTTTTTGCTCACAAGTGATTTGACCAATTTGATTTCACATTTTCCAATGTTTGGATCACCACATAAGTTGGAATATATAGATCAATATTTATTCCCAAAGCAAGATGAAAATATTTTTCCTCAGTGTCTAGTAATGTATGGAGTGCTATGGGATGAATGCCTGCATAGATGTAGGGTTGGATGTGTTGGGACTATAAATTTCTGAAAGTTTTCACATGTTTTCACACCCTTGAGTTTCCATTGGAGTCCTTATCATAAGCACATGGGTTTGTTTTCATGTCATTCTGCTCACATTTTTCCATATTGCCCCATTGAATCCATCGAGTTATGCATTTTTCATATTGTGGTCCATATCGGCATAGGTCTGTCTAGGTCTCCCCGACCTATGTTGCTTATCTGTTAACATTTGTTTGCTGCAGGTAATCAACATAACTTTTTCATTGTTACAGTGACTGGCATTTACCTGTGGGTGGCTATTGGCATGACATTTGTGCTATTTCGGTGACCGAGGATGAACTTATTGGCATAAGTATTTTCACCGGGGTAAGGTCTCCCCGAATGGGTTGGGTCTTACTGACTTGTGCATATGAACATTCATCGGCAGAGCTTGGAGTTATCGGCATTATGTCTTGGCGAGACCTTGTCTTACCAACCGGTGGCGGGAGGATTCGTATCGGTATAGGTCAGAGCTATCGGGATGAGGTCTTGGCAAGTGACCTTCGATCTCGCCGATACTTCATATCATTTTTTGCTTTGGCCAAACATAGGGTTTTCAGTGAAGGGTCATAGTGATTTCATTATGTCTCATCGACTGGAAACTAAAGGATGCATCTTAGTGAGAGTTAAGTAGTATCAAAGTTGGGTCTCAGCGAAGCGGTTATGTCTTGTCGACGCGGGCCTTTCATCAATGGGTTCTCAGGGAGAGTCTTATCGAACAACGCATGGAGGGATTTCTTCGGCCAAACATGTTGCTTTCAAAGAAAGGTCTGGGTGAGTTTGAATTGTTATACCAACCAACAGCATAATGGAATCTTGGTGAGAGTTAGGGTTTTCACCGTAAGGTCTCGGTGAGTGACCTCTGGTCTCGCCAATGGAACATATGAGGACTTCGTTAGCATGAAAATTGATTTGTCTCGACGACACTCAGGGATGGTTGAAGACTTTCACTATGACTCGAAGTATTCTATGAGAGGTCTCCCTAATAGTTGCAAGTTACAACAACATTCATAAGACAAAGGGTCTATGTCAGTATAATATTTGTATTGTCTTGGTGAATGCAAGTGGGAGATGCTTCTCGGCGGAAGTTTGCTCATGTCTCGGTGATTCGGGGTGGATGAAGGAATATCTCGAGGAAACATAAAACTATCTACATAACATCTCCCCAACTTTGAAAGTCACAACAAAGCGGATGAAATGAGGGTTGCACATCAGCAAGAGTACAAATATGTCACGACGACTCAGGTTGAATGAAGACTCTCGGTGAGACATAATGTATGATGTATGACATCTCACTGATGGTAGAAGGTCATGGAAAAACACAAAGGGGACAAAAGGATGCTTCCTAACTTTGATGTAGCAAACAGGTGGTCACAGCGAAAGCGAATAACACAAAGAACAAAGGCATGCAGAAATTACCATCAATTGAATTTTCTTCAGCATACTAGTTGACTTGTCTCGCTGAGCGATTATTTCAAATTCTATGGCCGATGTGTGAATACTAAATATAGTTGTAGGCCGACATGAAATGAGCGTGAATGTAATGGTTGGCTAACTTGATTTTGAAGTGTTATGATTTCTAATGTTGGTGTATAAATATGCACTCCCATTTGTAATTGAATCATCAGATTGTTGGTTAGAGGCAGCAGGTAGAGATGGATACCCTAGAATAAATTTCTCAGAACAAAGGCTATGTTGCATGTTTTTGAATGGCATTTTCAATAAAATTCAGCTGGTGTGGCAGGTTATTTCTGGTATCAATTGTATGTTGAATTTTTTGAAAAGTATTGCTAAGTTGTCTCCAAGTTGATTCTTTTCGGTTGTTTAAATTGAAGTAACAAGCTTATTTTCAGTTTATCAGTGCACATTTGTTGTATCTGTGTGATTAATCTATTAGTTCTCTCAAGCAGAGATTAAATCCTTTTTGTTAATCACAGTAATTAGGGAGAATTCATCTGGATTATTAAAGTAGAGCTTAGTGGTCATAATCTTGCATGTTTATACAAGTTATAAACAAATCATATGCCATCAATTTGATTTTCTGCTAGAATAAGTTTCCCAGCTCTATTTCATTTGACTCTGCATACCCAACAAGGCACTGGTCTCTACAATTTCATCATTTGAATTCATTCAAATTCTTTACATCTATTAATTGAGCATTTTAGGATTTAGATTAGAAAATTTCTTTTGCTATTGCTATCAAGTTTGGTTTCATTTGTTCACTTCCATCTGCCATTGTGGACAAAACATTTAAGAAGGATAGCCATAAGTCAATTCTGCTTCATTCAGAAAGGTACACCCACCTAGGTTTAGCAGCACCTAAAGAGTAGAAGGTTAAGTTCTTTTGACCTTGCCTGTTACCCTAAAGCATATCAAGAGATTGGCAGCCTCTTGAGGCATTCCGCCTACATTTTTGAGAGCTAACAAATTAGCGACTCTGGTGGGGATTACATCAGAAAATTTAGTTGAAGACCATCATATAGATTTAGTGAAGAAAAGATTTGTAATTTGAGAAGTTTCAAAAAAGGTGATTCTGTTGGGAAAAGATCAAAAATAATGATTTTCCTACTTTTGGAAAAGTAGGTGGCAAATCTGAAAGAAATATTGCATTTGTTCAAACATGAATGGAAGAGGATCTCAGTTTAGGGGGGGTCATGCTAGAGCTCCTCCTGGTCAGCAGTATATGCCATATCATCATACACATCATTATGGTATGATGTACCAGCATCAATACCCACATAGCGCCCCCTTTCATCAATACACAACAATGATCAGACAGTTTGATTTGGCAGGGATTTAGTTATCCCCTTATCCAATGGATGGCAGTTGGAGAGGTATTGTTCCAAAGTTTACTAGGAATGATGTAGTCACTGCTGAAGAGAATTTAAGAAGTTTCAATGCTTTAATCCAAGATTTGGGTGTACCATATGAAGATTTACACATGAGGCTATTCATGATATCACTTATTGAAGATGCTAGGGATTGGTTCAATAGCCTAGCAGCAGC
Organism: Sequoia sempervirens; assembly: GCA_007258455.2. Lineage (NCBI taxonomy): Eukaryota > Viridiplantae > Streptophyta > Pinopsida > Cupressales > Cupressaceae > Sequoia > Sequoia sempervirens. Next base: position 316,819,480 of record VDFB02000015.1, read on the forward strand.
CTTTATTGATTCTCTCCAAATATTTCAAGATAGATTCTGAGAGCAATATGGGAATCTAGGTGCACCAAATGCTACTTTTCATGAATTAATACGGATTCAAAAAGATCAAGATGATACATTTTATGACTTTAATCGGAGGTTCAATAAGTTACAGAATAAAATATCTCCTGGATCAAGTTTGTTAGACTCTGTAGCTTTGAGTGTCTATTTAAATGTATTTGACCCTAAAACGGGGTATGAATTGAGAAATAGCTTCCCAAGAGATTTGGCTGAGCCTCAGAAGATGGCACTGACATTTGAAAACAATAGGAGGGCTGCAGGGATAATTGATAAAAAATACAATCCTAAGGTTCCTCAGCAAAGCAATAATTATCAACACAAACAGGAGAATGCTTACAGAAATGAGAGGCCGAGGTTGCATGACATGCCTTATAATACAGACTAGAAGGATGAAAAACCTATAACAACTAGGCCTGGAAGTGAGGAGGCTCCTGATCCACTAACAAGGGGAACCTACATGGTAAGTAACAATTATTTTTGTGAAGTTTATGATATGCCAAATTCCCTAGATTATTGTGTTATAGCCCAAAGAATGCAAGAAGAGGGAATGTTTATGGAAAACAAAGGAGAAGATCACATATTATATTTGACTTCATATACCTTTCACCATGTTGAGGAGAGATACTCATCTTTAGAGGATGAGGGCTATCAGTCTAATGTTTCAAATCAGAAATACAATGCCCATATGGGTGAACAACACGTCCTTTCTGACTCTGAAGAAGATTATACAATGCCACATTCTATTGAGGTGCCTACTCAATACAGTATGAGGAGACTTACTGAGGAAGAGATAGACTAACTATTGTTGTGGTTGAAGAAGAAAAAGGTTGTGATAGGGAAAGTAGTGCATGTTGTGAGGAATCTAGTGAATATTTAGATTTTGATGATGAACCAGATGATCTTGATCTGCAATCAGGGGATTCTTCTACCTCTTATGAAGATCTGGATGAAGAGGCAATGGGAAATGTTGATTCATCTGATAGTAAGTATACAATACCTCTGGCTACAGTTGAAAGTTATGAAGATACATTTGATCATGATGAGGTTTGTACATCTGAAAATGATTTCCAAACTTTTTCAAACCCATTGTATGATGAAGAGTTAAAAGAGTATTAGATGATATTTTGCAAAGGTATGTCCAAGAATGAACTTTAGGTATTTTCAAATCCACTTTATGAAAGAGAGGAGCTAATTTGAGACAAGCAAAATGATGGAGTAAATAACTGCGTTGATAATGTTTATGATTTCCCATTCTCTGATGGTATTGGATTTCTTTTTGATGATGAAAAAAGTGAAGAATGTAACTATAGTGATGAAAATTTTGAGACTTGTTCACTTGTCAATGAACAAATTGCAAATTTTTTAATCCCTGAATGCCAGGGATGTGCACATGAAGGTGATCTTGAAGTTTTGTGTCCAACTCACGTTTATTTTGATAGTGAAAGATCTTTGTGTAAGGATTCTTATGACTCCTTATGCATTTCTTGGAATGATGGTGGTACCTTTGGTGTTGATCAAATGTCTGTTTCCATTTTGGATGAGGTATGTGATTTTGAAATTTCTAACTCATGTGATGAAGATGTTTATTTCTATACCAAGGATGATAGAATTCTAGCTTTGATTGGTTCACACATGCTTGATAATGAGGATATGAGTCATGATCTAGTTTTGTCTCCGAATAGAGATACTGAAGAGGTACAAAATGTTTCAGATTTGTTTATTTCAGACAATGTTGGTCTGACAGAATTTTTTGATTCTCAAGAGAAGTACTTTGATGATGAAGTTTTAATACAGCTGGGAGAATGCTTTATAATACATAACAATGAGAAAGATAATGATAAATATTGTATTGAATATGCATGCATTTTATATATTGAAGATAACAGGGGTTTGTCTGATGATAAGAATATAAATTGCATAATGATGTAGGAATTTTGGGCCAAGCTGAACATGATGATTTTCTAAAAACTGGCAATAATAGTGATAGGAGAGATGGCATGAATGTCTTCAAGAGGAATCTGATGAACTCAAGAGAAAATCAGGTATTTGACAGGGGAAAGTATGGTTGGAGTTTCAAATTGTAATAGCTCAAGACAGGTGAAGTTGAAACACAGAGGAATAAGTGTTGCTAGTGCATGGACAACTCTTGGTGATCCTCTCTAAAATTATTTTCCATGCACAGTAGTTTAGGGTTTTGTTCATCTTCGTTCTGCATTCCCTTTCCTTCCATTCCATCATGTTGCATGTTCTTTTCCATTTCTGCTTGCTGGTTCATCATTTTGTGTCTGGTCTGCTCACCCATAGATTTTGGATCCTTGCAATGATCTCACTATAATTCATCCCCAGACGGATCCACTGTTGGGACTGTAAATTTCTGAAAGTTTTCACATGTTTTCACACCCCTGAGTTTCCATTGGAGTCCTTATCATAAGCACATGGGTTTTTTTTCATGTCATTTTGCTCAATTTTTTCCATATTGCCCCATTGAATCCATTGAGTTATGCATTTTTCATATTGTGGTCCGTATCGGCATAGGTCTATCTAGGTTTCCCCGACCTATGTTGCTTGTCTGTTAACATTTGTTTGCTGCAGGTAATCGGCGGGACATTTTCATTGTTACAGCGACTAGCATTTACCTGTGGGTGGTTATTGACATGACATTCATGTTGTTTCAGCGACCGAGGATGAACTTATCGGCATAAGTATTTTCACCAGGGTGAGGTCTCCCCGAATGGGTCGGGTCTCACCGACTTGCGTATATGAAGATTCATCGGTAGAGCTTGGAGTGAACGACATTATTTCTTGGCAAGACCTTGTTGTCTTACCGACCGGTGGCGGTAGGATTCGTATTGGTATAGGTCGGAGCTATCGGAATGGGGTCTTGGCGAGTGACCTTCAGTCTCACCGATACTATGTATCATTTTTCGCTTTGGCCAAACATAGGGTTTTCAATGAAAGGTCATAGTGATTTCATTATGTCTCACTGACTGGCAACTAAAGGATGCATCTCGATGAGAGTTAAGCAGTATCGGAGCTGGGTCTCAGTGAAGTGGTTATGTCTTGCCGACGTGGGCCTTTCATCAACGGGTTCTCGGGGAGTCTTACTGAATGATGCATGGAGGGATTTCTTTAGCCAAACATGTTGCTTTTGAAGAAAGGTCTGGGCGAGTTTGAATTGTTATACCAACTGACAGCATAATGGCATCTCAGTGAGAGTTAGGGTTTTTGCCATGAGGTCTTGGCGAGTGACTTCCGGTCTCGCCGATGGAACATATGAGGACTTCGTTGGCATGAAAATTGATTTGTCTCGGTGACACTCAGGGATGGTTGAAGACTTTCGATATGACTCAAAGTATTCTATGAGAGGTCTCCTTGATAGTTGCAAGTTACAACAACATTCATGAGACAAAGGGTCTATGTCGGTATAATATTTGTATTGTCTTGGCGAATGCAAGTGGGAGATGCTTCTCGGTGGGAGTTTGCTCATGTCTTAGCGATTTGGGGATGGATGAAGGAATATCTCATGGAAACATAAAACTATCTACATAACATCTCCCCAACTTTGAAAGTCACAGCGAAGCGAATGAAATGAGAGTTGCACATCGGCAAGAGTACAAATATGTCATGGCGACTCAGGGTGAATGAAGACTCTCGGTGAGACATAATGTATGTTGTATGACATCTCACTGATGGCAGAAGGTCATGACGAAACACAAAGGGAACAAAAGGATGCTTCCTGACTTCGGTGTAGCAAACAGGTGGTCATAGCGAAAGCAAATAACACAAAGAACAGATGCATGCAGAAACGATCAATGATTGAAGTGCCTTCGGTATACTTGCTCACCTGTCTCGGCGAGCGATTATTTCAAACTCTGTGGCCGACGTGTCAATACTAAATATAGTTGTAGGCTGACATGAAATGAGCACGAATGTAACAGTTGGCCGACTTGATTTTGAAGTGTTATGTTTTCTAATGCTGGTGTCTAAATATGCACTCCCATTTGTAATTGAATCATCAGATTTTATCATCAGATTATAGGTTAGAGGCAGCAGGTAGAGATGGATACCCTAGAATTAATTTCTCAGAACAAAGGCTATGTTGTATGTTTTTGAATGGAATTTTCAATAAAATTCAGCTGGTGTGGTAGGTTATTTTTGGTGTCAATTGTATGTTGAGTTTATTGAAAAGTATTGCTAAGTTGTCTCCAAGTTGATTCTTTCTGGTTGTTTAAATTGAAGTAATAAGCTTATTTTTAGTTTATCAGTGCACATTTGTTGTATATGTGTGATTAATCTATTAGTTCTCTCAAGCAGAGATTAAATCCTTTTTGTTAATCACAGTAATCAGGGAGAATTCATCTGGATTATTAAAGTAGAGTTTAGTGGTCATAATCTTGCATATTTATACAAGTTATAAACAAATCATATGCCATCAATTTGATTTTCTGCTAGAATAAGTTTCCCACCTTTGTTTCATTTGACTCTGCATACCCAACAAGGCACTGGTCTCTACAATTTCATCATTTGAATTCATTCAGTTTCTTTACATCTGTTAATTGAGCATTTTAGGATTTAGATTAGAAAATTACTTTTGCTATTGCTATCAAGTTTGGTTTCATTTGTTCACTTTCATCTGCCATTATGGACAAAACATTTCAGAAGGATACCATAAGTCTAGTTTGCTTCATTCAGAAAGGTACACCCACCTAGGTTTAGCAGCACCTAAAGAGTAGAAGGTTAAGTTCTCTTGACCTTGTCTGTTACCCTAAAGCATATCAAGAGATTGGCAGCCTCTTGAGGCATTCCACCTGCATTTTTGAGAGCTAACATGATGGATATGGATTATCTTGCGATAAGATAAGGTGTTTGAATAGGGTATGCTCATTTGGATATTGCTTCATGGTTCAGATACTACTAGGTAGGATAGGATCAATGAAAATGACCCATGTAAAAATGTTTACCATAAGCAAGTGTAAAGTGTACACCAAACTTTGTCAAGATCAAGATAACTTGGAATATGGATGGATGAAAATGGATTGGATAAACGGTTCATGGATGGATGGATTTATTATGGATATGATGGATGGAATGCTAGATTTATTATGGATGGGATAAGATGCTTCCACCTGAACTAGCACATGTAGCTACTCGATTCTACACACAATGCTTGTTTGCCAGGTTTTCATCATGGTACCTATCCAAAGCACCATCGAAGTGGTTATCACTAGAGGATGATTTTTTTCTTTATTGTTTTCAATCCTTTCTATGATTTTTTTTTTGGATTTTCATATTTTTTTTATTTTTTTTATTTTTTCTGAAAGATTTTAAGCTCATGTTGAATCACCTTGTGGTGTTGATGTAGAGGCCCCTGTCATAATGTGCCATCGATAGCCTTCTTGAAGAAGTTGCTTTGCTAAGATACATGTACTTGAATGCAAATTTTGAGATTTCTAATCTGCTTTATTGATATTGGAGTTAACTCTATCTTGGTGCGCACATCGTGATAGAGTGCCTTCTGAATCCTTATGATGAAGGGTTGTTTCCAATACATGGTCAATGTGAGAATTGGATTCATGTGTGGAGGTGTGGATGGAGTGTGTTTAGGGATAGGGGATGGATTGGTTGATAGTTTGGAACCTTTGACTCTCCAAACTTGGGAAGATGAGGAATGATGGGTGGATACAGAAGTGTGCATGGAATTAGGACCAACTGCTTGATATACTTTGTACATCGCTTGAGAAACCTTCCTTTTCTTATGTGGACATCTTTGATGGATACTTTTCCCTTTTTTATTTTTCCCCATAGTTTCTTTGACTAATGGAGTTTGTTAGGGATAATCTTTCTTTGTATTTTTTGGTATCCATATGTATTTGTTTTTTCCGATATGCTTCTTAGCTTCTTTTTCTTTGATAACATTCTTTGCGCTTTGATTCAAAACCTTCTTTTGATGTTGGCCCCAATTCGTGGATGGGGTGATGGGTGGATGAAGATTCATGATGTGGCTAGTTGTAGTATTAGCATCGGTTTCATCATAAGGATTCTTCGTGCTCCCTATGTTGATGTTTGCTTGAGACAAAATTTCCCTAGTATGGTGGTAGTGGCACCTTTGTTCCTTGATTCTACTTGTTTTTAGATGTCTTGTTTAGTATGCATGCTTTGATAAAGGACCACTGTAGATGACACTATTTCCATTTGCTGCTTTGCTAACTCCAGAATGTCCTGTTCTGTTTGACATGTTTCCTTAAGTGGATAATGTTGGATATCTTCATACATGATGTCCTTAGTTTGAATTTGGGATATATTTGATCTTGATGTTGACAACTCAGTTTGACTATAGGAATCAATAACTTTCTCTTTTTGTGTAATAATATTAGGAGTAAAGGAATCCTGTTCTGAATGAAAATCATCTACATGTCCATCCACAGAAAGCATCTCATCGGTAGATGGAGGAGTATGTGCTATGTGGATATGATCATCTTGTATAGATAGGAGAGTATCCATTAGATTATTGTAGTAACTTGGGGATACAAATTCTTGATCTTGAATTATTTCAAAATTGCTTTCAACATGCTTTGGATAAAGTTCTTGACATGGGCCAATTTCAAAGGATGGATTTCTTACAAAGGGTTCTTGGATATCTTCATTAGGCATAAGAAGTGGCTCAATATCCTCTTGATCTTTGAGTGAATTTGGATCAAGTGTTGAGTTGAAGATTCCTTCAATATCGGCAATCATGAGGTCGAAGGATGTCATTATGTCTTGGAAAGGACCATTGCTAGACTTTGGTGAGAGATGTTGATCATGCTTTAGAATAAATTCTTGAGATATTCCCTCTTACTCATTAGGTGATGTAGAGATATTTTCAACATGATCATTGGTCCATGGATTGTTGATTACAGGATCAAATAATGTTAACACTCCTTGAAATAGATCATTGTCGGATATTGTTGAGGGATTCTTATCATGATCAAAAAGTGACTCTTGATGTATGTTGACTTGATCTTCAGATGAGGTAGAAACATCTTCCATGTGTTCGTTGATGGATAGGTATTGATCATGTGATCGTTGAATTGGATCGATACATAGATATGTTATCATTTTGTTGGGATTTTGAACAACATTTGCTTGTTGGGCTTGGTATTGGGCTTGAGCTTGTGCTTGCACTTGATCTTGGGATTGTGCTTGTTAGGCTTGTAGTGTGGTTTGGACAACTTGAGCAACCTATGTAGCTTGTTGAACAATTAGTTGTGTAGCTTGTCAGTTTTGGTTTTGTTGGTGTGCCTTCTAATAAGCAGCTTGTTGAGTGGCTTGCAACACAATGTTGTATTGCTTTGATGTGTTTGGTTTGGGTGGTTGTGGTGGTAGAGGTGGTTTTGGAATAGTTCTTGTTGTGGTGATAAGGGGTACTATCATATTGATGATTGGAATTTGATTGGTGGATGGTGCGATCGATATGGTTAGTCCTTGAGAGACCATGTTTTGAGGGATGATAGATGATGTGTTGGTTTCTTGTGCTATGGCAATGGTTTCCATTTGTTATGATATTGATGGCAAGGGGGGAGGATTTGGAATAATTCCTTGATTGATGGTTGGGGGGTGTTTTGGATGAGCGGTGGTAGTGGACGTTGCCCCAAACCAAGAGGTGATACAGATGTTAATGGAAAGGGTGGGAGTGGTGGGAAAGTGAGTGGCATGCTCCCTTGGGGAAATGATGATGTTTGATAAAAAATTCCCCCTTGTCCAAATAGGTCACCTTCTCCTTGTGAGGTCATAGGGAGAGAGGTTTGAGGGGTTGTGTGAAATGTTGATGATGGGTCATTAGGTTTATGAAAGGTGAGGGGGACATATGGGTGTGATGTATTTTGAACAACATTCATGTGATTTACAAACATATCTATCCAAAAGTTTACCAAGTGTGGATTCAAAATTTTCATGTTTGGTATAGTTGTACTTGGTATATTCTCATTTGGCATGTATGGATTTGGTGGGATAATGTTGTGTTGTTGAAGACTCATGCATTAGTATTTGGTTGATAAATTTGTAGGTTTGGACTTGGATTTAAATCTACCATCAGAAAAGGTGTTTCAAAATTTAGATTGGGTATACTCACATTTTTTGTACCATTGAGGTTTGTAGGAGATAATGATCCCATGTATGGATTGTATAAATGTGAGTTTTGAAAATCAATTGGCATTGTAAGGCTTTGATAATTTGGTTGGTTTAGACCACTTATGATGTATGGATCAAGTTTATATTCCATGTTCTTCTTGTGTTTTGACCTTGTTGTAAAAGTGACCTCTAAGGTGTTTAGGAACAATGATGAGATGAAGGATGAAAGGGGTGAATGATATGGGTGTTGATTTTTTAGGAACTTTGGATCAATGCTAGAATTTAGGATTTGGTTTTGATTGGTTTTGATTGGATAATGAACTTGTAAACCCTAAGATGTTGGATGTGATCTTTGGATAAACTTGTTCAAAGGTGTGTTGATTTAACTAGAGGTATGAGAAAGGATGCATTCCCATACTCCTAATTAAACAAGGTGATTTTGATTTGGTTTATGGATATACCCAAGTCTAGATAATGATGTTTCCAAAGCTCTAAAGTTTCTTGTTGGATGGGATGATAAATGTTTGAAATGGATGAAGTGTTTGATTTTGATCCTAAATGAACCTTAGAAGAAGGACTTGTTTACAAGGCCAAGGTTTTGAAGAACATGCTTTTCCCTTCAAACCAAAAGATCAATGTTTGCTCAAAATATCATAAGAAAAAAGATACACAAGCACATGTGTGGGGTTCAATTGATTTCATCTTGATTAGTGAATTGATTTTACCACAAACACTTTCTTGATTAGATTTTCAAACTAAACGCCCAATGTCCTAGCTTCTTTTCATCCCATAAAGTGCTATGTGGAATTCAAGGAAATCAAGGCAATGGTTACCTAATGTTTACCTTGGTAGAAGCAAATTAAGATGTAAACCCAATTGCTTAGAAACCTCTAAGGACGTAATCCCCAAGGTAAGCAATAGTTCTTGGGTTTTGTCAAAGGTATTTTCTCTAAGAGGTTTGAAATTTTGATTTTCCTGTTGAATGTGTGTTTCCCAATGTTTTCAAACAAGCAAGTGTTTTGATACCAAGAACATAAACAACCCTATGGATATGAAGTACTTTACTTGTTGAGTTCCCACTTGGACAAGTCCAGCTATGCCTACTCTTAGCGAATGATTAGATGCTTGACTCCACTGGCTCCCCTCCATGGCACTCACTTATATAGGGCAGCCAAGCATCAACACCCATGAAACTCCCATGGCATGCTTTTCATTTCTACTAAGAGCCATAAAAATGTGGGATGACTTCATAACGACCATTCTTGCACCAACAAATAGATCAAAGATTTTGGCCTTTTCTAAACAAGGGTTTTAATTTGGACTTTCCATTCGTAGGAGTTGACCCATCGAGGTAAGAGACCATTGTTGCCCTTCTCATCAGAGCCAACCATGTGATACTGGTGTTTATTCCAATACCCACATTTATATCCTAGTTGGAAATACTCTCGGGTTCAAAATGTTACCGGTTGAGTTGTTCCCTTGGGTGAGTACTTTTTCCCTAAGGCAGACCCTCTAACATAAACAATAGCAAGTAAATGTATTCATAGTTCGATCAACCTTCATTTAGAAACAAAGGGAGAACACATGCAATAGATTTACTCACACTCGCACAATTTTGTTCAATTTTAAACCCAAATTGAAGTGTGTATGGGCAATTACCTACGCAACTTAATGTCACCAAAAGCCTTTTGATTCTCAATATCACTGTGAGGCACGAGAGAAGTGCATACGTATTTTGATGATATTACTTTGTGTACGTAATTACAAAACAATGAGAACACTTGTTCATTTTAAGTCCACAAAGAAAAAGTGAATTATTTTTAGTGCACCAAAAGAAGTGTGAGATTTGATTGTTCAATTGTTAATCTTAAAAAAAATCTAGTAAATTTTCCTAAGGTTCTTTTTAATCCCTTTGTCTTGTTCTTTTTAGAGCCCAAATTGAAATAGATATTGAGTCCTAAAAGCTTGAAGAGATAAAATCCTTAAACTTGGAATTATAATTGCTTCCAAGAGTATCTAAAGACACTTGATACAATAGAGAAATTATGTCATAAGAATATTTTCTTTTGTTTCTTCCTCCCCTTTTTTTTTTATTTCCTAACCTGCAGAAGTGCTCAAAATGTTAGATGAGATCAAGAAACAAAAGGATATAGGGGTTAGATGAATTATTAAGCATAAAAACCCTAAAATTTAGACCAAGTTATAATGTGATTTGACTTTAGGTGAAAATTTGAAAATTTTAACTCTATCAAAGTTGAGAAACACCTACACCATTGGATAGCTTATGAAATTCTACCCCATTTTTTAAAAAAAAAGCTTCAAAAAAACCAAAAATGACCAAGATACGGCCATTTTAAGTTTGAATGAAAAAGTAAGAAAGTCCAACGGTTCTATTTGTGATGGCAACTCTGTTTGGAGTTTATAGCGGCGCTATATGGCGATGCTAGAGATCCAACGGTGCAGTTTGAAGTTTGGAGCAGTGCAGTTTGTGTCCAACGGTGCAATTTGCAGTTTAGAGCAGTTTTGTATAGCCCCGCTGGACTGTGAGTGGTTCTATATGGCCCCACTGGACCGTGAGCGGTGTTGTTTCCTGTAAACACATAAAAACATAAAAAAGCATGGAATTTTCTCAAAAAATGTGATTTGATCTTTTGGTTTTCCCTCCTTCTAGCACCAAAATGTGAACCTATATCCTATACCTGCAAGAACACAACAAATGAACACATTAGAATATTGAAATGCAAGTTAGAATAGAGATTCCCCATAAAATCCATTAACATGATTCAAAATAGGAAATGAAAGCAAGAAATGCAATGAAAAGCAATAAAAGAGATTAATCCTATTCAAATAATGCAAACTCTTGATCCTATGGGGGAGCTGGTGCTAATTTGATGTGGAAATTGGCCCTTTCCCAACTCCTAAGCAAGCTTGATGATGAATGGTGATAGTGATCCACTTTGTTGAAGATTCAAGTGTGCTCCATTATAAAAAAACCCGCATAACCTAGCTACCATTGATGAATTTGATGAATCTCACAAATGCTTTGAAGATGTATTTGAGTATAGTAAGCTTACTTAAATGGTGGATGATCAAATGAGGAATGAAGCCTCTTATTTATAGAATATCAAGTTGGAAGAATGTCCAAAAGAGAGCAATGTGGGACTAAGAATCAACCAATGGCAAGATGCCACTTGTCAACATGTGAATGGATGAAGGATGTGCAAGTTTTGATCAATGTGCAAGTTTGAAATTTGATTTTGATGAAGTGACATGTTTAGGAGGGATGAAAGAGGAGTTAAATGCCACTTGGCTCAATGCACAAGGACATGTAAGATATTTTAAATGCTTTGTTGGATGTACATGTCTATTTGGGGGGAGATTTCAAATTTGAAGAATATTCCCACTAAATAGAGATTTAATAAATCAAATAAATTGATTTATTGTGCAAGTGGGAAAAGCTAGAGGATGTGACATGTAATTAGATTAAACTAATCAAGTTTTGATCAATTTAAGAAGAGATTAGGTGATTTGACTAATAGATTTGTGGGTTGAAATAAATAAAAAAGAGATGAAAATGATTAAGACCTAGTTAAATAAATATTTTGATTTATTTAACCAAAGGGGGTGATGTTTGATTAAATTAGATAAATGTTTGATTTATATAATTTAATAGAGGAACTATAAAGATTTAATTAAATAAAATGAATTATTTAATTAACGAGAGATGATGACTTAACAAGATAAAATTGATTTATTTAATTAAGAGATGAAATGTGATGAATTTAATCAAATAAAGGTTATCTAATTAAATGTTTAGAAAATGGGATCATTCAGGGCAAACCAATGTTAGTAGATCAAGATCGGATGTGTGATATCAATCAATATATTTTACATGTCTACAGACAATATTTCTAAGCTCAAGATTCTCAAGGGGGATTATGGCCCATATTGTATTGAGTTCCATCATATGGATCTAATTGCACATGACATTCACAGTATGGGTCCTTTGGAACAACAAGTTGTAACATGCAACCAACCTTTTGGCCTTTCATGCCAAAATTTGAATCTTGTGCAAACTAAAGCACTTCAAGTTGTTATGAAGGAAGGCTCACAACCCTTTGGTTGACAAAACCTTATCAAGAGAAAGATCCCTACAAACAAGAAAGTAGTTTATTTGAAATGGGACAAATCATAAAGGATATACTTCATACCATGAACATTAGGTTCCACACTAATCTAAGGGGTGTATAACTTGTAGGCATGTTCAAGTGTATCAAATATTATTATTTTTGAACTTTAGATTCCACATTGATGTAATAAGCACATAGCTTAGAAGCATGAACGTTCTTATCAAGCATTCTTATTCTTGAACTTGAAAAGTGATTACACACTTAATTGTGGCATGCATGTTTTGAACAAGTGTCATATGATATATAAAAACATTGAGTTGTGGCATCTTATTTGTATTCTAGATATGTTTCTTTTGTGTGCTTAATGAGTGCTTTACTAATCCATGTTTGGATTGCATGAATATACAGTTTTTTATTGGACTCTCTATCCATGATAACTTGTTACCATTATGAAGAACAAACAATGTTTGGAAACTCATATCTTATAAGAAGTCACATCCTAGGGTTTTGCATTTTACAGCAAATTTTATGATACTTTGAGTCGTTAATGGTTGGCCTTCCTAAACATAACTATATAAAAAAAAAAGATTTCTAGTAGAAATTAAAATTGGGTCAACTTTGTGAAAATTTCTTCACCTTCCTACTAGACCTAAAGAACAACAAACAAGATTGCAATTTATAACTCTAATACAATACTTAATATTTATAAAACAAAAGTATTGTTATACCTAATTAGAGAGATGTCCATATAAACTAGTACTTTATGTACTATCCTTCATAAATCAAAATATTTTTACTCTTATTGTTATAATTAATCCATAAGTACTACTTTATGTACATTAAATAGATCTTATATGCTATCTAACTTCCTGACTGTCGCTACGGTAATCGTATATAATGTGTACTTATTTTAATTCAATCAATCACAATTTTTGCATAAAGTAGAAATAAAAAATGTGGTGATTTGATTTGTTTAGCCTGCCTTATCTTCACTACTTATTATTACTACACCAGGTAGAATTACATTTCAAGGATTTCGCCTGTTAAAGACCGTTGCAAAAAGACAGCGCACATTAAATATGGTTGAATAATTACCTCATAAAAGAGTGCAACCTGCAGAGGAAAAATTTAATGGAAGCCACATCCGAACATTGATTCTGATATCAGAGCCAGGTTTCGATCCTGGGACCTGTGGGTTATGGGCCCACCACGCTTCCACTGCGCCACTCTGATCTGATGGAAACGCCTTTGTTTACATTATTCCCATTTTTTAAAATTCATCGTTTTCCATAAAGTCCTGCAACGCTTACAATGAAACTTTGCACAGATTTAAGAGTTTGAGTAGAGCAGAGACAGAAATAAAATCTGCATGTGAATCCATTTCCATGCCTGCCGACAACAAGTGTAACTTTTTGCTGCCACGGGCGGGGAATACGGCACTACCGCCGAGCACAGATTTTTATTGAGCGTGCATTCACACATACATAGCTAAAGCGCCTATGGAAGACTAACCTCATCAAAGTAAATCTATTTTTTTTTTTTAGTTTTATTCAATTAAAAAAAAAATCTATTTAAGAAGGATCAATTCGGTGTAGGAAAATACATAGAATCTAATATTTACATCAGTATTAATTTTATATGATTTATTTTTATATGTATAAATTAATTGTATGTCTTTAAATATCAAGACATATAAATGATTCACGAAAGTGTGTATCAAGTTGGCTTGTAATAGTTAATAAAAAGGAGTAGAAATTTAATAATTTGAATTTGAATGTTTAATTTTTTAGGTCATCTTAAGCCACTCAAAATTGACCTAGTACAAGAAAGTTTCAGATTTTGAGGCAATGATTGAATGTGTGGGCATGGGTGAAAATGTAGGCTAATAAGTTAAGTGCAAATAAAATATATGGGAATGTGTGAAAAAAGGGATGGGATAAGGCCAAATGCATGAAAATAGGTGCAAATGAATGTAAAATAGGGGAGAGGACCTCGACATGTTCTAATAGTTGTTATAGCATTTGTTGATTTAATGTCCAATATTTTTAACAATATTGGACCAATAGTTGTGACTTTAAAATTGTTAGTGTTGATGATGACTACCCATAATTGAATGAAATGTATATCTTAGATCTAAAAAGCAACACATCATGTGATGCCACATCTATGCACCAATAAAACATGATTAAGTGCACAAGTATTGGTCTCACTTTTTTTGGGTCTTTTTGGACACCTCAACAAAAAGCATGTCAATGTGGCATCATATTTGATGATGTGGCCCTAAAACCTTAGTTATAAGTAGGGGACTTGCCAAGTAAGCTGCTGTAAAAACTTGGGAGTGATTTGAAATTTCCACATAGGATTTTGAGAAGCGCAAAGTTAGGGTGATCAACTATTGGGTCCTCTCCCTTAGATAGGGAAGGATATTAAGTTTGTAAACCAAAATAGTACAAGAGTGTGCAACTTGTTAATATTTGTAATTATATTAAGTCAATCACCAAAATGTGCCCATAACTAAATAATAATTGGCAAGGGTATGCAAATTTCACCATCATAATAATATTGTATGTACTATTGATGCATAAGCATTTTAAGCATTAGACAATCTTGTATCAACCAAAAATACTTTATTTTACTTTTTTTTGTAGGTTTCTTATTTATTTTAGTTTTCAAAGTCTTGTTATAGCTAATATATACCACCACAAACATATTTACCTACCTAATCACCATTCTAGGCATTCCATGTTCTAGATCAAGAACTTCCAATGTAAAAAATATCTAAGCTATGTAGTAACGGTTAATAGTATTTCTAGGCTCAAAAGTCTCAAGAGAGCTTGTGGCCCAAACTATGTTAAGTTCCCCCGTATGGATCTCATTACACATCACCGTATGGGTTCTTTGAATCAACATGTAATTGACTTTTTGTGCTTTCACACCAACAATTGAATCATCCATCCACTAGAATACTTCAAATTGGGAAAGGTTTTAAAGGAAGGTTCACAAACCTTTAGTCCACAACACCTTATCAAAAGAAAGGCTCCGTATAAACAAAAAGGCAAGTTCTTTTGAATGGGGTGGAGCATAGAGGATATAGTTTAGATAAAAGTGAAGAACAATGGAAGATAAAGATGTCAGTGGTGAGGAAATACTATTCTAGTAACAATGTGATGAGGAAGCTTCTAGTTTAGGAGAAGAGATCAATAAACAAACCAAAGTAAATAAATTGCCTTGTTATTTGGGTAGTCAAGATCTTGAAGACTTGTTGGGTTGGGTCAATGACTTGGAGTAGTAGTTTGAGTTTAAATCTATTAAAGAACCTACAAGATTCTGGTATACAAAAACCAAATTGAAGGGGCATGCAACCATATGGTGGGAGTATGTGCAAAAATATATGGTGCAAAACAACAAGCTAAAGATCTCTAGATGGTATCAAATTGTCACACCCCGTCTTGTTGTTACTGATTTACTTTTACCTTCACGAGTAAATAGAACGGTAAATACAATCATGATTTGATATGTTTGTAAAAGAGTGGAATACTAAAATAGGTATTATGTGAAAGTATTGATAAATGCTTAATATGGCTTTAAAAGAGTAATATGTTACAATGATTGCTATATGAATATGCTAAAGTTTATGATGCATAAGGATTCATTATGAACATCTAACTACCAGTGAAAATGTGCTAAGTTGGTTGCAGGGACATGCTCAATCCTCTGAAAGGGAGGGGAAGTATCACTCAGGAGAAGTGATTGGTTGGATAACCATAAATGAAACCTATCAGAGCTCATACACACACTCACAATAGAATGGTTGAGTCAAGTCATAACATTGGGAATTGGTAAGTCATCCTTAGTATGATGTGTTTGCATTAGTAAGGGTCTTGATTACTATTGAGTGCATCCTTGGATGATGTTTATCTATTTAGAGCTTGTGAGTTCTTCCTTGTGTTACTATGCTTTATTGATGAGGGAAACATACGTGGAATGCATGTATATATATAAATCGCACGTATGTTTCCTATCAACAAGATAGTAATAGTATATGTGCTTAGGTATGGAAGTTAGAAAAATGTTATATATATCTATATTATATATATTAATGTATGTGTTTATTATTACATTAAGATAAACGTATAGATATATATATTAATATATGTATGTATGTATATATATGTATAATTATTTTAGCATATGTTTATTTATATATAAGTGTACACCTAGATATTAAGATATTGATTTGTGTATTGTTGATGTGTTTTTATGCACTTCTCAACACAGGTAGTGCATAGGTGCACTACCTCTTTTGAAAGACAATATTCCACAATCAAATTGTAGAACACTATCCCAAGGTCTCTAATGTCAGGTCTTGACAGTGCTTGGAATATCTCAGTTGTTTGATGTGATTTGTTGGAATCACAAGGCGGACTTACGGATGGATCACAAAGCAAGGGAAGTTGGATCTACAAATGGGGTTCTTAAGATGGACAAGTTACTGTGTGTTTGCTGTAGGTTCAAACATCAATCTTGAACTCTATTTTGTCATTGGATTTAGCTTTACAATGTGCAATGAACCTTAGCACAGGTCACTCATAAAAAAAAGAAAAAGGGTAGGGGAGAGAGAGAGTTCCTAGACCTGCAACTAATTGTGAATAGTGATGATGGAGTTCCTGCAATGGACAGCTTCCTAAAACAATATTCCACTTAACCAGAAATCTCACAGTATCGTGGAACTTGTCCTATCTTCTAAGGTCTGCAAATTTTTTGTCTTTCATTCACCATGTGCATGCATGAACAAAGATAAAAGTTTTGAAGCAGCTTTGAATTCAAGCCCAGACTAACTTTACACAGCTATCTACCATCAGCAAACAACAAAAAGTATGGACTAAGAAGTCATCAACACAGCAGGAATTTTCATGATCATAGGACAGCATTCCTTAAATCTACCGAAGCAAGAAAATAGTTAACTAGAACAGTAATAAAACCTAAGTTAAACATCTAAAAATGGAGATTGAATCAAGCAACTTGTAAGAAACTAAGAAAATACACCATCAATGTCTTTTCCTTATAAATTTCTGCAGCATGTCTTTACAACAACTCAACTCTCTTTTCAAATGAGAGTAGAGCCCTATTTATAGTGGCCCAAAAGTCAAATGAATGGCCAGGATTAGTTCTCATTGTGTGGCCAAGATTCATTACAAAATAGGGTTTCACCTGTTAGAAACCCATGATCTGATTGCAAACCAGAAAATACCTTCCACAGAAGAGAAAAACGAAAAAGCAGAGATTTGCATAAAAACATGCAATTTTTGATATATTCGAAAAGACCAATTAATTACAAGAGATTATTTTCTTTATAAAAGCAAAGATACCTAAACCTAATCTTATCTTGAGCAACAAGATAGCTCGATAAGATAAATATAAGATCCTATATCTTAGGAATTAAATAAATCCTAAGTAAACTTATGCAAGCGTAATTAAATATTAATTACACTAACACCCCCCCATAAGTGCAACTTAGGGAGAAGAAAATTATTATGCAAATATGAGTCCCGACAACAAGGCCTGATGAGGTACTCATGTACAAATGCAAAGAGAGAGAAACCCCCCTCAATGAGATGAACTGCTGCGAAGAAACAGTGGAAGAACTCTGATGAAGCAACACTGAAACCCCAAATCCAGCAAGCAAGGAAAGATACTTCTGTTTGCAAAATACCAATCAGAATCACAAATGCAATAGCAAACCCGATGCCAAGGAACATTGGAAACTCACATATTGGATCAAATCTGGAATCTGTAAGCAACAATAGATGAATGGACCCATAATGATGACAAATCTGGAAGTGGTGTCTCACGAAGCCAATGCCAAACTGAAACTAAAACTACCCATAGGATGAGTACCATCAAGATTCTGGAACATTAACCATAAAACCATGGCCTTCAAATGGGGAAGATCTGAACCAATGAGGATCAAGAACCATAAAATCCCACTGTGAAGTGTGCACCAAAGCAAACCAAAGATGTATCCAGCTAAGCAAGAAAGAAGCTAGAAGGAGACAACAGAAACCAGACAAACTCATGCGAGTTGGCACCAAAACGAAAGATGGATGCAAGAACCCCCCCATAATGGAACTTTATATCAGTTAATTTATTACAATACCCAATGATTGCATAAGGAGATAATGCAAAAAATACAGAAACATGAGTGAAAATGCAAACCTAGAGCACGAAACAAAAATGAATGCATGCCTAAAATAAGTTACACACTTTTTGGAAATGACCTCAGATCTGCATAGAGGCCGAAACCAACTTTCCAACACTGTGAAAATCACGAAAAATGGATAAGCAAGTGAAAAGATATGCGTCCCGGAGTGAAAAAGGAAACATCCGACTTCCGAGGCAGAAAAAAATTCAAAAAAGAAAAACCAAAAAATATCACTAGCACCAATGCGAAGAGCTCGGAAACAGCTTTCCGGCGATATCTCATTTGCAAAAAAATGACACCGTATGTGAAAGTTATGCCCGATTTGGTGAAACTGGTCCAAAACTGCCCAATATGGCTCCAATAAGCCCTCAGGGGCTGAAAATGTTCGGCCCCTGGTCGCCTGGGCGGACCAGGGGGCTGGCGGTTGGCTCCTGGGGCACAGCCCCTGGTCACCCATATGACCAGGGCGGGGGCTAAAATCCCGGCGGGGGCTGGCGCATGACCGCTGGTCTCCCATATGTCCTCGGCGGGGGCTTGTTCCAGCACTGGGGGATGATAAGATAGCCGGCGGTGCAGGGAAGGGGAGCCACCGGCGGCGGTGGTGCACCGGCGGCCGCCCGGTGGCCGTCGGGTGGCTCAACCAATATGAACGGGCGGCGCCATTTTTCAAAGATTTTTTTGATTTTTTTAATGATTTTTTTGAATTTTTTTCAAAATTTGTGCCTCGGGAATAATGCCTGGGGACCGTACGGCCCCTGGGCAAATTTTTTTTGCTTCTCCAGACGACTGTGTCCAAACCGGACAAGTTTTATATGAAAATGGGGGTTTTTGGACGCTGTGAATCCAACGGCGAGGTCCGTTTGGGCCCAAAGTGCTCCGAAAATCAGGCGACCCCCAAATCTATCCGAAAAATCACCGAGCTTGAGACCCTCGCAGATCTGGAAAATGGCGATGAAAATCAATAAAATGAAAGCCATTTCTGACTTTTTCCAGTGCTCTGAATCCAACGGAAAACCCCAATCTAATCCAAGACGCTCTAGAAATATGCTCAAGGATTGAAATCCTCGAGGGACTCTGAACGAGCTTTGTAATGAAATCCTCCAAAAAAGCTGAGAAGGGGCTGCAAATCGAGGCTCTGATACCATGTTAGAAACCCATGATCTGATTGCAAACTAGAATAACCTTCCACAGAAGAGGAAAACAAAAAAGCAAGAGCTTTGCATAAAAACATGCAAATTGATATATTCGAAAAGTACCAATTAATTACAAGAGATTATTTGCTTTATAAAAGCAAAGATACCTAAATGTAATCTTATCTTGAGCAACAAGATAGCTCGATAAGATAAATATAAGATCCTATATCTTAGGAATTAAATATATCACAGTTTAAAATTATATTTTGTCATTTTCTCTACTTTGTCCTCTACTGACAAAGATTATTTGCCAAAACGAAAAAGCAAGAGCTTTGCATAAAAACATGCAAATTGATATATTCGAAAAGTACCAATTAATTACAAGAGATTATTTGCTTTATAAAAGCAAAGATACCTAAACCTAATCTTATCTTGAGCAACAAGATAGCTCGATAAGATAAATATAAGATCCTATATCTTAGGAATTAAATATATCACAGTTTAAAATTACATTTTGTCATTTTCTCTACTTTGTCCTCTACTGACAGCACTGTAGCACATTTATCCTTTAGTTGATTGTTGTTTTACTATAGCTACTCTTTAGGGAGCTCTTCATTATCAACAGGGCTGTCCTCCTGCTTCTTGGATGTTGCATATTCTATGAACTTGAGGATGACCGCCCGGAGCTTGTCCACTTCAATAATCTCATACCTTAGCACTTGGTAGCTTCACTCCTTCACGTTATCTTCCAGCCTCTTCCAATCCTCATCATACTTTGCGCCCTGGTCCCGGAATAGCTCTGACTGATCAAAGGCATGGGCAGCAAAGCTCATGAATTCCACCGTGATTTCACTAGACATCCCATCCTCCATCTTCTTCTAGAAGTAGGGCTTCACCTTTTTTAGATCCATCTGTATTGCGGGCATATCATATTCTGTCATCATCTTGAGATAATGAGCGCATTCTGCCCTGATTTCCTTTATCCGTTCTATATCCAGATCCACCTTACTCATTATTTGCTCCAACCTTTCCTTCCTATTGCCAAAGTCCTGCCGCCATACATCCATCAGCCAGTGATCGTCCTTCTTAAACGCAAGCTCCTCTTCCCACGTGGCTTCTGGCAATTGAAGGATAGCTTCGATCTTTGGGAAGGTGGCATCGTATGCTACGGGGAAGTCAGTGCATAGCTTCTTGGTGCCCTCCAAGGATTGCTGCAGGTCCAAGAACTTGTTGGCTGTCCGAACAGCCTGGCTAATTCCCATGTCTCTGATGCACAAGACCTATCGGAACCAACTCTTTGTCATCTTCTCCAAGTTCTTTCTCCTTTCCATCTTATCAATCTGCTCTTTGGATAGCAGTTGGGGTGTGGTTGTGGATGTGGTAGGCAGGTTGTCCACTGATGACCACTGTTGGATGTAATCTATTAAAGCTGCTACCTGTGCCTTGAGCTCATCCTTCGAGATCTTGTCCTACCTTATCAAGTGTACCACTATGGCCACTGACTCTTCAAGGTGCCCCACCTTCTGTTCTCTGGTGGCGGCTCCTAGATCCATGGTGGAGATGTTGTAAGTCATCCCTTCCTGACCTACCACGGGTGTGGCTATTTGCACAGTTCGAGACCCAGAAACATCCATCGTTACCTTGGATCAGATCTTAAGCCTCTTTTCCTTCTTCGTTGTAATCTAAGATCGAGCTAAGATGGCTTCTAGTTTTTCCCTTGGGTCCTTTAATACGAGAGTTCTTCTCTCAAGCTGTTTTTCTAACCACTATGGCATGGCGGACTTACCCTTACATGATCCATGACCACCCTCGCCTCTCTCGGTCAAAGCCTCTATTTCTTTATCTTCTGAGGCCTTCCCTCCCCTTTTGGTTGCATCCCCTTCTTCTTTGTCAGAGTCTTGGACGAACACGAGGCGCTTGATAGGAAGCCTGGTAGACAGTTGCTGCATGGGACTCTCTTTTCCTGCGGTCTCCTCTTCTTTCTTTTCCTCAGCATGCTCAACTTCATGCACAGGTTCCTTGGATTGCTCGACCTCGAGGCTCTTGACAACTTGGGTTCCATTCTTGGGTAAATCCTCTCTTGGACTATCTTTTGGTGGCTGTCCTTCTTCGTCATGGGGTGACCTTTCTGCTCTCGCCTCGGTGTCCTTCAGCTGCCGAGCCAACTCTTCCTCAAGATCATCGTCAAAGGTTTGCATGATTACCTTACCACTGGTGCTATCTTCCTCATCCCCACTCTCGGAAGAGCCCGTTCCTTCCTCATAAGCCACCCTATCGATGGTTCGGTGTTCGTACTCTGGGTGCTCATGGTATTCATCGGCTTCCTCCTCAAAGGGCTTCGAGGCTTCCCGCTCTTGTTCCTCCCACTCCTTAGAGATTAGCATGGTGGCTTCCGTAGCCGGTGGCCCTTTTGGCGATTGTGAAGGCTGAGCAGTAGCAAGGACTTGTGCAAGGGCTGCTTGAAGAGTGGGATCCATTAGGATCTAGGAGAGCTCAGGGGGAAGATTTTGCATATGTCTCGAGAGAGCCTCAGACATGATGGAAGTGGGAATAGGTGTTGTTACTATTGCCAAAGGGAGTGATGTGGTCAGTGACATGGCAGCGGAGGAAGGGGGAGTAGTTATGGCAGAAGAGGAGTCGACAATTATCATAGACTCGGCCAGAGGCAAAGGGGCAAGATGGACAAAAATGTCCACCGCCAGCGGGGATGTGGCGATCATAGCTAGGGGGGTAGGTGGTGCAACGACAGGGGCAGGGAGAGCCAAGAGAGGCTCCAATTGATCTGTATCCTTCACTTCCTTCTCTTAGGTTGAGGTTCTGCGGCCCCCCCATTCATTTGAGCCTTTTGGAGGGTGAGTCGGGCTTCTTTCCTTGCATAGACCTTGGGGTCGGGAGACTATTTTGCTTTTGTCTCTTTCCTCTTCTTGGATTTGGTGACCAGAGGAGACCTAGAGGTCCCGCCAATCAAAGTGGTGGCAGTGGCATCATCTGTGGCACTTGGCTCACTTTTGAGCCCCTCATAAGTCAAAATTACTCCTTGCCGCTTTAATTGGGCTACTTTCCCCTCGACCCATTCTTTGGTGCAGGCCAAGATTGGCTTAGTTATAATGTCGAGGTCATCGACCTCCTGCTTGTCCCAGTTAATTATCGGTATTGGAAAATTGGCAACTGTAGGGTACCTGGGGTGCATTATGGTGCTCTCATCTTCCTCGACCTGGTCCGGTATGGGGAAAGGTTGCACCTTTCTTATGAAATACGCAGTCATGCGCATATAATGCCTTGTTCATACCTCCTTATCATCTTGGCAGTCTGCCCAGAAATCCTCGATGTGGTGGAGATGAGCGAACCCCGGCCCTAGCGCCTTTCTTATGTGGCCATATGGATCTATCCATGGGCAAGCAGTGTGTAGGTGAAAATGGTAATCTTTTAGTTCCTTCTCAGAGTTACCAACACACTTGGAAGTTTGCAGTCTATACATGCCCTGGCCAAGAGTCATGGGATAGGAGATCCCTGCTATATGCTTGCTACTGAAGATTTCCTGTATGTGTTGGAGCTGCCGAGAAAGCTCTAGAAGGATGATCCAGTCATTGGGGTATCGAGGTAACCTGTTTGGTCTTTTAGTAAAGCCCTGGGCACGGATGTATGTGAACTTTGGGTATTGAATGAAGAGGAAGGCATACTACTTCAAAAATACCCTAGCACTGTGGGAGACCCTCCTTTCAAAATCTCCAGCAATCATTCTGATAATATGGCCGATGAAGGCGTCATTCACTCTACAATACTCCCTCTTGAAGTTTCTATACTGGAGCTGCGGGTACCTATCATAGGCCTTGATTCTTCACCCCTACTCTTGATTGGGTGCCACAAAAAACTCGTTGTACTGTCTCCGATCTGCCAAGGAATAAACGAGGTAGGAAGTCATATAGAATTTGGAGCTCTTCTTTACATCGATGAACTGCTCATGGAAGTAGTTGCTTATGATTCCTCCCCAGTAGAATGAAGTCTTTGTGGTGACGTCCTCATTCCCCCGAAGGATCTGCTTGATGAAGTACACCATCCATTCCTGAAAGAAGGCAGCCGTAGGGAGGCCCATGACCCTGCTTAGCATCATGACCAAGTCATGGTAATCTTCATGAAAGTCACTATGAAAGAGTTCCTAAGGAACCTTCGCAGCATTGCCCCACTTTTCTTTAAGCCAATGCTGATTTATTGACCTTCTATAGCCTGCCGGATTGTCATCCCATGCTGCCTGACATTCTTCTATGGTGGGGACTTCCATCTCTTTAAAAGCGGGGATATGGAAAGTCTTTGTGATTCCTTCAGGTGACATGTCGGCAAGAATGTTGCCCTCTCTATCAATAATTTTCCTTGTGTCGGGCTGATACACCTCCTGACAAGCCATGACTAATTCGGGGGCCACGAGGGATGGAGGGAATCCTACAACCTTTGTGATTCCACTTTGCCTTATCAATCTTGCATTCTTGGTCGTTAGATTAACCCTAACCCTTTGTGTGAATTCGTCAATATTGACGTGGCCGATGTTAGTATCAGTGATCTCCTTCCAATCCATGGTAACCTTTGAGTGGAGTGGCTCACCCTAGAATTGGTATTTCATTTGGTCCTTGTCCTCTTTCCCTCGAGGAGTCTTGCCTAACTTCTTTCCTTTGTCCTTTTCGATGGCTGCTCCCGAAGGTCCCACACCTGATTCCATATATTCTGCAAGCAAAAGCGTAGTGAGTACAATTGATTACGAAAACATTTATGTTAGTTGAAATCCCAAAGATGAAATCCATTTTAAATAATCTATCAAGCATAACATGATACTTTATCTCTTGATGTCATCGGCCTTTTGATTGAGGGCATTTGGATAGTTCGGGCCTGGAAGGCCGGACTTCCCTGGCAGGAATGTCATTTTGGAAAGGAAAATAGGGTGGAGGGCTCCCGTTGATTCCCCCTGATCGAATCTAATAATTTAAAAGGTTCGCAATGAAGAAGACCAAGATTAAGCATGTGGGTCGAGCTCAGATTTTGAATTGGGCCAATTTAGATCAGTTTAGGAGCACTCAGAGGTACAAGGTCAGAAAGTCGTCAAGAAGATTGTAATTTACTTGAGGGCCCAGGTTGGAGGCACCGGGAAGCCGTTCATCCCTTGCCGTTTGGAACTGCTATTGCTAGGCGGAAGTCTGGAGGGGGCGGCCTGACGGTCGGGGCCCGGCGCGAGTGTCGGCGGTCACAGGGGAAGGCAAGTTGGCATAAGGTCTCCACTGCGGGGTGAGGTCTTGGCGAGAGATGAATGTCTCACTGACAGCCGAGAGCAAGACTGAACCCGACACAAGGGTTCGCCGTTCGATTTTGTTTTCAGTCCTGCAGCGGTTGGAAGGGCGGAGCTTGGAGCTCGGAGGGGTGGGCGATATTTTCCCCTCGGAACGGCGAATGAGGAAAGGACTCCCAGATGGCGGAGCCCGGAAGTTGGATGGACACCGAGCATGGATGACTTGGTTCTACCGTATGCATATTTCATCTGTAATTTGCTATATTGCCCCATTGAATCAATCGAGTTATGCATTTTCATGTCTGGGTCCATATCGGCATAGGTCCATGACTGTCCTCTTGACACCCATGTTGTTTTATTATAACATTTGCATGCTACAGGTTTATCGACATAACTCCCTTAATGTCTCGATGATCACAAGTCTTGTGCATTCACCTATTGGCAGAGGTTTCATTGTCGGGGCTGTGTCTTATCGAACTCAGTTCATCTCCCCGACTTGTGCATATGGGTCCTCGGTGAGAGTTGGGTTATCAGCAATTGTCATGGTGATTTCGTTTTGTCACGCCGACCGGCATGTAAGGGATGCATATCGAGGGAAGTCATTGCTATCGTTGTAAGGTCTTGGCGAGAGACCTTTGGTCTCGCTGACCTTACGCATGGATTCCCTTTGAATATACTATCGGTGAGGCTATGGTGGATTCTATCGACATAAGGTTTGTGGTGTCTTGTCGAATGACATTCGGGTCTCGTTTTAGCCAAGCATGAGTTTGCGGCAGGAGGTCATATCGAAAAGGTTAGGTCTTGCCGACAGGTAACGATGGCTTTCGGTGTGAGATCTGCTTTCTCTTGGCGAACAAAGGGCTAGCTCGGGGTGGCTTTCGGTAAAACAAGAGCACTCTACATGAGGTTTCTCCGACATCATTATGTCTCGCCGATATCACAATGAGGTCTTTGTCAGTAAGAAAGCCAAAATGTCTTGGCGAAAGTGAATAGAACAAAACATAATTGCTCGGTGTAGCTTATTTGTTTCAGTGTATAGTCCTGGTGAGGTGCTCGGGGTCTCACTGTATGGAATGATGAAGTCGCCCTGTCTGCATGATAATGGGGTTGTTACAATGACATGTGAATAAGTGGGTGCCCTTGGTGAAACATTGTATGATCGACATAGGGTCTCCCCCATATCTGAAAGCTATAGCGAAGCGGGTAAAGCGGATTGTGCATCTCAATGAGAGTCTTCTTTTGTCTTGGCGACTAGAAGTTTCAGTCGTTGTGAAAATCCGTCTCGGAGCAAGGTCTCGCCGACATTCAAATGTCCTGCCAACTGTTAAGGTGCAGACCGGGCCCGGAGCCGGCATCGGCCGCCAGATTTTCTCATCTTGTGTTCACAGCAATGGGAAAGTCGGAGCCTGAAGGATGGAAGGCTGGGGAGGATTTCTTTTTGAAATGGTGACTGTGGGATAGAGCTCCGGAGGGCAGAACCTGATATGGTCAAGGTCATTCAAGGTTCAACAAAATGTTCCAAACAGCGAAAGGAAGCCTGGGACCCGGGCGGCAGAAGGATGTCATGCACTCGCCAAAAGAAAATGATATCGTCGTGATGTCTTGGTGAAGGCATAATGTCTTTCTGACGATGATGGGTCTCAGGGCAGCACAGAGGGAGCCCTCGGCATAGGATTTTAAGTTGGGGAGAGGTCTCG
Organism: Sequoia sempervirens; assembly: GCA_007258455.2. Lineage (NCBI taxonomy): Eukaryota > Viridiplantae > Streptophyta > Pinopsida > Cupressales > Cupressaceae > Sequoia > Sequoia sempervirens. Next base: position 316,846,083 of record VDFB02000015.1, read on the forward strand.
CCAACCGGGCGAAGTTATGCTGAGAGAGGGAGCCTTCGGCGAGAGATGAATGTCTCCTTGATGGAGAACGAGGGGGGAATCCGAGGAGCAGAATCCTGGATACCTGGGCCTGAGAGACCCAAAAGCTGTTTGGTCATCCATCTTGCTAAGTCACCACCGACAAGGGGAGCGTCCAGGCCCGAGGGTCATGAATGCCCCTGCGAAGAACGACCACGCGGAGATAAAGCTCTGAATTGGTCAAGAGGATGCTGCGTTGGTTTACTCAACTTTTGAGGACATGGGTTTTGTTCGTTGTGCCATATTTTATCATTCTCATGTCATTTTGATGGTTTTTGTTCATTTTAACCCCTAGAAATCACAAAAACAATGTTCAAGAGGGTGAATGGAGGACCTACCTCAAACACTTGATGTGGGGAGGTGTGGGATCCACTTACGATCGATGAGATGATGGTGAGAGTGATGAGCGTGAAGATCTTGAAGATGGTGGGCTGCTCCAGCAAGTTCTCTGATCACTCTCTACAACACTGTCAAGTGAGAACGATAGGAATGAACCTTCTATTTATACCCCAATTGCCATTAATGGCCTCACTAAATGCAAGTACGGTGAGGCAAGGAAGTTGGTGAATTTGAATTCACCGATGACGGCGGGAGATCCGGGGTCCGACGACCAGGAGGGCATAGGATGACAGTCATTTGATAGGTTCCTCTTGGATATTCACCAGCGGCAAAGGGGAGGTCAAGGTCCGGAAGGCGGAACTCTGCCAAAGGTTTGCTGTGAGGAACAACAAAACACTCACGGAACCCCAGGAGTGGAACTCCGGAGCCCCGGGCCTGAAGGGTCAGACAACCGTCAAGATTTCCATGGATTTTAGTAGATGGCAAATGGGGGTCTGGACCTCGGGGTCCAGGAAGACGCAAGCCGAGCGCTGTTTGAAACGGTGGGTGCAACGGGGAAACCCGACAAAGGAAACCTGAACGGCCGGACCCCACAGGGCCCGGGGCCGTTGGTAGGGGCAAACTACCAAAGAGACTTTGCGAGGCACCAGAACCTAACAAAATTAAAAGGGGAAGGTACGGTCAACTTATGGTGAGACTTTGAAGCAACATTGACCATCCGGGGCACCAAAAAAAAATGAGGCATGCAAAACGAGGTGGCGACAAAAATGACCCGACAAGGAAAAAGAAAAGAGGGTCCCCGTTCAAAACAGGGCCTATGTGCTGAGGGCACAACATGTATATATTATATAAATATATTAATATATATTTTTAATTGTATATAATTAAATACATATGTATTGATATGTGTATATGTATATATATGTGTTACAAGTGATAGTGTATGAATGTGGCTAGTAAATGAATGATGGTCTATATTGGTGGCTATTGATGTACCAAGTAACCATGTGAATGCAATCATGTCTATATTTATTAATATATCCATATATACATGCATGTGATATATATGTTTAAATATATTAATATATGTGAATGTGATACATTTATATATATAGTCTTATGTATTATAAGTTCCTTACATAACGCTAATATAAAGAACAAGTTGTAATATATAAAATGTTTAGTAAATCCATTCACTACATTATAAGAGCATTGAAAACATAGGCACACATGTAAGAAGGAGAGATCTCTTAATACAAAGTAGATCGCTGCTTATTTGGACAACACATAGATACACTATGAATAGTTTGATATCACTATCAATGAATTAGTCAAAAAGAATGAAGGCAACATGTTTGCATATAGACAACAATAGAACCAATAGTTAAAGGAAGTATTAAGAGGATCAAACCAAGGCATGCTACACACAATACGTAAGAATGAAAGTAAACTTCATAGCATGTTGGGTAATGAGGTGGTGTTTGAAAGTATAAAGGCCAATAGGTACATATAAAATATGCAAACCATTTAAAGGATGCACTACATGCTAAGTATTGTGTAGCAATAAGGTTGATATGGAAAATATACCATAGTCGATACTATGGAAATGAGTCTTTATTATTTAAACAATGAATTACTTAAGTTGAGAACGCTTATGCATAGGATATAAAGTGATAGAATATAAGCCAACCTCATTAAGTGTTAATGAATACTTGAGAATAGGAAAAGTAAAATAGCAAGGCAAGAACTGGTCAAATCACCATTTATGTGTTAAAACAACTCATCTTTCATCTGTTTCTCAACAAAGCTATGACTAAGTCGACATAGTAAGGTGTTTCTTATTAATAGTAGACTGATTCAATATGAATAACCGTGCCAAAGTAATAGGAAGATGGATGCATACTTGGCGCCAAATTATGAAGTTCTATTTTTCATATAAGTCCATTTTGGATAAATTCGATTGTCATCATTTGATCATGTGCAGATTGAACTAGTCTTTTATTGTTGTCAACCATAGAGGTCGATTTGTGGCATTATATGTTGAGGATACTCTTTGATTGTTGCCACCTTTTTGTTGAGTAGGGTGAGTCGAATTGCATGGTAAAATGTGTCTACTAGCATGCTTCTTCTATAGGTTGCAATGTCTCATTTTGCTATGTAAATAGAAAGGAAAGATCTCTTATTTGGACAACATTCTTTTGCAAAATTATTCTACTGCAATTATTCTGAGAGATGTTTATTTTGTGAGGTGAGAGTTATAGTTCAAGAGTTGTGAAATACTTTGTGAGTTCTTGGGAGAGAAGTCATAGTAAAGTATTGCTTTAGAAGGATTAAGTGAAGCTAGCAAGTTGTTGTTGGAAGACTGTGTGTCAAGTTAGTTAATTGGATTAAGCGTATACAGGCATGAGGATCTAGTCTTCTCTTATTTTTCCTTATTTATGAAAGATTGTGATTTGAATGCTTTATTGATCTACTTGAGATTGCTTACATTAGTGAATCATAGTATTTCCTTTGGAAAGGGAAAATAATTTTTTTTATGCTTATTTGTGAAAGTGCTTGTATTTACTCCATAATAGGAGGAATTGTTTGTCATTAGTATAAGCATATTAGGAATGACAAAACAAGAATAGATTAAGGGTTATTCTTAATAGGAGACTGGTGCAGGAGAACCTTAAGTCAAGCAGGTGTAAGTTAATATTTTGGCTTGGTTTGATGTTTTTCCATGTAATAAGGTCATTTAATACCATATCATGTGTGTTTGAATCAATATTAGGTCATTAGGTGTATTGGTGAGTCAAGTTGCATAAAGTTGTCAAGTTTGCAAAAATGTTGTAAAAGTGCAAAACTAGGGAATATGAAGAGTCACCGGTTGTAAATGAGAAAGTTGGATAGTTGTAACTAAAATGGAAGTTGGAAAACATTTGGGAAATGTTAAATAAATCTTGGGAAGGTCGAGACCAAGGTTGTTTGGGTGTATTTTGAAGAAAATCAATAAAAACTAATTCTGTTTCTACAAATTTGAACGTGATTTAGTTGTTCCAGGATTTTGTATGGTATTGTACGGTAATATCATAAAATCAAACTAGTTGGGATTAATGGGGAATTGAGTCTACTTTCATTTTCAATTTGTTTCATTTAATTTAATCAAGTTTTGAGCATTTTATAGCAAATTTTCTAAAACTAGCTAGAAAACTTCATGAATTAGGCATTGAGTTTGCATAGGACTTAGGGTTTGGTAAAAATCTCTTGAGAAATAATTTGAAGTGGTTGGATATGTTGAGGAATGCCATTTATGGCATGTTTGAGGTGTTGGCATGAAGGTTTGAAACCTAGAGATTGAAGACCTTATTGTGACCTAGTGGAACAAGCCTAATTAGGCCTATTTGATACTAGGATAGTCCAAATTTGAAGCAATTTTTCCAAAAAAACCCTAACCCATTTTGAGATATGTTTTGAAGAACCCAAAAGGGTATTTTAATCAAGTTTTCTCTCTTGGATATCAGTTCTTTTTTCAAAGTTATGACTAGAAAACATGAATTTGTTGCTCCATTTCAAGCCTAGTCCAAAGTGTAGTAGCAAAAATTTGGCCTTTTTGTTCTAAAACACCTCCACCTACAATTAAGATATGTTATCAAAGGGAATAAAAGGGTATCTAAATCTACAGTTAGATTTTGGTTATGAGTTCTGCTATGAAAATTATGTTGGAAAAACCAGTTGTGGAGTACTACTAGGGGAATAGGAAGATTGTGAGAGAAACCCACTAGATTAGGGTTCTAAGATTAAAAAGTTTGAGTTTTTGAGTTAGTTTGTGTTCATTCACCCTTCTCTACATCAAATTGGTATCAGAGCATAGGTTGGTCTGTAAAAAGGGAAAGTGTGAAGCAAAAAGAGAACAAGATGCCTCCAAAGGGTAATCCTATGGCTAGGGAAATGAATGAGATGAAAGAGAAGACTGCAAAAGTGATTAGAAGATTGAGGAAACTATAAGATATTGTGGTAGCAAGGCTTGAGGTTGTTGAAACCAATCAAAGGAGAGGTATGGTCCTAGGTGATGTGAGTGACCTTGAAGAAGAAGGGGAAGAGGAGAATGAAGAAGAAGAAGAGGAATTGGATTTTGATGAACAGAGGATGGCCAATCTACTAAAGGAAATCAAGGTAGATAAAGAAAAGGTAAAGATGGATGTACCTATGTATGGAGGGAACTTTAATGATGAAGAGTTGTTGGATTGGATTGCAAGACTTGATAATTACTTTGAATGTGAAGACATACCAGAGGAACAAAGGGTAAAGTCGACAAAAACAAAACTGAAGGGCCATGCCTTACTTTGGTGGGATTATGAGAAAACTAAAATGAGGAAGAAAGGCAAGTCAAAAATTGTCTCTTGGGATAGAATGATAGCCAAGCTTAAGGGTAAGTTCTTACTGGTTGATTATGCAATTCGATTGTACAAGAAACTTCAAAATATGAAACAAAGAGATATGGATGTTAAAGCCTATACTAATGAGTTTTATAAGCTGAGTATAAGAGAAGGTCACATGGAGGATGATGTGGAGAAGGTGGCTAGATATCTCAGTGGGTTAAGGTTTAACATTCAAGATGAGTTGAGTTTGACAAAACCAAGGATAATAGGGGAATGCTTTCAATTGGTAATTAGGGCTGAAGAAAAGTTAAAGAGAAGGCAAGACAAGAAAAATAAGGGTAGAGGAAACAAGTCCAGATGAAGAGGGTCATTTTATAATCCAAGGCAATCATATGAGAGTCAAGAAAATACAAGCAAAGTCCAAAACCAAGTTGCAGATGCAAGAGGTGTATTTAGAGGAGGTAGATCAGGCTTTAGAGGCAGATTTGGGGGTCAAGGAAGAGGATCTAGTGGATTCACAGGTAGGTGTTACCAATGCAACAAGTTTGGACATAAAGCATGGCAATGCAATGAAAATAAAGCTAGTACTTTAGCTGGAGGAGAAAGGAGAGATCAGATTGTTTAAGGAGATGATTGTGAGAGTGTGAACTCAACATCACAACATGCTGCTCCAGAAGTTGGTGAATCACTCATGGTAAGGAGAACCCTCATTGAGGTACTAGTAGAGAAGGAGCCACCGCAAAGGAAGAATCTCTTCAAGACAACTTGTAAGTGCTTGAGTAAGGTTTGTAAAGTTGTAATTGATTCAAGAAGTACAGATAATATGGTTTCAGTTGAGATGGTTGAAAAACTTAAGTTACCAAGAATACCACATACTACCCTTTACAAATTCTCTTAGTTGAATGGAGGTCAATATGTTGGGTGGAATTTAACATAGGAGGGTATAAGGACAAAATTTTATGTGACATGCTACCCATGGATGTGTGCCATTTGCTACTAGGGAGGCCTTGGCAATTTGATAGGCATGTTATGTATGATGGAAGGAGGAATACTTATGAGATAGAAAAAAGATGGGGTCTCCTATACTTTGACACCATTGAAGAAGGAGGACAAAGGAAAAACCATGGGATCTAATTTGATGATGGTAGGTAGAAAGGAGTTCATAAAGATAGAAGAAGAGAAGCACATGGACCTTGCAACCACTCCTAAACCTGGAAATATTATGACAACAAACATGAAGAAAGACTTGGTTTTGGAGATCCAAGATTGGCTTAAAAATTATGTTGCTATGATGATAGGAGGGGTGTTCCATTCATTTCTTTCAAAAAGGGATATTGGTCATTCTACTTCTTTCATACCAGAGGTTAATATACCTGATCAAGCAGTAGTTACAGGGAAACAACAATAGATGGAAGAGATGGGAAACAAAGGTGAAGAGGTCAAGGACAAATTGCAAAGGAATGTGGGCAAGTCCAAGCATACACCTAAAGTGAGTAAGAAGAAATTTCATTACAAGGATGGAGGAGATATGGTACTAGGTAATGATTTAGATTCAGCAACATTCTCAAGTGAAGAATAGGTCAAAGATCATCCATCAAGTAGGCCTCTAAAGTTGGAGCATATCCTAAGTGCCAAAGAATTCAAAAAGACAAGGAATAATGCCTATTTCCAGTATTTGGTCCATTGGAAAGGTTTACCAAATGGAGATATCACTTGGAGGTTAGAGAATGACTTGATCAATCCTGAATCTACTGTTGCAACATTGTCCTCAATGGGACTTGAGTTCATTTTTCCTTGGGAGTATGGTGCAGGAGCACCTTAGGTCTAATAGGTGTAAGTTAATATTTTGACTTGGTTTGATGTTTTTCCATGTAATAAGATCATTTAAGACCATATAATGTGTGTTTGAATCAATATTAGGTCATTAGGTGGATTGGTGAGTCAAGTTGCATAAAGTTGTCAAGTTTGCAAAAATGTTGTAAAAGTGCAAAAATAGGGAATATGAAGTCACTAGTTGTAAATGAGAAAGTTGGATAGTTGTAACTAAAATGGAAGTTGGAAAACATTGGGGAAATGTTAATAAAGCTTTGGAAGGTCGATACCAAGGTTGGTTGGGTGTATTTTAAAGAAAATCAATAAAAACTAACTCTGTTTATGCAAATTTGAATGTGATTTTGTTGTTCCAGGATTGTGTATGGTTTTGTACAATAATATAATGACCTAAAACCATTTGGGGTTGATGGGGAATTGAGTCTACTTTAATTTTCACTTTTTTCATTGAATTTCATCAAGGTTTGAGAATTTTATAGCAAATTTTCTAAAACTGGTAAGAAAACCTCATGAATTAGGCATTAAGTTTGCATAGAACTTAGGGTTTGGTAAAAATATCTTGAGAAATCATTTGAAGTGGTTGGATATGTTGAGGAAGACCATATATGACCATTTTTAGGTGTTTTCATGAAGGTTTGAAGCCTAGAGATTGAAGACCCTATTGTGACCTAGTGGAACAAGCCTAATTAGGCATATTTGAGACTAGGACAGTCCAATTTTGAAGCAATCTTTCCAAAGAAACCCTGACCCTTTTTGAGATATTTTTTGAAGAATAAGAAAGGGTATTTGAATCAATTTTTCTCTCAAAGATCAATTTTGGTTTGAAAGTTATGACCATAAAACATGAATTTGTTGTTCCATTTCAAGCCTAGTCCAAAGTGTAGCAACATAAATTTGGCCTTTGTGTTCCAAAACACCCCCACTTGCAATTGAGATATGTTATCAAAGGAAATAAAGGGTATCTAAATATGCACTTATATTTTGGGTATGAGGTCTGGTGTGAAAATTATGTTGGAAAAACTGGTTGTGGAGTACTACTAGGCGAATATGAAGATTGTGAGAGAAACCCACCAAATTAGGGTTCTAAGATTGAAAATTTTGAGTTGTTGAGTTAGCTTGTTTTCATCCACCCTGCTCTACATCAAAGATGTATTAATGTCATGAAGTGGCTTGACACTATCGACTTACAATATTAGGAAACCTTAGGAATTGGTGCAGGAGCACCCTCAAGACCTGATGCCTACAGGAAGCAAAGTTTGATTTTTTGTCTTGTCCTGTGTTCTTTCATGTAAATAAGGTCAGTTGAGACCATTAGATGTCATATAGGACCATTTTTGGTGTTTTGGTACAATTTAGGCAAAAGACATAAAAGTTGCAAGAATATTGTTAAAATGCACAAAAAAATGTTGTCAAAGGTTGTAAAAATGGGTAGTTGGGATAGTTGATCTAGTTGAAAATACATAAATATGTAATTCTAACTCGAATTCAGAGGTTGGAGATTGAGAAGAAAGAAGAAAACCTTGTTTTTGTGCACATTTTCTATGTTTTCCCTCTCATTGCAACTTGTTCTTTGGATTTTTATGGATTGTATTTCACATTTATTGGTATGCACATGATTGGATGTATTAGAGGATAAAATCACCTTTCATTTGCAACTAGTCTCATGCATTTTTGTTACGTTTTGAGTAAGATATAATAAAAATACCATTAGCTGCCCTGTAATTTATTTTTTTAACATTATAGTCTGAAAATGTGCATAGTAAAGCCTTCCATGGATTGGTATAGCCTAAAACTCAATTGGATCAGTTGCATAATTTTTTTTATATTTCTAGTGATTTTTATTTGAATTATTTTTATTGAGTATTTTGAGAGTTATTGCATTTTTAGTGAAGATTGGTCAAAACCCTACCTAGGGTAACCTGACAGCACAAAAAATGTGATTTCTCCAAACTTCCATGGTGAAAATTCATTAAAATTTTTGAGAAGGTGTATTCTAATGCATTTTTCAATATTCTAAAGTTTTATATTTTGAAGTGATGGTTTGCACACATTTTTAGGTTGACTGTTAAGTCTGAAATACAGTGTATGGCAGTCACCAGGACAACAAGAGACAAAAGTGGATATACTGAAGTCTAATTTGATTGTTTGGCATAAGTGGTGAAAGGAGAATGTTGAGAGAGGTCCTAAAAACCTAATCCAAGCGATTTGGGTCAACTTTTAAGTTTTATGCTAGTAATATTATGACTGTCCTAAGAGGACTAGTTATGACAATCATAGTGATGGTGTTATTTTCAAAACAAGTTAAGGTTTTGTGTATGTATTTTGGTATTTAAAAATGATTGAAATCACCCCTAAGTCATTGAGAAGGAGGTCTCTAATTCAGATTTGGGAGTTTGAAACCATTTGTAGTTGTTTGGCTTAGTCCATCAAATTGTCATTCCTAGTTTGAATAAAACAAGAATTGTCAATCCTATGAATTGTTGCATTAGAATGCCACCAAAAAGGAGTTGTCTATGATCATTTATGGCTCACAAAAAATGTTTCCATGTCACTTGAGATGCACATATGTTCAAGGATTCCAAGTTATGGAAATGGTAGAGGTCTAGAGAAGTGCATCTAGGCACACCAATGGAGATGGTGTAGAAACCCTTTGGTAAAGTTGTGTTATGATTCTTTTTCAAAGTCCTTCCTTTGCATCAAATTGGTATCAAAGACCAAAGATCTAGGAAGGAAAGTTTTGGTTTGTGTATTGTCTTTTTTTTTTTAACAGATTGAAGGAAGAACCTAGATACCAAAATACTAGGCCAGGGGAAAAGAAGTGGGCCTAAGGTGAGGTATCACGAAGACAAGATGAAGCATTGAGAAGAAGTAAGGTGAAAGAGACTCGCTTGCAAAAGGAGAATGGAAGTGTTGATGAGAATAGTCCATGGAGACTTGCAGAGTAAGGAATTTCCAAGAAAGCAACAAGTGATAAGAAGAGAGAGAAGTGAGATGAAGAAGAAAAATGAGAAGGAAAAACAAATAAATGTTCAACAAGAGATAATAGAGTTGAGGCACACCTTGGAAAAAATGAAAAAAATTCAAGAAAGAGTGAATTTTGAGATGCAACAGTGTCTTGAGAAAGCAAACCAAGAAAATGGTTGGCATTAGCCAATAAAAAAGAAGGTAAACTGGCCCATCAAGAAGATCATTCAAAGGAGAAGAAGGCAAGAGAGGACAACAAAACTAGACCTTGGAGAGTCTTTGTTGATGATGGAAGAGCCTAAGCCATCTGAGGAAGAGGAAAACTATGAAGAAAATGAGTCCATTGAGACTCAAAATGTTATTTCTAACAATATTTGTGAGTATCTGTTTACACGTGCAATAGATGAAAATGAAGATGGAAAAGGATATAAAGAAAAAAGAGAAGTGAATGCAGTGTATGCAGATTGTTATGCACAATATGGTGAAGAAGATGTTACAAAAACAACATAGGTAATGGTTGCATTTTCTATTTTTATAGATTATGAATACGCTGTCAAATTGTATTTGAATGATGAAGATGAAGAAGTGGATAGTGGTAATAAGATATATGAACAAGAACTAGAGTTTTGGAACCTTGAAGCTGAGAAGATGCTAAGTAAGATATGGTGCAAGAAGAAGAAAAAATATCCAAGGAAAGTCAGGAATTCAAAATGTCAATTGAAGGACAAGTTGCAAAGAAGTGGAAGAACTAAGGCCCAAATGAAACATGCATTTGAATGTTTGCAAGTAGAGTGGGATTCTACATATCAGGTTTGTAGGTTGCAAGAGTCCAAGATGGAAGACATTGACAAATTTGCAAATCACATCTAGATGGAACTAAGATTTTTATTTTCCTTCGAGTATGGTGCAGAAGCACCCTCAAGATTTGATGCCTATAGGAGACAAATTTTGAGTTCTTGTATTGTTTTGTGTTGTTTCATGTAAATAAGGTCATTTGAGACCATTAGATGTCATATAGGACCATTTTTGGTGTTTTGGTACAATTTAGGGAAAAGATGTAAAAGTTGCAAAAATGTTGTCAAAAAGCACAAAAAAATGTTGTCAAAGGTTGTAAAATGTTATTTTTGTAAAACAAGTTTTTAATGGGTGGTTGGGATAGTTGATATAGTTGAAAATACATAAATACGTAATTCCAACTCGAATTTAGAGGTTAGAGATTGAGAAGAAAGAAGAAAACCTTGTTTTTGTGCACATTTTCTATGTTTTCCTTCTCATTGCAGGATGTTCTTTGGATTTGTATAGACTATAATTCACATTTAATGGTCTGAACATGATTTTATGTATTAGAGGATCAAACCACCTTTCATTTGCAATTTGTCTCATGCATTTTCGTTACATTTTGAGTAAGATATAGTAAAAATACCATTGGTTTCCCTATAATTTTATTTTTTTCTGAACATTACAATATGAAAATGTGTATAGTAAGGCCTTGTACAGATTGGTACAGCCTGAAACTCAATTGGAGAAGTTGAATAATGTTTTTATATTTCTATTGGTTTTGATTTGAGTCATTTTCATTGAGTATTTTGAGAGTTATTGCATTTTTAGTGAAGATTGGTCAAAACCCTACCTAGGGTAACCTAAGAGCACAAAAAATGTGATTTCTCCAAACTCTCATGGTGAAAATTCATAAAAATTGTGAGAAGGTCTATTATGATTCATTTTTCAATATTCCAAAGTTTTAAAGTCTAAAGTGATGGTTTGCACATGTTTTTAGGTTGACAGTCAAGTCTGAAATACAATGTATGGTAGTCACCAGGACAACAAGAGACAAAAGTGGATAAACTAAAGTCTAATTTGATTTTTTGTCATAATTAGTGAAAGGAAAATGTTGAGAGAGGTCCTACAAACCTGATCCAAGTGATTTGGGTCAAATTTGAAGGTTTTATGCCAGTAATATTATGACTATCCTAAGAGGACTGGTTATGATAGTCATAGTGATGGTGTTAGTGTCAAAACAAGTTAAGATTTTGTGTATGTATTTTGGTATTGAAAAATCATTTAAATCACCCCTAAGTCATTGAGAAGGTCTCTAAGTCATATTTTGGAGTTTGAAACCATTTATGGTTGTTTGACTTAGTCCATCAAATTGTCATTCCCAGTTTGAACAAAACAAGAATTGCCAATCCTATGAATTGTTGCATTGTAGAATGTCACCAAAAAGGAGTTGTTTATGATCATTTATGGCTCACAAAAAATGTGTCCATGTCATTTGAGATGCACATATGTTTAAGTATTCCAAGTTAGGCCAATGATAGAGGTCTAGAGAAGTGCATCTAGGCACACCAATGGAGATGGTGTATAAACCATTTATTAAAGTTGTGTTGTGATTCTTTTTAAAAGTCCTTCCTCTGCATTAGGAATGATAAGGTTTAGTTGTACATCAACAAATTGAAAGAAATGATAGGATGAGTCATCTTTAATCCATACTAGTATGATCACTTGATCATTACTTAACTACTGGATAAAACCCTAGGTTGGGAGTAACCTATTTGGGTTGAGAAGTACATTGAAACCTAGGTTAAGATTAACCTATTGAGTTAAAGTGGCTACTTGGTTAGTTTCTTTACACTCTTGAAATGAAGTCACATTGTTGACAAGATTCTACTTTGAATAACTCTTTTTACTATAGGGATTACACTCTTGAATGAAATCATCTATTGCTATGAGTATTCTTCAAATGGGGTTAATCATTGATGTTGTTTTTCTCTTGACGAGAACCACTTATTAATGTGATATATTACTGATTGGAGCCGATTATTATGAATATTTAATCTATGAATAGGAGAAGTATATGTAGCTATACTTTAGATTATTAAGATATTCCTAAGACTGGGTTATCTTTCCAATAAAAGGAATAACTTGGAAAGATGTTTGTGCAAAGTTACTGTGTAAACTATAAAAGCTTGTAAGTTATACCTAGGAAGTAGAATATCCATTGAAGGGGGAAATATCTTATGCTTAGGCTTAATTGGTAGAGATACCAATATAATTTGGAAAAACGGATTAGGTTATTTCTAATGTTAGGGACTACCTATAGAAGGAATTACCTAAGCATAGTATATGAATGGTCATAATCCAAACTGAGCTATAGAAACTTGTATGTGAATAGGGATACTGTCACTCGAAGTATTGGGTGAGAATACTTTGGCCAAAGTAGTGTAAGTAGCCACTGTTTACATTGTCAGTTCACTGTGTCTCTTTTATGCATGCTAGTCTAGGATTGTAGGGTTTATGTAAGTTCTAGTCATGTAGGACACAACACTAAGCTTAGATAGGCTATTGTTATGAGGTTTACCAACTAATCTCTTCATCAAAGGGTAGGGCCATCTATCAAATAATAGATGTGTGGGGGACCGCATTTGAGTCCGTGGTTGGCAGAAAAGTGCTTGAGTGATGCTTCTCCTCATCAGATGGCAGCTGAGGTTTGTGGATGTTTGCACCAACATTGGGGACAGTTGGAGTGTGTACATTAGGGAGCGATGACATCTAGAAGGTATGCACCATTGCGGTGGCATTGTGATTAGTTTGTATATATATTGCCAGATGAAGCTCAAAAGAGCTATGTATGTATCATGTACCCATTTATATGGAAGGATGTAATCATGAATGATAAACTTTAGTTCATTCAATATGATATCTATGCTATGGAAGATTTGTGAAATTACAATGGAATGCAATGAAATTTTGGAAATAGTGTTATCTCAATTGTGCATGTAATTTACATTATGGAAATAATTTTTTTTATTGCTATGTCATGGAATCATAGAATATTCACTTAACGTGAAATCTTTGGAATTTTTACCAAGTAGAAAACTGGGGTTGTTAAATGTGGTATCAGAGCTACAAGGTTTAGCTCTAGAGCCATTGAGCTCATTATGCAAACAATGCATAAATCTTAACGAAAGATAATGGTTGAAAAGTTCTTATGCTAAGATGGAAAGAGGAAAGAACAAGGGAAATGAAAAGGAAGATGAGAATCTTGGAAACTTGTTTAAGTTTGGGACAAGACAAGAGTTGTCCCTAGAGTTGAAAACTCCTAAACCAACAACTCATTATGAAACCCTCTTTGATTGCAGAAGATTATGTCATCAGGTTAGGTAGGAAGGTTAAGAACGATAGTCAATATGAACCTTCACCCAATGGAATAGCTATATGAATCTAAGGGGATGGGAAGAAAATGAAATAACCCCTTATTAGTAGCAACCTATAGTTGCAAGGAGTCAAGGATTTTTGGATTTACTAAGTATACTACGAATATATGAGTATACATTATTGACATAAATTGGAAACTTCAAACAAAGTAGATAGTCAACAAAGGAGGTATCCAAGAAGTTGGAGAAATCTTGACAAGAAACTAATTTTTGTGCAAGGCTAAGAACTTGCAAGAAGGAGATAGTACCTTAGAATAAGGGAAGAGACCATAATGGTAAAAAAGGAAGCAATCAAAAGTGGACATGGTTCCATCAACCAAAATTGACGAGATCAATTTGGGGTTCTAACTAAGATGACAAAAAGAAACCCAAGAACTTTAGAGTGCTTAAGGTTATGAGAAGATAAAGTTACCAAGTTTTGGGAACAAAGTCACTTGGAAAAGTGATTGAAAGAAAGAAACCTGAAAAAGGTAAATTGGATTGGACCAACAAAGGTTTAATTAGTACTAAGTTTGGTAGAAGTGTAGATTAAACACACCAACTTGCCAACAAAAATAAACTTATGTTTAGAGGTTCCAAAAGGAAATAGGATACAGAGAGACACTATGTGTCAAATCAATAGAATTAGTAAGGAAACAACACTCTAATTTGAAGGTACATCAACAAAAAAGCCTTTGTGGATATGGAAACTCCTCCACAAAAAAAAGATATTGGTAATATATGGAAAATACATTTGCAATATTAGAGAGCCTCTTAGCTTGTAAAGTTGCTAATTATTCAATATATCTCTTTATTGACAATCCAATTATTGAATCTATGAGCTTAGAGATCATTGATGAATCTAATTTTGGAAAAAGCATATTCAAGGCATGCCATGGAGGCAAGGAAAAGGCAATAGAAATACAACAACAAGGAATGCCAAATCATTTCAAGGAAGCAAATGTTTGCTAGGAGTTCAACTTTGAGTTGATCAAACATTGTGGAAACACAGAGAGGGGAAGGAAGAGAGTAAATCAACTCAGATAATGTACCCCACCCAATGAAAACCATGAATATGTTTTCAGTTTGGAAGAAATTTTGACTTCTTCGTAAGTCATGATGTCAATTGGGTCAATATATTTCATGACCATGAGAATAAAGTATTGTAATTATTGGAAGATAATGAAAAGGTCAGGGATTATGACCAATGAGAAAAGAATATTATCACTTAATACTTTATACATGTGATTGATTGAAAGATCAATTGTGATTACATTCATGCCTTAGAAAAGGATAGGGAGATTACTTGAACATGAAAGGGAAGATCATGGCCTAAGGAATAGGTAAGAAAAGATTTAAATTACTCATGATTTGTAGTTATTGAGAAATGTCTGTGCTTGAAAAGTAGGTACATGCAATTAAATTTGACATATTTTGAGAACCAACATGCTTGAACGGGAAATGTTACTTGAAAAGGTACCAATGCTCATCGAGAAGGATAGATTGAGCTGAAAATCATAATACAAATTTGGAAATGATTTAAGGACAAAAGAAATCCATGGTATGGATGTCTTAAGATGAAGGAGATTTATCTCCACAAAATGTCTAAGCATTATGCTTATGTGGCATAAGTCCACAAAATAGGTTTTAATTTAATCAAAGAATAGACTAATAAGGAAGGTAAAAAACCCTATGTACCCAAAATTTTGGAAGATTAAGTAATGAAATGAGTAAATTGATGTCGTAGTAGGACATTGGAATGACAAAGTTATTTGTTGAATGAGGAACCACTATAATCTAGAAAAAGATAGAGTAAGATGCTGTGAAGAATGTAGGAAGTTAGTGTCCAGTATGCTAGGAAATGAAGATAGTATGTTGTCATCAGAAGGACATGTGTACTCTCTTAAGATTCCAGAGGGGGAGTCATAGAAAACAAAATAGTTTAATCTATCTATGTCGCTGGAACTGACATAATATTCTGGTGAACCAAATCACCAAGGCAACCAACGTAGATTGAAAATTTGATATATAGGATTTTGGTCCTAAGTAATATATTGTGTGAAGTAGTTCCTTAGTATTCCTGAGAGGGTTATCTTAGTTATGAACAAGAAAATAATGATAAGGTTTTATAAACCATGATCATATTGTGAAACATTCAATTAAACAAATGCACAATACATTATTGTAGCCAAATAGGAAAAAGTGATAAACCAAATCTTGAACAATCTGTAGAATATTTATAAACTTCTGCTATTGAGGTTTGATCCATTATAAGGAAAGGAAGATAAAAAAATCTATTAAGCTGAAATAGGCTAAGAAATGGGGATAACCTTAGGCCTAAAAGATCAGTGAGAAACTTTGTTGATACAAAGCTTGAAATATAAATCAGTATCATTATGTTTGAAATTGATAGGTGACCAAGAGCAATGTTATGCTCAAGATGGACAAATAGTCAAGAACATTAATTTTATGATTAAGGAAAATGGATGAGTAAGTGATGGAAAAACTCGACCTTTGAGTTGTCTATAGGTGTAATTACCAAAGAGAAGGATGGGACCCATGGTGCAGTGTACAATACATCGACATTCCTTATCTATTTGGATTACGCTAAGGATAAATTCATGGGCCAATGAGAATGTGCTTCTAGTCACTGGGACATAGGTGTCATGTGGTATATAGTTACTAATGTACTTAGGATGTATATATGATGTAAAAATATTATAAAATAAAAATCTCTTTGAAAGAGAAAGTATGTGTAAGGCACACAAATTATCCCTGTGCATTAGCAAGGACACTCGATGCAAGGCCCATAAAGGACAAGATTGCAAGGGGAGATGCTACGAGGGAAGATCATTTTATAATTCTTACATGAATTGGGAAAGGTAGGTATAAACCTTTATTTGACTTCATCTTTGTGTTAAAGTGATTTAAATTATCAGGGACAATGATACACAAAGGGGGAAGTATGTCACACCTCATCTTGTTGTTACTAATTTACTTTTACCTTCACAAGTGAATAGGATGGTAAATACAATCATGATTTGATATGTTTGTAAAGGAATGGAATATTGAAATAGGTATTATGTGAAAGTATTGATAAATGCTTAATATGGATTTGAAAGAGTAAATATGTTTACAATGATTGCTATATGAATATGGGTAAAAGCAAGAAGTTGAGTACACGAAGAGGGGAAATTTTGGGCAACAAAAAAAACTTCGCAAGAAATGCATACACATTTTTAAAAAATGCGTATGCGTTATGGAACAGGTACCCAAACCGAAATCCGAATGCGTACGCGCTGAGCTATGGGTACGCGAACCAAAAATGCGTACACGTTTAAAAATGCGTACGCGTTACAAACACGTATGCATTTTTGGTTCGCGTACACGTTTTAAAACGCGTACGTGTTTCAGAAAGCTATTTAATTTTTTAAATAAACTGCCGGCTTTTCATTTTATCCACTGTTTTCAGCCATGCCAGAGAGGACAATCCAGACCACATACACGTTTGTAAGCTCGTGCTTGGGGAAAATTTCGACTGCCACCTCCTCCCGTCAACACACCTGACCTCTGTGACCTCCAGGTTGGTTGAATTCTGCCATTTTTTGCTTTGTATCTTATTTTTTTGTTTTTTAATTAGTATTTAATTTTTGTTTCTTTAATGTGTTTTAGTTCAATTTTTTATAGTTTTAAATTGCATTTAAAAAATAAAAAACGTCAACAAAATAAATAACGTTAAATTGTAAATTGAAAACCATAAAATCTAAACCTAAATTGGACACATTTAACTTAGAAATCAAAACCATAGGTTACAAAATTTAGATAGGTCTCTAAAAAATAATTTACACAGGTTAATCGTTGGTCCTAAAACCCCGTTTACCATAAAACGTAAACCTAAAACAGACAAGTCTAGAATTCTCTAAACTAGTGTATCAAAGATAACTTGTAGCATGAACATTTCAATGGAAAATTCAAATTACCTTTTTAAGGAAACTTGATAGATAATGATTTGTAAATGCAAGTGAATTGAACTATAACCAAAGGTTTATTTTTTAAGTTTATTTAAATTTATTATTCATTGATCAATTGATTCCTCACTTAGTGGCAGTTAGGTTCTTATTTGAAAACCCGTGTCTCACGAATTTATATTTCAAGACTAGTGCCTACTCTAATGGGAAATATAATTAAGGTTGAGGTGAATACATTTGATTATAGATAAATCCTTGTTGAAGCATTATTCCTTATGTAATTTATAAAGTATGTTCTTCCCCTTCAACAATCCAACTTGTATCACTTGATTTCCTCTAAAAAGTGAAGACATACTAGCATAAATAATTTTTTGATAGATCAACCTTACTACATCTTCTCTTTATGCACTGATAGAATTACATTTTAGATTTTATACATGGGGAAATTTGTAGGAGTTAAATAATACCTTGGGGAAGAGGATAAACTATCACCATACATTATACAACCAAAATACATTAAAGATAAAATTAAAAAATTAAACTAATATTTACAATACTAGCTTATACCTATGTAAGAGGTTCATAAAATATAAAATAGTTACAATGATAAGCATCACCTTTCATAAACAATGATTAGGTGGATTCAATACAATTGATGTCATCAACGAAAAATAGGAATAAGGTTATCTAACCAAAAGTACTGATAAAAAAAATAGTAAAACTTACCAACCAAGTACTACCACTTGTGTGTCTCAATGTTGAAGGTATACCATACATGTATGCTTATCATTAAACTATTATTTAAAGATTATCATTGATATACAAGAAACAAATAATTTAGTATATTTAATATTTTATTAAAAAATGTATAGCTAACGACTTTGAAAGCCCACATGATTATGTGATAAAGTGCTAACAAATGAAGTGCTAGTAAATGTTATATTTATACTCTAACCCTTGAATTTTATAATATATATAAATTTTTATCTTATTGGGAAGATCTTTCTAAGTTTTATCTTAGAAACCTCTCTCCCCTTAGGTGAGCTAAAACTAGAAACCTTCCTTAAATTCCCTTTTCCTTCTTCCTAAGTCTACACACTCCTTGCATTTATAGTTCCTCTTCATTGATACTCTCTACCTACTTATACACATATATAATATGCTTGGCCAAGTATTCTACCTAGATGCACTCTTTGTATGTATTTCAACCACTTCACTAAACTTTGCAAAATATTCAAGGCTACATTCATATAGAACTTGAAACAATGTCTTACTATGCTCTAACTTACTAAATTGTTGTAAGAAAATTTACCATGTGCATATACTAAGTCTGACTAATTTGGTTTGTCACCAACTATAAATATTAGTAAATAGCCCAAAATTCCTATTCATCACATCAATATTTTTATTTACACTAGGATGATAAGTCAAGCTAAGATAAAACCACTCAACCTATTTTTTTTCAAATTAGAGCTGCAATTTTTAATAGCCTAGTATTTTCCCCTTTAATATCTTTGGTTCCCTCAAGTACCCATCATTTCTATGAGATCATAGATTTACTAAAATGGGTCTCTTGGTTAACTTGTGAAATTCAAGTCATGCTTTGCCTCCCCTCATGTCTTCATCATATGCCTAAATTGTCAAATCAAATAAACTCATATGTATGAGTATGATTGACCCTATTTTTAGCCTATGGTGATTTTTTATACTTTCCTTTGCTAACACACTATTCCTCCATTATTCCCCATTTGCACATTTTCTTAGGTTTCCTCTAAGTTCTTTTATATATTTCAGTTTTCAAGTTTTTCCTTACCCAAGTATCTTGTCAAGAAGTTCTCCAAACTTTTTGTTCCCTGTTCAATATTTTTACTATGTTTAATTTCCTGAGATTTCATCTACCTCTATGCCTCTTCATCGATTCTTGTGATTTTTGCTACCCTTAACCCCATAGTGTGCATAAGGTTATAAGTAGTTGGTTTGTGGCTACCTTAACTCTTAGTTAAATTATATGATTTAAATCATAGTCTTATTTCTAGGTAATTAAGTTAGTGTAGATGAACATTATTCTTAGGTATCTAAGTAAATTTAAGTGAAAACCAATGAATACGTAGGGTACATATGGGAACTAGTGTTTTGTTTATTATCAATAAATTTACAGAAAAATCATAAGAGCAATAGGGATGAGAAGATAAAAATTGAATAAAATTGACAACAATAATTTTCACTACATTCACTAGATTTGGTTATACCACCATATTCATGTGCATTTGTGAGACATAACCCTATGAAGAATTCAATAATACAAATCTCACCAATTTATTCAATGTACATTTATTTACATTTATTACAATCCTTTATTTATTACCAAGATAAGATAATCCTTTGCAAGACAACATATTAATAAATTCATTTAAATCATTCATACTAGGGCCCTTTTGATACTTAAACTTAATCCTCTAAGAAAATGTAGATTCTTCTAAGTTCCCTTGTAGTTCATCAAAATCAACCACCTCAAGATTCTTGGAATTTTTGAATATCTTTTTTTATTTTCATCATTCTTTTGAAATATAAATCTTGGATACTGACTCATGCAGTGAATCTGAAAATTATTTGATCATCTTAGTAGTTGAGGTTACCATTTATGTTGTCTCCTAGAATGTGCAATAGAGGTCTTCAATGATTTTCAATATTTTTCATCACTTGTTCTACTAACCTTATGTTTTTATTCAACTCTCATTTATAGTTCTTAAGTGACTATTGATTTCTATTCAACTCTCATTTATAATATGAATTTTTAATGCTATGATTTTTTAATGTTATAAATTGAATGGTCTTCAAATGAAATATATTTTGAATTTGTGCATGTTCAATGAGATTTTTAAATAACTTTCAAATTGTGTGCATTATTTAATTAATTTGTTGATATATATTTTTTAATTGTTTAACATGCAGTTGCCATATCATTTCTCAGATGGATCCACTTTTCACTTTAGAGGATTTCATGCCTAATCCAGAAACCCCTATAGATCTTGGTGCACATCCCACCCCACCACATGAGGATATGCCCACACCTCCGCATTCTCCACCACCTAACCCCCCACCCCCTCCTCCATTTGACCAAAATCAACTAAGAGAGAATATTCGAGCCAACTTAGTTGTCATTCAAGGAAACATAGATCTCATAAAAAATGAGACTAGAATCCCTCCACATCTTGCATGGTTAGCATCTACAATGCAAACTATTGTCGATTTTGTTTCTATCTATCGATGCGGACCTAGATAGGTTACATCAATGGAGAGAAGAGAGGAGACAATTCTATGCGGATGGACTGTCATATAAAGAAATCAATGACCTAAAAATCACTAAACAAGCTATGTGCCAATATTTTGTGAACCCCCAAACAAACAAACCAATACCACCCACAAAAAAAAGAATTTCAATTTTATGGTGTAGGCACCCGCAGATAGCTGCACATTTTTGGGAGAGATGGTGGATGGTGTTTGATACTCCACCACATGGCAACAGTGAGGTGCCCTTATATTTTTTGAGAAAGTTATGGGCTGAGTTTGAGTTGGGTAAAAAACCCAACTATTTTGATATGAGGTCATTTCAAGGAGCTGGGCGTGGCATGCCCCAACATAGACTAGGAGCACGTGTCGATCCTCAGCGACGTGCTCCAGTTGCTCCTCTTGTTCCTCCTCCTTCTCCTAGTATTCCCGTTGCATTTCAGCAGCAAACCATGTTATCTATACTAGGAGCATTGAGTTCACTTTCAGGACATCTCACTCAGTAGACTACACATGCGGCCACTGAAGTGGCCAATACAGAGCATGGAGGCTCGGGCATAGGGATACTCAGACATCCACTTTAGGTGAGGCACATGCATCTGGGGTGGGATCATACCTAAATGTACTATATTCTGAGGATCGTCCCACATAGGTATGTTCATCTTTTGAACTTAAATTTAATTCAAGTTTGAAATGTAAAAAAATCATGTCAATAATAACATCAAACTATATATATAATATAATATTAATTCAATAATTTTGTGTTTGGTGTACAGACGCATGATGATGTGATGCCTGGAACTCAATATCATCATCGTGTGTATATATCGAGTGCTGTAGATTTGGGCTCACCTTTTCGACAGGTACTTGAACCAAAATATATTAAATAATTTGTGTGAAATATATATATATATATATATCTAATTTAATTTGAATTTGTACACATGTGAATTGATATATTATATCTAGATGCAGGGAGGTCATACTATTCCTAGTATTGACCAGCCACAAGTTACAGTGGTGAGCACTCCTGAGACATCATCAGCTCAGGTGCGTGCTTTCAAAATTTTGTTAAGTTTAAATTAAATACACATCATAGATCTAATTTAATTTTTTCATTTACATACACATGTGTGAATGATCTATATGAACTGTTGTACATCTATATGTAGGGATTTGATGAGATAACCATGGCAGGCTACGCACCTGAGACATCATCGACATCTATTCATGGGTAATCTCAGGTGCGTGATCATGAGGTCATATCATTCGAGGTTGTAAACTTTACTTTAAATCTCCTATACAATTTTTACGAACATTTTATATATATATTCAAGATTTTCACATATTGTTTGCTTTATATGAATATGCAAGATATAGTGGATCAGGTATTTGCATCTTCTCAACTGACAGTTATGTTACCTGTTGAAGAAAATGTGCCAGTTGATTCACATGACCATATGGTAATTTATGCATACTAGAAATCAGTTTTACTATATTTAGTCGATATTTAATTAGTTTTTTTTTTTATCTAAAAGTTTATATTTTCAATTTTAAATATGTTTAATTATATCCAAATTTCTAAATAAATTTAAATCTAATTTCAAGTTTCTTGAACTCTTTTACAGCATGATGCAGGTACATCTAGTCAACATGGAACAAAGAGGAGACTTGATTTGACCGATCAGCCTGAGAGTTAGATGGTTTTATATTTTATGGACTACAAATCTCTAGTTTTATTTCAATATATGTGTCGGACTTGACATATAAATTTTATGGACTATCTAGATCTCTAGTTTTATTTTGAACATGTTATTATCATATATGTGTGTTTATTTATATCAGTTGACTTTAATATGATGATTATATATGCAGTCAATTATGAGATTGTGTTATGTTTATTTTCATAATTATATGCATTTATATACATATCTATATATTTATATTTTATCAAATTTTCAAGTAATACATGCACTATATAAATTCTTATCTAGAATCAAATTTCATATATATATAACTTATCACATGGTTACATGACAAATTAAAACATTCCTTAAATAGTTTCTTAAATCATATTCATAATAAATTAAGGGCAAGTAATTCTAACTATTTTCCAGTTACATAGCAAATATTTGAATCAATAAACAAAAAACCATCTCCTTGTATGAATATTTAATGTATAATCTATGCAATTGAATAATTATATAAAATGTGGTAAATAGAAGACACATGAAATATGTATAATCTATAAAATTGGAATAAGATATTTAAAAAGTGACATCGAACAAACATATATAATGTACATCAAGATGTTTAATGTACAACTATATAACATGATGAAACATATATGTGCATGTAGATACAATTAAAGCTTATCAACTTTTAGGTGAATACCAAAAATTGATATTTACATAGTCTCTAGATAAAATAGTTTTTCAGTTCAACAATCACATTGTAGACCGACTTGATGAGAACTTGCAAAAATAATTAATGTAAGTAACTACAATTTTTACGAGTCATTTAAGTAAAAAATTCATGCAAGAAAAGAACTGCATATAGTAAATTCCATACAAATTCAAATGATGTTAGCCATAGGATGGATTAAGGGGACCTAAGAGGATATATAGCTTAAGGGGGGGTCTTAAGAGAATTCCTTAAGGGGAGTTAAGAGGATGCATCTCATGAACCCTAGGATATGGCTTAACGGGTCCTAAGAGGATTAAGGAGATGTAAGAGGATATGACTTAAGGGTCCTTTAAGAGGACAAATTAAGGGGATGCAAGAGGGTGGATTAAGGGGAGTTGATAGAATGAGTTGAAGGAATGCAAGATGGTGGATTAAGGGGAGTTGATAGAATGAGTTGAAGGGATGTAAGAGGTTGGATTAAGGGGATGCAAGAGGGTGGATTAAGGGGAGTTGATAAAATGAGTTAAAGTGATGTAAGAGAGTGGATTAAGGGGATGCAAGAGGGTAGATTAAGGGGAGCTAATAGAATGAGTTGAAGGGATGTAAGAGGGTGGATTAAGGGGAGTTGATAAAATGAGTTAAAGTGATGCAAGAGGGTGGATTAAGGGGAGTTGAGAGAATGAGTTGAATGGATGTAAGAGGGTGGATTAAGGAGGAGAACGAGCTGAAGGATGTAAGAGGGGTGGATTAAGGAGCTGATGAATGAGTTAAAGGATGTAAGAGGGTGGACTGGAGGGGATGGCAGGGTGGATTAAGGGAGTTGATAGGAATGGAGCTGAAGGGATGAAGAGGGTGGATTAAGGGGATAGAATGGAAGGATGGAAGAGGGTGGATTATGGAGGAATGGATGGAATGGATGGATGGATAGGAATGGATAGTGGATGGTGGACATGGATGGTGGATATGGAATGGAAGGGATGGTGGATTATGGATAGAATGGAAGGGATGGTGGATGGATGGATAAAATGGAAGGATGGACATGGATGCAGGTGGATTAAGGATGGATAGAATGAAGGATGAGATAGCAGACTACGCATTCGAGAACCGAGCCGGAATGGACGCAAGAGGGGCGGATTAAGGGATTGATGTAAAACGAGCTAAAGTGATGCAAGAGGCGGATTAAGGACGCAAGAGGGTGGATTATGGTTGATAAATGAGCTAAAGATGTAAAGATGGGATTAAGGGGAGTTGAGAGAATGAGTTAAAGTGATGTAAGAGGGTGGATTAAGGGGATGCAAGAGGGTGGATTAAGGGGACTTGAAGGGATGCAAGAGGGTGGATTAAGGGGAGTTGATAGAATGAGTTGAAGGGATGTAAGAGGGTGGAGTAAGGGGAGTTGATAAAATGAGTTAAAGTGATGTAAGAGAGTGGATTAAGGAGATGCAATAGGGTAGATTAAGGGGAGTTGATAGAATGAGTTGAAGGGATGTAAGAGGGTGGATTAAGGGGATGCAAGATGGTGGATTAAGGGGAGTTGATAGAATGACTTGAAGGGATGCAAGAGGGTGGATTAAGGGGAGTTGAGAGAATGAGTTGAAGGGATGTAAGAGGGTGGATTAAGGGGAGTTGATAGAATGAGTTCAAGGGATGTAAGAGAGTGGATTAAGGGGAGTTGAGAGAATGAATTTAAACCCCAAGGGGTGTTGAGAGAGTGACTTAAGGGGATGCAAGTGGATGTATTAAGGGTGAATATATGAGGATATTGATTGAGGGGTCCTAAGAGGATGAATTAAGGGGTGTTGAGAGAGTGACTTAAGTGGATGCAAGTGGACAAATTAAGGGTAGATATATGAGGGTATGGATTATGGGGTCCTAAGAGGATGGATTAATGGTAATTGATAGAATGACTTAAGGGGTTGCAAAAGGATGGATTAATGGTACATAAGAGGATGACTTAAGGGGTTTTAAGAGAATGGCCTAAGGGGATATGAAATCAATTATAAAGTATCAATTAAATGTATCTAGAACTATATATAGTTACCTATCTCTAGATTCAAATTCCATTGTAATATATGTGCATCTCCTCTCTTTTTTGTAAAGCATCTAATTTTGGGAGACCTGAAACAAAAATGATATAAAAATTTAATTAGGAAATGATTAAAGACAAATATATATATATATATATCAATTAAATATATATACAACTAGATATACTTACCAATATTTATTTACTCTATTGTACCATCTGCATCCTCTCTTTTTTGTAATGCATCTATGATTGTCTCATGATCATCCATTGAAAGTGTCCATGAAACTTTATTAGCAGGCTTCCCTTGATATCTAACTAGTTTTATATTGGTTGCCAAAATCAAATGTGAATAATGCATAATATTCTTGTGTCTTTCATAATCTTCAAATGCAGGCAAGCCATTCTTTCTCATCAAATATTTTTGAATCTAGGTGCCAATAACAACCACTGAACCAGTTGGATACTCAAAGTTGTCATCATCCACTCTAGTATGTACCAACTTATGTTTTCTCTCAACACATCTAGCCAACCAGTACCCTGTCTGCTCTTCATTCCCTTGAGGTGCAACAACATCATACACATGTCCTGCAAAAATAAATACAAAATTCAATAAAAAGTGACTTATATTTAACTCATATAAACATGCATACATACAAAATTCAACTCAATAAATAATGTACCTTCTTGTACAAGATCTAAAACATGATCATAATCATCTGATGCGAACACTTGATTATCTTCAATTGTCATTTCATGTTGAACATGTGTCAATGTAGGCGTTAAAGCTCTTTGTTGCCATTGTTTGACCCATTCCATATTTTCACATGCCTACCAATCACCTACAATACAAAATTGACAATAGCATGCCAACTCCCTTGTCCATATTGTCCATGTGTTTGCATTCGAACTCTTAAATGAATGCCATTTTGCACTTCCATTAATTGTTTCACAATCCTGTCAAGAAAAAATATCATTTTCTTCAACTAACCAAAAGAAGCGTTGAATTATTGATTTCTCACTTGTTCTTGTAGATAATTTGGTATTGCACCAATCTACAATTGCACATGCATTTCTAAATTTTGCAACATCCTCAAATTTTAGTTGCTCTCTAGCAAGAGCTCTTTTCACACATGCATCTGCTCCATCGTGTTCTCCCCTTTTTACTTCTATGACCAGCCTTCAAAAACTCCATATGCTGATATTATTTTCCTTTATGAACTCTACATATCCACAAAACATTCTTAGCATTTTTGAATTGACCCGTAATTATCTCACCATATGAGAGATGTTCTAGCATTTGAATTCCTCTCTCTCTCTTTAAATTTTTGTTAAAATATATCAAACAATAATATTGTACAAACTCGTGATGAATGTAATCATCATCACTACATAAAATGGTACCTCTCAAAAAAATTTCTATTATCTTCAGACTATCTTCTTCAAGATGTCTATAAAACAAATGCAAATTATAGCTACTTGCACCTAATTATAATATTGTGATTGAATTTCTTCTTGTGGAGCAAGAGTATAATTTTTAGCAAAAATCAACAACCTACAATATAGTTCCAATTGGAAATGTGTTTCTGCATAAATGAAATTGATTATCAAGCCAATGAGCATTCTCGAGAGTGTTGAACATATTTAGGTACAAACTTATCTTTAAATTCAAGAATAAAAGCATGCACACTAACTTTTTCCACAATTAGCTCAACACGCTTTCCAATTTTTCCATCTTTTGAAGAATACTCAACATTTTTAAATTTTTTTACATTCACTAATTGTTGTCCAAATTCATCTAAACTACTTTTATGCATACATTCTCCTAATAATGAAAAGTTACCACATTTATCGCATTCTCCAGAAATGCATCATTTAAAAAAAAATGAGTTTCCATTTAAAGAGGGATTACAAAACAAACCTTCTATAAAATCTTTGATTCTTTTTAGGTGGCATATTAATACCACAAATGTCCTGCATAATTTGGTTAGCATGCAAAGTGCATCGATATATTGAAATATATCATAATAATAATGAAATTGTACATGAGTCTTACAACAACAAGAGATTCTTTGCTTATTAATTCTAACATACCAAGGTTTACACTTTTCGAATGATCTTTGACTTATGCTAATATTCAATGGTAAGATTGAAGCATCTAATTTTTTTTTTATATAATTTAGTTTGAGTCATATCTAAGAGATTCTTTGGATGAGGTTCACGAATTTTGGAACCCACCCTTAATTTTAAGACATCTCTAATGTTAGGTGATACTTTTGTATTGTCATACCAAAATTTTTCGATCAAAGATTTAATTTTATTAGTTAATTTTATGTCTGATCTTGGGAGTCTACCACTAAAACTCCAACATTGATTAATAGGATCCTTTTCAATACTTTCTCTTTTTTTAGCAGCTCTTATCAAAGTTCTAGGATTTAAGTTTATACATTTACTAATCTTACTTAACATTCTTTTATTTGAAGCTATTTTATCAACTAGAACAATTGTCATTGCATGGTGAGCCGCATTCTTATCTTTTGATCAACTTTTCTTACCAATAACATCAATAGCATTAGCAACACTAGATATGACTTGTTCTACTGAATCATCTTTCTTTTTTGGTTTTACAAAAACACCTAATTTTTTCATCACTTTTCTCATTTTAAACATTCTCATCAATTGCACCATGAGTTGACATTGGAATCCTAATTTCTTTCTATAAAAAAACATTTTATATATTTTATTTCCATAATTTCTAATTTGTCTTGAAGAAACTTTACCACGAAGGTTATCTAGCACATTTGTTTCAATTGTAAAAAAAACATTTTCACCTTCATCCATAGATGGAGTTTCATTTTCATTCACACAAGGGGTTTCATTTTCATTTTCAAATGTAAAAGGAATTTCATTCTCATTTTCATCAATATTAGGGATTTCATTCTCATTTACATTCTCATAAGATATAATTTCATCATTTTCTTGTTTTTGCATTGTTTCAACCCTAGTATTATTGATCTCATCAATTGTGTATCCAGCTTCATCTAAACAAGCAATATCAATATTATAAAAACTTGGGTTTGAACACATACCTGGATAGATTGTTTGAATAGGTGCATTTTCAATATCATTGGGAGGTGGATTTGAAGACACACTCAAAGTTGTTTGCATATCATTCAAAGTTGAAGTTGAAGGCACAGATGGGTTTGTCTCCATAATTGCATTTTCTTCCATATTCACCATCTCTACATTTGCATCATCTACATTCATTTCATCATTCATGGCTTCCTCTTCAACATTCTTGGAACTAGATGCTTCCAAATATTTCATTTGATGAATCCTTTCTCTCCTTTCCCTTTGTCTTTTTGCCTCCTTATCTTTATTTGCTTGAATTTCTTCGGGTGTCATTACCTTTCTACATCTTTTTTTTTGTCTTTTCTTATCACCCATGGTTACCAAACCCTCTTTGATGACAAAAACAATAATTCAAGAAACCTATTTTAAAATTGCCACCTCCTTCAAATATTCAAATTAAACTATGTACTATGAAGATCATTTTTTCTATAAACTCTGAAGTACAAAATCATCATGAGTACATCCAAAAATTCACTTTTTCCAAATTTTCTTGTAAAAAGCTCTTGCACTTGATTCCACTTCAGAAAATTTAACTTGCACTTTTTCTCTTCCAACAATTTGAATAGAATATGCCCTGCACAAGACAAATTTGCAATAAAAAATGCAAAAAATGACACTTTCGAACCATACTACAGAAAAGGAATGTTGCAGGAAAATCGTGTTTTACCAGTATTTTTGAAATTAGGAAAAATGGCTATTATAGAAACGCGTACGCATTATTTTCAAAAAATGTGTACGCATTTCGAAATGCGTATGCGTTACAGTCTCCCAACTAATGCGTATGCGTTATGAAACACGTACGTTTTTCATTTAAATAATGCATATGCATTTCTATAACGCATACGCGTTATTTAAAAGTTGAACTCCCATACCAAATCCAACACTAGTTTTAGGCTTGGAAAAGGCTTGGCAATTCGAGCCTTAGCTTTTGACCTGCAACTAAAAAACTAAGGCAGATTGAAGAAGAATGTCCAACTTTGACAACATAGATGATGGACTTTTTTTTTCTGAATGAGTCTATAAAATTAAAACTCATTAGAGAACACAATGTTTACTTTCTAAATATATAATTTTTGTTAAAATTGGATTATGTTTGCTATTTTTTAATTAATTTCTAAGAAAACTAGGCCTTAAACTTGAAATATCAGGTTTTTTTGGTTTTTTAATAACTTTGTATTGGTTGAGTTTCTTGTAAAAAAATTTATATGGGACCAAACTTCAGACAATTCTTGACACAATGAAAAAAAAAAGAGTAAAAATATGTTTTGTTTAGGTCCAATTATGTTGTCCGTACACGTTGATTTGAAAAAACATCAATTAAGGCCAATAAAAAATTAATAAAAAAAAATATTCAAACAAAAATTACAAAAAAAAATCCAGCCCGAAATTCATGTTGTTAGCTCTCTTCTCCTAAAAGGAATTAGCAAAATAATTTTATTTGGGTCAAAAAGTGTTGTTCCTACACCTGCTTGGTATGGTAAAAAAACGACTTTTAAAAAGTGGTTTTTATAGATCCTTATCAAAATTTAATTTCTATAAACTGGGTATTTTAATAATTTACATATTTGGAAACTAGATTCAAAATTCAAAATTTCATATTACTAAATTTTTTAAGATTCATTGTGGAAGTGCCTCAAATTTTCAGTCCAAGTGTGACAAATTCTGAAAACAGCAAAAATATTTCCACTTTTTGAGCTTTTTGTGTACCCAACTTCTTGCATCAGCTCATATGCTAAAGTTTATTATGCATAAGGATTCATTATGAACACCTAACTACCAGTGAAAATGTGCTAAGTTGGTTGCAGGGACAGGTTCAATCTTCTGAAAGGGAGGGGAAGTATCACTTAGGATAAGTGATTAGTCAGATAACACTAAATGAAATCTATTAGAGCTCACACATACACTCACAATAGAGTGGTTAAGTCAAGTCACAACATTGGGAATTGGTAAGTCATCCTTAACTTATGATGTGTTTGCATTAGTAAGGGTCTTGATTACTATTGAGTGCATCCTTGGATGATGTTTATCTATTTAGAGCTTGTGAGTTCTTCCTTGTGTTATTATGATTTATTGATGAGGTAAACACACATGGAATATGTGTATATATACATCGCACATATGTTTCCTATAAATAAGATAGTAATAGTATATGTGTTCAGGTATGGAAGTTAGAACAATGTTATATATATATATATATTAATGTATATGTTTATTGTTACATTAAGGTATATATATATATATATTAATATATGTATGTTGTATATATATGTATCATTATTTTAGCATATGTTTATTTATATATATAAGTGTATACCCGAATATTAAGACATCAATCTGTGTATATATTTTATAAATATATTAATATATATATGTAAGCGATGGTGTATGAATGTGGCTAGTAAACAAATGATGGTCTATATTGATGGCTATTGATGTAACAAGTAACCATGTGAATGTAATCATGTCTATACATATTAATATATCCATATATACATGCTAGTGATAAATATGTTTAAATATATTAATATATGTGAATGTGAAATATATATGTGGTCTTATGTATTATAAGTGTCGTACATAGCGCTGATATAAAGCACAAGTTGTAAGATAGCAAAGGCTTAGTAAAGGAATTCACTACATTATAAGAGCATTGAAAACATCAGCGCATATGTGAGAAGGAGAGATCTCTTAATACAAAGTAAATCTCTAATTATTTGGGAAACACATAGATACGCTATGAATAGTATGTTATCACTATCAATGAATTAGTCAAAAAGAATGAAGGCAACATGTTTGCATATAGACAGCGATAGAACCAACAGTTAAAGGAAGTATTAAGAGGCTCAAACCAAGGCATGCTATAGACAATATGTAAGACTAAAAGTAAACTTCATAGCATGCTAGGTAATGAGGTGGCATTTGAAAGTATAAAGGCCGATAGGTACATATAAAATATGCAAAGAATTTAAAGGCCAAACTACATGCTAAGTATTGCTCAACAATAAGGTCGATATGGAAAATACACCATATAAGTCGATACTATTGAAATGAGTCTTTATTATTTAAACAATGAATTACTTAAGCTAAGAACGCTTATGTCTAGGATATAAAGCGATAGAATATAAGCCAACCTCATTAAGTGTTTATGAATACTTGAGAATAGGAAAAGTAAAACATTAAGGCAAGAACTGGTCAAATCACCATTTATTTAAAGCAACTCATATTTCCTCTGTTTCTCAGTAAAGCTATGACTAAGTCAACGTAGTAAGGTGTTTCTTGTTAATAGTAGACTAATTCAATGTTAATAACTGTGCCAAAGTAATAGGAAGATGGTTGTATACTTGGTGCCACCTTATGAAGTTCTATTTTCTGTAGAAGTCCATTTTGGATACAATTTGATTGTCATCATTTGATCATGTGCAGATTGAACTAGTCTTTTGCTGCCGTCAACCATAGAGGTCGATCTATAGCATTATATGTTGAGTATACTCTTTGATTGCTGCCACCTTTTAGATGAGTAGGGTGAGTCAAATTGCATGGTAAAATGTGTCGACTGTCATGCCTCTTCTATAGGCTACAATGTCTCATTTTTCTATCTAAATAGAGAGGAAAGCTCTCTTATTTGGAACACATTCTTTTACAAACTTATTCTGCTGCAATTATTATGAGAACTGTTTATTCTGTCAGCTGAGAGTTATAGTGTGAGAGTTGTGAAATACTTTGCGAGTTCTTGAGAGAGAAGTCATAGTAAAGTATTGATTTAGAAGGATTAAGTGAAGCTAGCAAGCTCCTATTGGAAGACTGTGCGTCAAGTTAGTTAGTTGGATTAAGCGTATAGAGGCATGAGGATCTAGTCTTCTCTTATTTTTCCTTATTTATGAAAGATTGTGATTTGAATGCTTTATTGATCTACTTGAGATTACTTGCATTAGTGAATCATAGTATTTTCTTTGGAAAGGGAAAATAAGCTATTTTATGCTTATTTTTGAAAGTGCTTGTATTTACTCCATAATAGGAGGAATTGTTTGTCATTAGTATAAGTATACTAGGAATGA
The DNA here is from genome assembly GCA_007258455.2 of Sequoia sempervirens. Lineage (NCBI taxonomy): Eukaryota > Viridiplantae > Streptophyta > Pinopsida > Cupressales > Cupressaceae > Sequoia > Sequoia sempervirens. The sequence continues at coordinate 316,878,702 of VDFB02000015.1, forward strand.
CGAAACAAGAATAGCTTAAGGGTTATTCTTAATAGGAGATGTATCAATTTCATGAAGTGGCTTGACACTATCGGCTTACAATATTAGGAAACCTTAGGAATGATAAGGTTTAGTTGTACATCAACAGTTTGAAAGAAATGATGGGATGAGTCATCATTAATCCGTACTAGTATGATCACTTGATCATTGCTTAACTACTAGATAAAACCCTAGGTTAGGAGTAACCTATTTGGGTTGAGAAGTACATTGAAACCTAGGTTAATATTAACCTATCGAGTTAAAGTGGCTACTTGGTTTGTTTCTTTACACGCTTGAAATGAAGTCACATTGTTGACAAGATTCTACTTTGAATAACTCTTTTTACTACGAGGATTACACTCTTGAATGGAATCGTCTATTGCTATGAGTATTCTTCGAATGAGGTCAATCATTGATGTGGTTTTTCTCTTGACGAGAACCACTTATTAATGTGATATATTATTGATTGAAGCCAGTTATTATGAATATTCAATCTATGAATAGAAGAAGTATATGTAGCTATACTTCAGATTATTAAGATATTCCTAGGATTGGGTTGTCTGTCTAATAAAGGGAATAATTTGGAAAGATGTTTGTGCGAAGTTATTGTGTAAACTATAAAAGCTTGTATGTTATACCTAGGAAGTAGAATATCCATTGAAGGGGGAAATATCTTATGCTTAGGCTTAATTGGTAGAGATACTATTATAATTTGGAAAAAAGGGATTAGGTTATTTCTAAGGTTAGGGACTACCGATAGAAGGAATTACCTAAGCATAGTATATGAATGATCATAATCCAAACCGAGCTATAGAAACTTGTATGTGAATAGGAAGACTGTCACTTGAAGTACTGGGTGAGAATACTTTGGCCAAAGTAGTGTAAGTAGCCACTATTTACATTATCAGTTCACTATGTCCCTTTTATGCATGCTATTCCAGGATTGTAGGGTTTACAAGTTCTAGTCATGTAGGACACAACACTAAGCTTAGATAGGCTATTGCTACGAGGTTTACCAACCAATCTCTTCGTCAAAGGGTAGGGGCATCTATCAAATGATAGATGTGCGGGGGACCGCATTGAGTCCATGGTTGGTAGAAAAGTGCTTAAGTGATGCTTCTCCTCATCAGATGGTGGTCAAAGTTTGCAGATGTTTGCGCAAGTATTGGGGACAACTGGAGTCTGTACACTAGGGAGTGAGGACATCTAGAAGGTATGGACCATTGCAGTGACATCGAGATCAATTTGTATATCTATTGCCAGATGAAGCTCATAAGAGCTATGTATGTATTGTGTACCCATTTATATGGAAGGATGTAATCATGAATGATAAACTTGAGTTCATTCAATATGATATCTATGTTATGGAAGATTTGTGAAATTACAATGGAATGCAATGAAAGTTTAGAAATAGTGTTATCTCAATTGTCCATGTAATTTACATTATGGAAAGAAATTTTTTTATTGCTATGTCATGGCATCATAGAATATTCACTTAGCGTGAAATATTTGGACTTTTTACTAAGTAGAACACCGGGGTTGTCACACAAATTGTGGAAATTTTGAAGGAGAATTTTTTGCTTACAAATTATAATTTATATTTCTTTTTACCAAATTCTAGAATTTATGGTAGAGGGGAATGAAGTTGTGAAGGAGTACATCAAGGAGTTTTATAAACTTGGAATCCAAGCAAGTCACATGGATGATGATGTGGAGAAGATGTCTCAATATTTGGATGGTTGAAAGGGTGAAATTCATGAGATTTGTTTTATTGATTCAATTCATTGAGGTTTCTTATCAACTTGCATGGAGGGCTAAAGAGAATCTATCTAAGAAAATGGCTCAAGGCAAGGATAATTGCAAAAGGAACAAGCAATGCACCAAATAATGAAAGGTGCAAAAGGATACCACAACATCTAGTAGGGGTGCACAAGACCCCAATGAGGAAAAAACACCCATGAAAGGGGGAGGCAAAAAATAGAGGAGGCCATATAAGTAATTTGAGTGGTACCTATTTTAGATGTGACTTGAAGTAGGCCTCGAGGAATTTGAATGTCCAAAAGTGGAGAATAAAAATGGATGTGCTAAGAAGTGAGTGTATATTGCTCAAGAAAGTGGTGAATTAGGTAGTGAGATAGAAAATGTGATAGCAAAAGGAGAGAAAATAATTGAAAGAACCTAAAATATAACTACTTTCCTAAATTTTTAAGGGGATTGTAAGTGTCTATTTGGTCAATGATTTTAATAAGAACTAAGTGTTTTCAAACAATCAACACCTAAAAATAGGAATTGAGTTTGACCAATAGTCCAAACACAAATGTAAGAGTGGAAAAATAAGAACAATCAAATGCTAATCTAGGAATCTTAAAATGGTAAAGGAGATGAAATAAATGCACCTTTTGGACTAGGACATGTTTGAATTAGGTTTAAAAATATTTGAGGAGGTTACAAACTATTTGTTTTTAAATTTTGAGCTTGGGAATTTTTTACAAGGGGTATGCCTAACACTATAGAAAAGTTCAAGGATGGGGTGAAGTCCTTTAGGTCCAAATGACTCCAAATTTTTAGGTACTATGTAAGATTTAATACTGACCACTTCTCAATATGGACTCCCTCCATGATAATGAGGACAACATGTGGTAAAATAGAAAAATATGTATCAAATCAATAAAAAACATATTATAGAAGAGAGAAAAAGTGAAATGAAGCAAAATACACCTAAAATTTTCACTAGGATGCCTTTAGACTAGAATCAAAAGATCATTCTAAGATTGCAAACCAATTTTAAGTTAATTTTGACATTGAAACACCATTGGAATGGGGTGCACCCTACATTAGTGAGAAGTCCTATCCTACACCTCAAACTAGGGAGAAGTATTTCCATACACCTAGGATTATTTCCAAGAGTGAAGAGAAGTCCTTCCTTGTGTCTATTACCAAGAAGAATTCATATACCTTAGAGTGGCCCAACAATTTGTAGAGAGCTAGTTCTGGATCTTCTAATCACTTCTCTTAATTGGCACTAAGTACAACTCTTTATAGATTCATCATAAAATTACCCACAAGTATAGAAATACAATAAGGAATACCTATAGAACAAAGGGTTAAGGAAAAGCAACCTTGGTTAGTCCCTTTATGGATTTAAAAATTTTATTGTAATTCCCACACATTCATTGCCTTGTGATGCCTACTATTGACATTATATTTTGACTATATATCATGGGATGTATAGGCTGTGCTTTTGCATGTTCTATTAAGTGTTTACCAGTGTTCAACTTCACTGTTTTTATTAATAATCTTTATTGTGATAGTTGTTTGTGCATTGACTGACATGTTTCCTAGTTGAGATGTATTTATGCATTATCTAGCATGTGTTTAGTCCACCCACATGTTTAGAGATGGTGTTCCTCTACATTTCAGTTGTTGGTGTATTGTTGGCATTAAGATGCATGTATGGTAGTGTGCCAAGATCCTTGTAAGGACTTGATATACTTCATTGCATGTTGTATACTTGAGACGCATGTGTTATGTTTTATGTAACAAAATTATAGATGTGGGAATTTTAATGATCTTAGTATACTGTATTTTCATTGATTATCAAAATTCTATAATTATATGATCTTAGAATTATAGTGGGCTCAACCTTGGGGAAAACTCCATGGTTAAGCACACTTGAGTTGGAGTAGCACTAGGATGGGTGACCTCCAAGGAAGGCCCAAAGGTTCACCTCCATGAGCATCACCTAGATGCAATGAGTGCTAAGTGGACCATTCATTATCATGAGAGATAGGTTCTTGTGATATACTATTCATGAAACATGAGTCAGTGAGTTTGACTTGAAAAACTACACGATTGAATCCTGCTAGCAATATCATAATTTGACACGTAGTGGAAAATACCTCCTACTTATCAATTGATGAGCTAAAGAGGCTCTATAATGAATGGTTCATAAGACACAACCCTTGCTAAAGGTTTTGCAAATGGGGTTGCAAGCTAAGTGGGCTTAACCTTGGGGAAAACTCCATGGTTAAGTGCACTTGAGTTGGAGTAGTATTGGGATGGGCGACCTCCTGAGAAGGCCCAAAGCTTCACCTCTGTGAGCATCACCTAGATGCAATGAGTGCTAATTGGACCATTCATTATCATGAGAGATGTGCTCTTGTGAACTACCATTCATGAAACATGGATCAATGAGTTTGACTCGAAAAACTACATGATTGAATCCTGCTAGCAATATTGTAATTTGACACACTTTGGAAAATACCTCCTACTTTAATAGGTACAATTAAACTACAATCATAAAATAAAATTTAAAAATATAAGTATACATATAATTAATAAATCATAATTTAATAAACAATATAATATTTTGAAAAAACTACCGAATATGACTAAATTCTCATTAACAAAAAGTAAAGCTACACAACCAAACAGTCATTAAACAGAATGCGATGGAGCAATTTAGTTTGAAAAGAGAAAGTAATGGGGTGAGAGAGGCTCGAACTCTCGACCTCACGGTTCCTCAATAATAGCCATGAGACCTACGGGGTAGCCAACTGCGCTACCACCCCCATGAAAGCTACGCGCTTAGTAATTATTACAGATTAAACTACAACACATGTGAGAATTAGACATTACGACTGCTTATTTCAATTTAGTGACGGTTTTTAATAAAGGAGGGACGCCAAATATGGTGAATTGATTTGTTCCTTCTTATCGCTGCCACGCTTTTGCCGGAGCTTAAACCTGTAAAAGCAAGGTTTAACGGAAGCCGCAACTGATTATAGAATTTGTTTTCAGAGACAAGTTTCGGTCCTGGAACCTGTGGGTATGGGCCAACCACGCTTCCGCCGCGCCACTCCGATGTATCAAGAATGGCATCATATAAATTTTAGTATTTTCTGCAGATTCTAATAATGAAAAGCACTCTTTGAGGAAACTATGAACATATTATAGAGTTTTAGTAGTGCAGACACATAAATAGGAGTGATAACTTGCAATTTATATACTATTTAATATGCCATCTGCTTTCTACCCACTCTCCTTTTGTCAATAGATAATTATTTTTAAGTGTTTTAAATATGTAATTGTAATGGTAAAATTTATATATTTATATGGATTTTTAATTAGTATTGAAAAATATTTTAATATAATTATATATTTGATAAATTGTGTAATTTCAAATAAAATAAGTTTCGTTTTTAAATCTTTCACTTATTTTCATTTTTATATTTTTTCATACATCTAATTGTATCTTATTTATTTCTCTATATTTTTCTATACATTTTATATTTATTATACTTCATGTTTAAATATTTATTTCTTGCACCAAAATTATTAATTCTTTATCATGCGTCAATCCTATGAGTGTGAGATTAATATTACAATCACAAAATTAACCACTGAAATAATAAAAAAAAAATTCAAATTTAGAATAAAATAGGATGAATAAGATGTTGCATAATTATTTATACATAGCTAACGGTCCTTGTTGACAATAAATATAAACCCAAAGTCTATGTCAAAAAGTTAACCCTAGGATAATGATTAGGAAGGAAAACTTAGATTAATAATTTATAAATATGTAAACTAGGTAGATACTATCTATTTTCACACTAAAAGTAACATTATTTTGCCTATTTAGTTTTTGAATCTTAATTTTAAAATAGTATTTGTTATTTTAAATTTATTTATCTTCCTCACATAATCATCATTCTTGTGAGTTTATCTTCCTAGTCTTAGAGAAGTTTATAGTTTAATGAGCTTCAAGACGAAAATTATATTTTTTTAAAACTAATTGACATAAATGTTAATGCTTACATTAAAAGGCATAAATACACTTTGAGCCATGTCATACTTGTCTTCATATATATATTTTTTTATAAATAACTCACATTATCTTTAACAACCTTGTATTTGTCTCTTAATTTAAGAAGTTTGTAAATAGGTCTTCAATATCTTTAGCCACCTAATATTTATTTCTCAATAAAATAAATATTAGTAGGATTATGGCATAAAATGATTAGGAAGGAAGGAAGGGAAAAGAAAGAGAAGAAGCAGGGAGATCTTGTAAGATAACTATGATTGAGAAGAAGAGAAATAATAGGTAGAAGGAGGAGGCTCTCCTAATACAATTTTAAAAGGGGGAGGAAATTTTTGGAAGAATAGTGGAGGCAAAGATTTTTAAATCATGTAATAAGAGGGTATTGTACTTGTTTGATAAATATACATATATGTTGCATCAAGATTTTTGCTAGGCATGGAGTTGAACATGAAATAGGACAAGCCACAATTATGCAAAGACTCAAGAAGTACATTACAATAGAATTCAACAAGGTGTAGTGCCTCTTGATGGTCGATAAGGTACAAAGACAAATAAAGTGACACATCCCTACATCTTTATATGTTATATTTGTATCCAAATTCTTTATGACAAAAAGGACCTTATTGCATTACCATAGGGTAATAATTAGGAAGGAAAAATCACAAGAATGATGATTATGAGGAAGAGAAATAAATTTACAATAACAAACACTATTTAAAAAATTCAAAAACCAAAATAGAAAAAATAATGTTACTAAATTATTAGTGTGAAAGTAGCTATTACCTACCTATTTTACAATCATTACCCCATGTTGTTTAATAAAAATAGATATTTGGTCAAGGAAATCTTGAAAAATTGTAAGAAGCTTCTTGCATGCGAGTAAAATCTTATCTTTTTTCATTGTTTTCTAGTTGTATAATGCACTACCCTATAGCTCTCCTATTTTACTAAATGTCAAGAGAAACAATAGTGACAAGGGTTGGGTGGCTATCTTTATTTAGTTGAAATTAGATTCTACTAACCCATACATTTTCACAATGACTTCCAACATAGATGGGCACACCTCCAATAATTTTAAATCCTTTCTTTCAAGAATAACTATTAACTAATTTTTATTATCTTCACAATAAAAATTATCAATCAATAAATATGTCAATAAAATTTTTCTCAGTTCCATATTGTTGGCCTCATTTGTTACACCCCAATTTTGTAATTACTATTTACTATTACTATGTACAGTAAAATGTGAATGTAATGTGAATTCAGTGGATGAATAAATTTTATTTGTACTTTGTTATCACTTGTTTATGAATGAATGTCACCTCATTTAATATTATATGAAGGAATGCATTTATGTGATTGGATGAATATCGTGTTGATATTCTAACTTCGGAAATGTATTATGTATATTGCATATTTTGTGAACAACTAACTGTCGTGTGCTAGTGTTAGTGATTACAAGTATATGTTCAATTCCTCTAGGCAAAAGGGAAGTATCACTCAGGAGAGGTCTTGGTCGGGTAACCAGTAACGTAACCTATCTGAGCTTACACACACCACAATAGAATAATTGAGTTGGGTTATCATGTGGGAAGTAGGTAAGTCATCCTTAGCGTAATGTGTCTGCATTAGTAAGGGACTTGATTACTACTGAATGCATGCTTGGATGATGTTTATCTTTTTGAGCTTGTGAGTCCTTCCTTATCCTATTGTGTTTATTTGTGTGAGTGTTGGGATAAATGCATATGCATATATAAATGATTGATTTGATGCTAAAGTCACATAGGTCATGATCATTTGGATACTGAATGGATCATTTGACTATCATGTTGCTATCTAATACATACATATATATATATATATATATATATATATTTAAATATATGTACAAATACACACATAAGTGTAAAAGCTTAATAGAGGAGTGTGTATAGTATATATCTTGATATATATAATATATTATTATTGTGCATGATGTTTACCTAATCGTATTCATTCATATATTGAGTGCATTCATACTTGTTTGACTTGGGTTATAAATATATATATTAGTATATACATATACATATATACAAGAGATAGTGTCAATGCTATTTATTGACATGCATATATATGTATAAATACATATATAAATGTATATATATTTATAAACATTAGAATATAAGAAAAGGTAAATATATATGTATATCTTCATTGTTCAATTATACATAAATATGTATATTTACGTATACGTATATATGTGTATGTATGTATACAGGCGAATGCCTTGACATAAACTGATAAGTGGATATATGCTTTCGTATATCGAATAGTTTATAAACTTGTTTGCTAATGAATATATATGATATTTACATATATATAATGCTATATGAGTTTCTTGTCAAAGAATGTTTAACGTGTATATAGTGGATGTGTTATATATAAAGGCGCAACCATAGAGGAAGGTATGGATTTATAAAAGAAAGCTTATAGAAGAATGCCTTAAGCAGTGTAGGGAGTGAAATAGTAAGAAGGCATGTTTAAATGTTACAAGATCATATAGCTCATGAGTTGAAGTGCATGAGTTAAGGAGTAAAGCACTGCATTTAGGATTACCAAATGTTAGAGACCAACACATGAACATTGCAAAATAGATACAAGAGGAAACATGTAGACATAGGCCCCGAAGTATGAGATAGTAATGACTATATTCTTCAGCCAAATTTTATGCTCTTGCTATCAACAAAAAGAGAGTTTGAATCTACAAACTTTGCAACCATTAAAGTTGATAATGAGAATAAGTCAATGCCTTATTGAACCATGGACTTGGTCAACAGAATTACTATGATATGTTGCATCAACCAAACAACTACAAATATATGGAAACATATCAATTTTTTTAAAACTGATTTAATGAAAGAATCGATACTCAACATGACTTATTCGATGCTTTAATTTGATGGGACACTTTTGTTATTGACTATTTCTGTGAAGGAAGAAACCACACCATCTTTGTGAAAGCATTATAATGCTTCGCACCACCTTTGAATCCTTTAAATTGTAGAAGCCTGCTTTGAGTTGCTAGTCAAATTCTATAAGATGGAGATTTGAATTGGTCTCCAATTATTGTTGAATATAAGGGTCAATTTACAACTGCTTGAGCTGAGTAAACACTTTCTTATTCGCCACCTTTTAGTTGAGTTAGATGTGTTGTTGTGCATGCAATTTGTTGTCATTATACATGCCTAATCAGGCTGTATGATATCCTACTTATTGTATAAATAGTAGTGCATGAGCTCATTTGTTTGGAAACATCATCATTATCCTTCTTCTATGTATTATTCCTTGTGTAAAGTCTCTAGATTTTGTATACATTTTTGTCTGCAATATTCTTCCAAGAACAAAGAGTGAGAGTCTTGGATTTTAGAGTGAGATTATCATTATTTTGAGAGAAGTATTTTCCAACTTGAGAGATAGTGGATATTGTGTGTTTGCTGAAGGATCGATACCAGATTAGTTGTTGATTTGGAAGTGTTGTGACTGTAGCCAGTTTATTGGAAAGCTTATCGCAGGCATGAGGATATTCTTCCCTTTTTTATATTAGAGTTGAATGAATTTCTTCTTGGTTGTTTTGAAGTCTATTATGGTTACATGCATTTAAAGAAAACTATTATTTACTTGAAAGAAAGTAGAACTTGCATATACTAGTTGTGAAATGCTTGTAATTACTTCATAATAGGAGGATTATGTTTATCATAAGTATTACATACTATATATGAATAAACATGGGAAGCATAAGGCTTATTCATAGCTTAAACCCCTTTGATTAAAGAGGTGATACTCTTGAATGGAGTCATCTATTGTTATGAAAACTCTTTGATTGAGGTCATGCATTATGTTTGTATTACTCCATGATAGGAGATAAGTTGTCATGGGTATTGTTATTATACTTGATATGATTTATCATGAATAAGAGAGACTATTTTTCATAGGTATTGTTATTATACTCAATATGATTAAATATAGACAACTTAAGGAACACTCATAGCTAGATATTTGATTATGCTAGATGGCTAGTAGGTTACTCCTGGGATTGTTATCTAGTGAAGGGAGGAAACTAGTAGGTTACTCCTAAGAATGTTGTCCAGTGAAGGGAGGGAACTAAGTACTTTGCTTTATGAGTTGTGTTTTCTTAGGTTGTTTAAAAGATAAGTTATCCTAGGGAGTAGCTTGCCCATGGAGAGGGATTACCTAAGCATAAATATAATGGCCTCAAGTCAAAATGAGCTTGCCATAGTGTAGGTGAATGGTAGAACATCGCTCGATTATACTGAGTGAGAACACTTTGGGCAAAGTAGTGTGATTGTCCAAAGACTCCACTATGGATAGTGTGAATGTCGAGACTCCACTGTCAATTCACTGTGTCCATTTAAATGCATGAGGGCTAGCACCTAGCATAGGTTATAAATCCTAGTCATGTAGGATACACCACTAAGCTCAGAATGGTATGTCGACGAGGTTACCCAACCAATACCTTAGTCAAAGGGAAGGGCCATCGATCATTGATAGATGTTTAGAGGACCACGTATGAGTCCATGGTTGGTGGAAAAGCGCTTGAGTGATGCTTCTCCTCCTTAGCAGGAAATAGAAGACCAAGGTTTTGAAAGGTGGATTCCTGGACCATCTATATCTTATGCTCTTAAGCTCAGTGGAGCCATGTTTGTAATTGTGTATATATTCTTGGAATATTGTAATTTGTGAAATTATTATATTGGAATGGAATCCTCATTATATATTATTGACATCTTTGTTCAATATGATACCTATGATTTGAGAAATAATGTAAATTACTTTGGAATGCAATGACAAATTGGAATTTGTGTTAGTTCAATTATGTGTGAAATTTACATTATTGGAAGAAATTTTTTTATCGCTATGTCATGGAGTCATTTTTTATTCACTTAAGGTGAAAACATTGGAAATTTTACTGTGAAGAACACTGGGGTTGTTACATCATTTTTGAACTCGACCTATTTTAAAAAAAATCATGCTTATTGTCCATAATGTGTAGTCATTTCAAACCTCCATATTAGCTTTAAAAATATGAGATGAATTACCCAATCCTTCTCAAGTTTTAATTAAGGCTTTAAGTGTTCTGAAGACCTCCAAAAATCATATGTGGTTTCAAAACTAAATTGTTTTCAAAATTTTTGCAAGGTTAGAAAACCTTTGTTAATGTAATGCCTAGAAAATGCACAAGACAAGATTAAGAGAAAACATGCAATGCAAATCTAAATGCAATCTAATGCTGAGCAACAAAGAACAAAGGAAAGTCAAAAACATAAATAAAACTGAACAATCTCACCAAATTTGTACGTATTTCCATGATTCATCTCGATTGCCCTTCTCTATTTTACTGTTGTAGCATAATTGCCCTCAAATTTTTCAAAGGTTCATGCAACTATAGCCTATGATAGTGATTTAGTAAAAGATCGAAGATTCAAGATAGGTGCTCCAAAAATTCATAAGATTTTGAGAGAGATTGGAATGATGAAGACCAGATCAATTTATACAAAATTGATTATTTGAACGAAAGGCAAGATTGAAAGATCAACGAACAGTTGAGATTGACTGATTAGTCATGCATTCTGATAACAGTTAGTAATGAGATCAGTGATATAAATTACAAATAGAATTAAAGATTAAATAAATGATTTAATCTTCTAGTTTGGTATTCGAAAATAGAAGAATTATCTTTGCATGAAAAAGATGAAGATGGATTAAAGCAATTCTTGTTCGAATGCACACACAAGGTTTAATTAATTAAATAGGAATATTTAATTAATCCGCATGTACATGCAAATGAGTTAGAACTGGATGATTGAATGATTTGACGAAGAGATTACTCGAGAACGCCACTCAGACATTAAATCAAGAGTTAACTGAGCGATTTGAATAGATCTTTGAGTCGAGTAAAAGTGAATACTTAGATAACTCACATAATTATCTAAATATAGAGGAATGCGTTAAAATAGAATTCATGAATTAAATAATTCATTTAATTCAAGATTTGATATTTGAAGAATAATTAAATAAATAATATTTATTTAATTAAGTGATGAAGGATTTAAATGAATAATTAAATAAATAAATAATTTATTTAATTATAGTTGAAGTATGATAAAGAGTAAATTAAATAAGAATTTATTTAATTTGACAAGAAGGATAAGGTTAATTAGTAACATAATTAAATAAAAATCGTTTATTTAATTAATCAGATAGAATAAATAAAAGTGTGAATTAATTAAATAATTAAGATTATTTAATTAATAGAAGAAATAAAGACTATAGAGAATAATTAAATAATTGACATTATTTAATCATGACCATGAAGAATACGAATTATAAAGAATATTGAAGTCGCAGGATTAGACTAAATTTTGGTGTCTACAGTTAGAACTCGACAAGGTTCTCATAACCACCCAAAATCCTCAACCACCTTTTAAAGGTAAAAAGGAAAGGAAAAAGGTTGAATTTTCAAAAAAATTATGTTTTTAGAGCTCCATTGGTGCCCACAATGGTTATTGGAACCAGTTTAAAGGTTGATATATTATTGGAAATACATAAAGAGGAAGATGAGAGTGAAGGTTTCAAAGAGGGTATTGACATTTTTTGACAGTTTCAAAACTGGCTTCAAAAGTAAAAAATGAGTTTAGAATCCACTCTATTGTTGATAGTAAAACATGAAGGTGTGAATAAATATCCATCAACTATTGGTCAAATGAAGGAAAGGTCCATCATTTTATTTTAAAACTGTTGAAAGTTCTCTCGAGAGTTATTTTTGTAATTTATTTTATAAAAAATTGTAACTCCCAAATTGTAAAAGAGTCATTTATAGGAGTTGAAAGGTCTTTTCTTTTCTATTTATTGTAAAAAATTAAAAAGAAAAAAGGAATTTTTTTTGAGGGAGAGTTGAGAAATTCTAAAGGAGAATATTTAGTTTCTCATTTTTGTACACATGAAAGAGTTTGTGAGCTCTTTGAAATTAAATAAATAAATAAATAATAATATGATTGGTCTATGAGTTAGACGAGTCTTCTTTGTGTTGTGGGTTCTTTTGTTGGTGAATTCACAACTATTTCTTTGATGTTTTGTCATATGATTAACTGTAGTTATTTCCTTCATCTTATATGTTCTCTTTATGCATTTGAGGGATGAATTTGTGTGTTTACATCCCCCTTTTCATGTAGTTATCGTTATTACCTCTATTTTAACTTATTTGCCTTTATTGCTTTTTTTGGTTAAACACATACCCTTTAAAATCTAAATTTTATCATATGAGGGAGTTGTACCTCTAAAATTCAAAGGAAGATCACTAATCCAACAATGATCTCTCCATACGTTTGTTCATTTTTTGTTGTTCACTGGTTGATTTAGGGTCATTTATTAAAATAAAATTGCAACAATAAATCTGTTTACCAACATATTTTTGGTGACTTTGTTGGGGAGACAAAAATATTGGTGTATCTTATTCTCCAAAAAATTAAAAGGTACCTCCTTTTGAATAGAAGTTGGAGACTCTATAAAAATTATATATCTAATATCATTAGTTTCAAGCTTTCACCATGACACTAGTTTCATCTCATCCATGGGGAACCCACTTTAGACCATTGGCACTGGCTCAATATGCAGCCTTGCCTGAAGGGTCTAGAAAATACTTTCCAAAGTTCAATGGAGAGGATTCACAAGATCCCAACAATCATATCAAGCATTCATTATTGCCTGTGGAATTTTGTGAGTTCATGATGAAGATTTGTTTGAGCAACTGTTTGTTGAAAGCCTCATTAGGTATGCCATATAATGGTTTCAAAATTTGAAAGATGGATATATCATAAATTGGGATAACTTGAAAGAGAATTTTCTTGCAAGATTCAAGCCTACAGTTGAAATATATACTCTGTTGTCTCAATTTTTTAAAATTTAGAAGAAATCTAAGGTGAACCCATGAGGGAGTTCGTGGAATGGTTCAATAGAATTTTGATAAAGATTCCTCAAGATGATCAACCAAATAAAAAAAAATCAATTATTTGTCTTCATGGCTACTTTGCAAGCTGAGGTAAAATTTTTCTTGAAGCGAAACAAGGTATGAAATTTAGAAGTTGCACAAAATAAGCTATTGAAATTGAAGATGATTTGATTTTATCTAGTTCACTAAAAGAAAAATACATGAAAAGATGTATTCCAGAGGTTTCAAATGTTGAACTAATAGAGTCATCAATACAAAATTAGAATTGTCATGTTGAAAAGAAAGGTTGTGTGCATCTTAATATTAGTTAAAAAAGAGAAAAGTTAATGCCTCTTACATCTTGTTAGAATATCACAATTTTGGGAAAAAAGCATTTTTCAACTTTTCCAATGATTGAACTTCATGCTTCGAAACATGCTAAAATATATCATTTACATAGTGAAAGCAATGATAATGACTCATAATTTTTTTCAAAGATAAAAAAAAACATACCCTCTGAAGACGTGGTTGATCATTATATTCAACCAAGAGATTTGGTAACTGGTTCTACTTTAGTAACAATAATTATTGGACAATATTTTGCTGGCATAAGAAATTGGGAAGCAAACAAAAATAAATACTTACCAAGGCCTTTTTCTTCTCCAGAAACATAAACTTTCACATTCAAAGGTTTTGATACAAGTTTAGTGAAGGATTTGATTAGAATGAAGGTTGAGGTCCCACTTGTAGAAAGAAAATGTAAAAATGAATCATCATGTAAAATTTCTCAAACTTATATGCAACCTGAGTATTGTTGATGTGTGTTTTTTCACTTCTCAACATAGGCAGTGCATAAGTACACTACCTCTCTTGAAAGGAAATCTCCAACTTGAGTTGCTTAAAATCACCCCAAGGTCTCTTAGGTGTCAGGTCATGACTTGCTGGGAATGTCTTAGTTGTTTCAATGTGATCTTGCTGGTAATCACAAGGAAAACTTACAAAAGTTAAGTTGGAGGAGAATTAGATATTCTAATGGAGTTCCTGAGATGGGAAAGTTGGTGCACGATTGTTGTAGGTTCAAACAACAGTCTAGAACTCCTATTTCAGCTTCAGATTTGGCTTTACAATGCATAATGAACCTTAGCTTAGGTCATTTCTAAAAGAAGGAAAAAGGGTAGGGAAGAGAGAAGGTTCCTAGACCTGAAACTAGTAATGAACAATGATAATGGAGGACCCTACTGTGGACAACCTTCCTAAAATTGAATTCCACTTAACCAGATTACTTCACAGTCTCATGAATTTAGTGCAAGCTTCTAAGGACTGTAGATATTCAACCATTCATTCACCATAAGCATGAATAAAAGATATAAATTTAGTGCAGCTTCTAATTTATACCCAGACTAAATTTACACAACTATTTATCATCAATAAACACCAAAAATTATGGAAAAAGAAGGTTTCCAACACACAACAAAATTCTTCAATACCAATGAGCACATTAACTAATCTACTCATAACTTGTAAAACTCACAAACAACAAAGTAAATATATTCTAATTTATTAACTATGGGAGAAGAACCATGTAACATGCAATTGAAACTCAAGAATCCACCAAAATCCAATGAACTTCTATTAAAATTCTAGCAGCATGTCTTTACAACAACTCAACTCTCTCTTGAAAATGAGAGGAGACCCCCTATTTATAATGTCCAAAAAGTAGAATGAAAGACCAAGATTGATTTACATTGTGTGGCCAAGATTCACTACAAATTAGGGTTTAACCTACCCCCAAATATTTTACAATTTAAAATTACATTTTGTCTTTTAGCCCATTTTGTCCTCATCTGGCAGCACTGGAGCTCTTTTGTCTTGCTGATTTCCTTTGCTGCAACTACATAGTGAGGAACTCATCATCAATCACAGGAATTCCTTCATTCCTCTTGAAGTTGACATACTCCACAATTTTTTTGATCAATCCCTAGAGCTTATCCAACTCCAATATGCATGATTGGATCACCTGGAAGTTGAATTTTCTAGATTTATTTGTGAGGTCATCCCAATCTATGTCATTTTTCTACGCATTCTTTATCACCTCCTTAGATTGAGTAAAGGCTCGGGCAACAATACCCATGAAATTCGATGTTAGTGCATCCACAGTCCCATTCTCCATCTTCTTGTGAAAGTAAGGCTTTATCTTTTCGGAATCCAACTCAATGATGGGCATGTCAAAGTCTATCATCAACCTTATGTACTCTTCACAGGAAGCTCAAAATTCTTTGATTCAATCAATCTCTTACTTCACCTCATGGAGCACTTGTTCCAACACCTCTTTTTTGTGGTCTAAGCTCAATTTCCATGTTTCTACGAGCCAATGATTGTCTTTCACCAAAGAAAATTCTTTCTCCTAGGACCCATCAGGTACTTTGAGAATAGCCTTGATCTTGGGGTATGTGATCCTATACAGCCTTGGGAAGTCAGTGCAAAATTTCTTTATTCCCTCAAGCACCATCTGCAACTCCAAGAACTTGTTGGTTGTCTTGATAGTATGACTTATGCCCATGTTTCCATTGCAGAGGACTTGCCAGAACCAATCCTCCATGGCCTTAGTCCAATTTTTTTTCTCCAGCTGGTCAATGTGGTCCTTGGACAACAATTGAGGTGGTGCCGAGGATGTGGTAGGGAGCTCTTTGACTGATGACCATTGTTGGATGTATGCTGTTAAATCAACCACCTGGGCTTTCAATTCCTCCTTGGCAATCTTATCTTTGTGCATTTGGTGCACAATGGTGGCAACAGATCCTTGGAGATGGTCAATATTTTGTTCTCTTGTCACTATTCCCAAATCGAGGCTAGAGACGTTGTAGCTTACCCCTTCTTCTCCCACAATTGGAGTGGCTATCTACATGGTCCTGGATCTAGATGCATCCATTGTCAGCTGAGATCTGACCTTTAGCTTCTTCTCTTTCTTCTTGCTTATTTGGGCTCGAGCCAAGATGGCTTCCAGCCTTGCCCTTGGATTCTTTGAAGTTGGAGTTTTCTTTTCCAGTTGTTTCTCTGGTCACTCTGCCATCTGAGATGCTCCATTTGGTGATTCACGATCACCTTCTTCTTCTTCATGGGTGTCTTGGATTTCAATTTCTTTACCACCCAGAGTCTGTTGCTCGGTCTTTTCTCCTTCTT
Source organism: Sequoia sempervirens (assembly GCA_007258455.2). Classification (NCBI taxonomy): domain Eukaryota; kingdom Viridiplantae; phylum Streptophyta; class Pinopsida; order Cupressales; family Cupressaceae; genus Sequoia; species Sequoia sempervirens. The sequence continues at coordinate 316,895,708 of VDFB02000015.1, forward strand.
CTTCATCAGAATCCTGGATGTATACAGTTTCTTTTCCCAGGGATTTAATAGCTACATGTTCCTTGGGGCTGCCCTCCCCTTTAGCGGCTTTCTCTTCTTTTCCTTGGTCATGCCTGTGTTCCTCATGATATTGTGCTTCTAGGCTTTTCTTAGTTTCAACCTCTTCCTCAGGCTTATCTTGTTCTTGTTCTTCCTTTTCCTTTTCTTCCTACAACTCAGAAAGAGGCATCTCTTTGTCATGCTTAGGGCTCTTATCCTATTCCCCAGTTGGAGGCTTAGTGCGCTTGCCCATTTTATCATTTGCATCTCTTTCTTCATCATAAGGCTACTTTTCTATCTCTTCTCCAACATCCTTGATTTGTTGAGCCAACTCCTCTTTGAGCTCAAGGTCAAAGGTTTCTACAATATATTTGGTACCTGGCTCTTCAGTATCTTCCTCAGAGGACTGTGTTTCTTCCCCTTCCCACACCACTTCATCAATTGTTAGATGTTGATATTTAGGGTGCTCATGGTAGTCATCTACTTTTTCCTCCATATCTTTTGTTGCTTCTCTTTCTTGATGCTCTAACTCTTCTGATATTTGCATTGTTGCCTTCATTTCTGGTGGCTCGATTGGAGGAGGAGTGGGGAGACTTGCAACAATTTGCACCAGGGCAACCTATATTGTGGGGTTCATAAACACCCTAGAAAGCTATGATGGGATGTTCTGCATGTGACATGCGGAGGCCTCTAGGAGTGAGAGAGCAGGCATGGGAATTTTTGTTGTAGTCAATGGAAGAGATGTCTTTGGAGACATCGAAGCAGAAGAGAGCGGGGAGGTTGTGGCTGAGGAAGAATCGATGATTAGAACCTACACCGTGGGTGGAGTAGAGGCAAGGTGGACCAAGATATCCACTGCAGGCGGTGAAGTGGCAACCATTGCCTGAGAAGTAGGCAGAGGGGCAGCAGTGGCAACAATGGAAATATCAGAGGCAATAGGTAGAGATTTAGGTTGCTCTACCTCTAGTTCCTCTCCTTCTTGGAGCAGACCCTCTTGAATGGTAGGCATCTCTGTGAAACTGCTTGATTTCTTTGGTTTCTTGGAAGGTTCACCTTCCGAAGCCTTTCTTGCATGCACCCTAGGCTTGGACTGCTATTCAACAGTTTCCTTTCTTTTCCTTGACCTGGTGGATGGAGGAGATTTTGAAGTTTCTCCTAATGAGGCAACAGCTGTCCCACTATCTATTTCGCTTGTTGGCTTATTTTCAAGCTCTCCATATGTTAGGGCGATTCCTTGCTAATTCAATTAGGTGATTTTCCCACTGATCCACTCCTTAGTTCTTGACTCGATCAAATTTGTCAAAATAACAAATTCATTGACCTCTTCTTCATTCCAATCGGTCAATGGTAGCAGGAGATTGGCCAATGTAGCGTACTGAGGATCAATCACCGTATTTTCATCTTCCACCACTTGATTCGACACAGGCAACAAGTTAACCTTTTTGAAAAAATATGTCGTCATGTGCATGTATTTCCTCATCCGTACTTCCTTGTCATCCCTGTAGTTGGCCCAAAAGTCCTCAACATCATGCACATGGGCATGTTCAGTTATGACTATTCTCTTGAATTTTCCATAGGGATCCATCCACAGCTGGGCAGTGTAGAACTTGAGGTGATATTCCACAAGCTCTTTGTCTGAGTGATCTACACACTGGGATGTGTGGAGCTCATACATCCCTTGGCCGAAAGAGAGAGGGTAATGAATCCCTCCTTTATGTTTGTTGCTTAGAAGGGCGTGTGCCTACTCCAACTACTGAGAGAGCTCTAGCAATATTATCTGGTCATTTGGATACAGGGGCAGCTTGTATGGTTTCTATGAGAAACCTTCGGCTCAGATTTATGTGAACTTAGGGAATTGTATGAACAAGAAGCCAAATTGATGAATGAAGGTGTTGGGACTGTGGGAGACCCTCCTTTCGAAGTCACCCCCAAGTAATCTGATGACATGGCCTATGAAGGCGTCATTGATTCTGCAGTAGTCCCTCTTGAAATTCCTGAATTGGAGCCGAGGGTACCTATCATAGACCTTTAATTCCCTGCCTAGTTCTATATCTGGAGCTCTAAACAAGCCTCTGTATTGGGTATGGTTAGTGAGAAAATAGATAAGGTAAGATGTCATATAGAAGCGTGAGGTCTTCTTCACAGCTGCAAATTGCTCATGCACACAATTACTGATTATTCCTACCCAATAGAACTTGGTTTCACCTTGAAGGATCTCCTCCATGAAGTACAACATCCACTCCTAAAAGTAGGCTGTAGTCGGAAGGCCCATAAATTTTCTCAGTAAGGTTACCAAGTCATGGTAATCATCGTAAAAGTCACTCCAGAATAATTCTTGGGGCACCTTATTTATGCTGCCCCTCTTTTCCTTCAACTAGTATTGATTGATAAATCTTTTGCACTTGAGGGGGTCTTCATCCCACATATCCTTCCCTTCTTCCCTAGACGTATCCTCCATTTATTTGAAAGTAGGGATATGGAAGGTCTTCCCTATTGATTTGGCAGACAAATTAGCTAACACATTTCCATCTCTATCCACAATTATTCTGGAGTTTTCTTGATATGCCTCCCTGCAGGCCATTACAAGCTTGGGAGTGGTGAGGGAATGAAGGAAACTGGCTGCCTTGGCCAACCCACTGCCTCTGATCTTTCTAGAATTTTCCATTGTGGGGTTGATCTAGATCCTTTGCTTAAATTCACCAATATCTATGTGCTCAAGATTTGTATCTATGATTTCCCTCCAATCTGTGTTGACTTTGGAGTTGAGAGGCTCCCCTTGGAATTTGTATATTATCTGGTCCTTGTCCTCTTTTCCTCTGGGTGCTTTAGCTGGCTTCTTTCCCTTATCTTTCTCCACAACTGCCTCCAAAGGTCTTGCACCTAGTTCCATATATCCTACGAGAGAGAGAGGTAAGCACATTCAAGTAGAAAAGCAATGGGAACGTTAGCCATGATCTTGGAAAATGATGTTAGGTTAGGTAATTCATCACTTTAAAATCCTAACATATCTTCCAGATTGATGTTAACCCCTTACATGAGGGAGTTATAACAATTCGGACCCAAGGGGACGAGCTTCCTTAGGCTAGTGGCTATTCTAAATCAATTGCAGGAGGGACGACAATCAAGGCACGACGACCTACCTGTCTTGACCTGCCTTAGAATTTGATCAATGTGAGGGGTCCACCAAAGAGGTAGAACCATCTTGGCATGTGGGTGGAAGTCAATTTGGAGTTTGGAGGGCATTAAGCTCATCATTTGGGCTTGTGGGTGCAGTAGGTTGTCTAGTTGCTTGGGGCTTGCCGTTGAAATGCTGCTAGCAAGATGGCGTTCCACCATGCACGACCCATGCACGCAAAGGGTGGCATCACAGTTCATTTGGAGCTCAGGTTAGAAGGTGCAGGTAGATGTTAGGTCACAGCCATTTGGAATGGTGAAGGTAGATGCGGACGATCTGGTAGGAGAAACCCACATGATCGGGTCCATTGAAGGATCAAGTTTCATTCTTTTATCATCAGATAGTTCAAGGGAGATGAGGAGGCTGGGTCTCATGCATCGGACCGATAGAGATTGTTTTCCATTTGGGAACGATAAAGCTAGGATGTAGCTCTGCCAATGGAAGCCCGCAGGGGACGGTCTGCTTTCAACATTTAGTCATTTTCATCTTGGCATACTAGCAAGTAGCAACGGACTTGGGACCCAGAGGGCGGAGTACTGGTCATCAGGGGCCATTTACGACGACGAAACCACCACGGCGGCCTGCAGATGGAAACCTACGAGGAGAGGTCTGCAGAGAGGTTAACACTTGGTCATTCAAAAGCCTAAAGGAACAGGCAAAAGTGGCGAGGTTGGGACTCACCCATCGGGTGGATGTCAGAATATCACTGCTTTGAACAATCATTAATGCATGGAAAAATGTTGGCGTATGTCCACAAAGGATGACCCACGTCGAATTGATTACAATTTTGACTTTGGACGTTGGGCCAAAGGTTGGAAGCCGACAGGTGGGAAGACGTGTTGTAGAAGCTGTTTTGAAATGGAAAAGTCAAGGCGAAATTCTGAAAGTGGAAGTCCACAAGGTGCAACTTGGAATAGGTCAATACTTCAGTTGTTTGGATCAAAGGGCGATGATAGGGGTAGGATTCGAGTTCTAGAGGGTCGTGCTTGAATATCCATTTGGAACGATGAAGCCAAGAGGAATTTAATGGGTGGAAACCTACACCTGGGGACCCGAGGGGGTTGATGGCTCTTTGTTTTAGTTTGTGAATTTTAACCAAGTTTTAGGCAGCCAAGGAGAGGGGTCTTCCCACGAGGGTGGGCCCGGTTGAGGAGTTCGCCATTTGAAGTTTTAAACATGTTTTCGATGTTGGTGGTATGGGTGTGGGCCCATAAAGCATGCATGCTCTAGTTGAGGAATGACCATGGGGAGCATGAGTTCCGAACGTGGGCCATGGGACAAGTTTTGTAGTTTATCACAATTTTAGCTTATGGGTTTTGTTCACCTCGGTCCATTCTAGTTATTTTCCAAGTTTTCCTCTGTTAAATTTATCAATTTCGTACATAAATCAACAAAAACTTGAAATGGGGTGCACGGTGGAAAACTACCCTTTGAAGCCTAATGAAGGAGGTTAAGGAGACAGTTAGTAAAGGATTTGAATCATCCGTGAAACTTGTTGGGTGTGAAGGAGGAATTGGCAGAGGTCTATGACTCACTTCTGAATAATTGGAAGGTGAAAATGACAGCTGAAAGTTGGCTATTTATAGAAAATAGCACATTAAATGGCCTGCATTAATGTTCATATGATGGAAGTCAAGGTTGGTGGGCAACAATTTTGAAAACGACCGCGGGAAGGGTGGAACTTGACAGGCAGATGATAGGGAGGTGTTAGTTGTTCGGGGTGTTTGGAAAATAAAATGACAACCAGGGAGTTGGGCTCTGTGAGGCAGAAGGGCGTAGGGTGATGGCCATTTGGAATGGATGAGGGGTGAAGGAAACCCGCATGGGGTGGCCCAACTAGGCAGACCCACCCAGCTCCAAGGACAATAGTTCTAAAAGGTGAAAGCAAATGACCAAGGGAGTTCCGCAAAAGCCTAAAGCTTTGAAAATTTGAGGGTGGAAAAACATGGCCAACTCAAGATGATTCCTTTAAGACTCATTGACCATTCAGGACACAAAATAGGGGGCACACAAAATGAGGCAACGACAAAAGTGACCCGATAAGGCGAAAAGAAAGAGGATCCCTGTTCTGAATGGAGCATGTGTGCTGAGGGCACAACAAATGACGACTCTACTAGAGAACGGTCTTGAGCCTTCTAAGGATAAATGTTCATTCAATACCTAGAATCTCTAGTTTCACGAACCAAAATCCTATTTCCAAAGGTGAACTAAGAGACTCGAAGGAGGACAAAATCCTTAACTGAATCAGATCACGAAAGCATCTCGGAAGTGTGTGTAATTGGTGAATTCATTTCCTCTCCTTAGAGACTATGACCAACAACCATTAATCAAGATAAGCAAGCTATGTTAATCATCTGGATTCAAAAGTAACCTGGACATTGCCCCACTGCCAGTCAAGCATCCATAGCCTCGAGGGAGTTGTCGCTATGACCCCACAAACATTGCTCTATTTGTAGCCAGGCGTCCATAGCCCTAGTAGAGTTGTCTACACACCCACACAGTTGCTTGATTTCAACATTTCTTTCTTTCTTTCTTTTGATATTCTTTTGATACTATTATTTTTTCTCAAGCATGTAAGCATTGAAGCTTATAGTGGGCTTGGAACCACAATGGTCACTAAAGCAGATTTAAGATTTTCACTTGCCTCGCTTTCATAACAGCCATGATATAGTTCCATAGAGGAAATTAGTGTATTTCATGTAGGATCTGAGATGAGTGTGAAAGGATTCAATAAAGGGTTGAGTTCTAGGTCAAGCGTGAGTTGAAGTGAAGAAACTACTCCATGTCAACAATCAAAGATCAATGGTTAAGAGTGAATAGTTATCCAAAGAACAATAAAAGCGGGCAAAAAAGTGAACCGTCTGTTGAGCGAGCACAACCACTGCATCAGGAAGAAAGAGACACCCTTAGCAAGGAAGAAACAATTGAGAGATGAGAAAAACAAAAGCGACACGAAGGGATGAAACAAAGCAAACCAAAAGCAACTTGAACTAACCTATATACATGTATTTATAGGAGAAACTCAAAAGAGCTCAAGCTTGGAAATAATGCTTATGGTGCTACCCGTTGACGGGCAACGTGACATCTTCACCAGTTAAAGTCTTGAGATGAAAAGAATTATCTCTAAGGATTTCAGTAATCTAAAAGGGGCCAAGCCAAAGCTTGTTGAATTTGTCATGTCCCCCTTTCTTCTCATAGGTCTAGTCCCAACATAGGACCAGATCAACAATTCTGAAGGCCTTGACTTTGGCTCGTCGATCGAACCACCTTTTGACTACGCCCTGATGTTTGGTGAAATTTTCAATATCATGATCACGTACTTCTTCTAGGTGTAGCAACTTAGCTAAGCGAGCTTCTCTTCAATCCCCTTCTTCATAAAAGGAATTGATGAATTGAAAGGTGGGGATTTTCAGGTGAATTGGGAACACAGGCTCTAGGACATAAACATGGTGAAACAAAGAATCCCCTAAGGAAGCCTTATGGCATGTGTGGTCTACCTAAAGGGAAAACCAAAGTTTGGTATGCCAATCCTTGGGATTCTTGTCAAGCAACCTTTTGATGACAGTAATTAGGTTTTTGTTTGTGGATTCTGCCAGGCCATTGCCCTGAGGATCGTAGTTGGATGAAAACTTAAGGGAAATTCCGTAGTTGAAGGCCCAACTAGAAAATTTAAGTGAGGTAAAGGCTGGACCATTATCACATACTAATGCATATGGACACTCGAAACGATTTAAAATAAAGCTTTCAAGAAAATTCATAACTACCTCTGTTGTACATTGCCTACAAGCAATAGCTTCTATCCATCTAGTGCAATAATTAGAGGTGCTTAGAATATACTTGTGGCCTGTGAATGATGGTGGGCTTACCAGACCAATGAAGTTGAGACCCCATTGCGTGAATGGTCTCACCTCCAAGACTGGTTGCTGCGGGACAACATCGTTCCTCTCTTTGGTTGCGTTGATCTAGAAAACATGGCATGTGCGAACATGGCTATGAGCATCCTTGAAGACGGTCGGCGAGTAGTAACCTGCTCATAAGATTCGATGAGCAGTAGAAGGACCTGAGCCATGACCGGTACCAAATTTATCATGGAATTCCATTAGCACACATGCTGCTTCTTCTTCTCCGAGGCACCAAAGGTACACTCCATGATTTCTTTTGTAGAGGATGGATCCTTGCAGCATGTAGCTGCTGCTTTTCAGTCTAAGGGCATGCTTTTTAACTCCTTGCAAGTGAGGCAGGCACTTGTTGTTCAGCAAATAGAAGACAATGTTGTCGTACCATTCCCTGGGGGAAACATCCTCGACCTGGTATTGCTGAATTGTGAGTTTGAGCCCTACTTCAGCTACTATTTCAGCTATCGTTCAGGTGAGGGCTTGTCCTCTCACTAACTTCATTGGCTAAATTTCCATGTCATACTCTTGTAGCAGGGCGGCCCATTTTCCTCATCTTTTCGATAGCTTGTTTTGCATCAACAATGTCTTCACTACTAGATCAGGGACAATGGCGAACACCTTGTTATGTAGGATGTAATGCCTGAATTTCTTAACTCCTCTGACTAGGGCATATGCCTAATTTTCCATATTGTGATATCTTAATTCAACATCCTTCAAGGGGGCACTCATGAAGGTGATTGGATGCTCGTTCCCTTCGTTATCCTTTTGAGTCAAGGGTATGTGTAGGATCATGATGGGAAAAAAAGTGGTGATATGATGGGTATGTGGCTGACGACTTTTTTTAACCCAAAATTGATGAAACGAAAAGGGTTTTTAAAGGAGATTCTCAACATTCCACCAATATAAATTATGCTTTAATTTGAATTTAATGAATAATTATTATTCATTTTCTATTTGAATTATGACTAAAGTCCTGATTGATAGGCTGATTGAAAAACATCTATAGCTTTCAAATGGTATCACATTTTTTGAATCCAAAACATGTGTCACATTCTATGCTTTGCATACTATAGGATTAAAAGAAAAAAGAATTTCATGAATTTTTGACCAAGTTAAGGTGGTCGACATACGAGTTTTATATTTTTTAAAAGTTGTAATGAAAAATTCATAATTAATTATTTACTTGGAAAAGAATTACAAGAAATATGCATCACATTAGGACATGAGTCCTCTACTTATGTCTAAAATCTTAAAAAAAAAAATTGTCATTTTATTGTGGTTAGGGTGGTCAGACAGACATCTACTTCTTATTTTTTTCCCTAAAATTTAAATACTACTGCATTGAAATTTCAAATTTTCACTAAATAGATTTTTTTTTTTTTAAAACCTAGTAGTTTAGAAACTACATTCAATTTGTTACATATTCTATTCTTACATATTTTTGAAATAATATGGATAATTTATTCAAATTTTTACGTCAAGTTACCTAACTCTATTTTTTCTGAATTTTTCGCCACTTAAGGGCTTATTTTTTCCATGATGATCCTGCACATAGCCTCAGAGTGCTGGCACACAAGTGATATGAATCAAATTAATAAATGTAGAATGACTTCAAATAGTCGGGGCTGACCAGTACAGGTGCCTCAACAATGGATTTCTTAATTTCTTCAAAGGTGTGCTTTGCCTCTAGAGTCCATTCAATTTTAGCATCTTTCTTCAACATTGCATTGAGTGGCTTAACAATCTCCGTGAAGCCTGTGATAAATTTTCTGATGAAGTTTATCTTTCCGAAGAAAGATTTTAACTCTTTCTTGTTTCTTGCAGCTGAATTTTCAATAGGGACCTGATGCGCTCGGGGTCTATGGAGATCCATCATTCTAAAATAACATGTCTAAGTAGCTTCCCTTTGGTGACTCCGAAAATAAATTTCTTTGGGTTAAGGGAAACCCCGAATTCTCTGCACCTCTGAAAAAATTTACACAAATCAGAAACATGATCATCATGCTTCTTAGAAAACACTATGAGATTGTCCATATAAATGATACATTTTCTGATTAGATCCTTAAAGGCTATGTCTATCGCACACCGGAAGGTGGTGCCGATGTTGATGAGTCTGAACGACATCCTTCTGTAGGAAAAGGTTCCCCACTTAGTAGAGAATGCAATTTTATACTGATCCTCGTATTGCACCATCACTTGGTTGTATCTGGAGTACCCGTTGGGAAAGGACATCATCTATGAACCATTAACAATTTGCAATACCTCATCCAGTGAAGGCATGGGGTAATTGTCCTTCTTCGAAGCTCTGTTTAGGTTACGAAAGTCCACACACAACCTAATTTCTCCATTCTTTTTCCTTACCGGGACCAAGTTGGCCACCCATGTGGAGTGCCTGATAGGAAAGATGATTCTAGCCAACAACAACTTTTGTACTTCCTTATAGATGATGGGTTCCAACAATGCATTGATAAGACATTGTCTTTGCCAGAATGGTCGCATGTCTGATTAAAGAGGAATAGTGTGTGTGATAATAGAGGTGTCATAGGTCTTCAAATATTCATAACTCCATGCCACAATGTCATGGTATTTCTATAGAGCACCAATGATCCCTTTCTTCTCCTCCAATGTGCATCCCTTTCCAATAAATATGTTTTTGATTTCCTCAACTATTCCAAGGTTGTGGGTGTCGCATTGGTTGTTTGTGGCATTCTTCTTCGTTTGCTGGTCTTGGTCTCAAATCTGATCCAGGTCGAATATGCATTCAAGCTGAACCATACCTCTTGGAATGGTATTCATTTTGAGGTTGATGACCCCTTCTATGTCTAATTCAGCTTCTTCAGGGTCATCTTCATCAATTATTCGGGTTGCAAACACATCGAAACTAGTAATAAATTCTAGGATATGCTTATCATCATTGAACACCTGAAAATGAGTGACATTGTTTGGCACAAATGGAGTGGAAGTTAGCTCAACAGTGAATCTCTTGAGGCCAGATAAAGAGAGGGGTTGCAAAGCGCTGGCTGCTTGAGCCAAGGCATCAACCGTATGGTTTTGAGAATGAGGGATCAGTTGTATGTTGAATGCATCTAGGCTCTCCAAAAGATCCCAGACTCTATGCCTATAGTTTTCCAACCTTCTATCATGGCAGGAGTATAATTTTTTGACTTGTTTCACTACCAGTTTGGAATCACCAAATACTTGTAGCATTTTGACCTTCTTTCTTAAGGCCATTAAAAGACCATGGACTAACACTTCATATTCTGCTACATTATTGGTACAATAAAATTGAAGCCTATGGGAAACAAAGTAGGTCTTGCCCATAGGACTGATGAGTTCGAATCTGGCTCCAACTCCCTGCTTGGACTTGGATCCATCGAAGCGTAGCATCCAAAACTTGGAGGGTTCTTTGACTTCAGGACCAATCACGCGTGTATCCCCCCTGACTGCTCCTTTCCATCTATCATTGCTGAAATAGGAACATGCTCATTATGGTTGGTGACAAGCTATCGAGTTGGCAGCCTTTTTTGAGATAAGGCTTGTCCTTTAATGTGCTCCACTACTATCTAATACAAGCATCACTCAAATTCAAAGTGGGCGGCATTATGGACCCTACACCAACTAGGTACGTAGCAGAAGCTCTTGAAAATCCATTCTTGCCCCTAGGCTGAGCTGGTCTTGTATGCATTTCTCCATGACGTCTTGGAATCTATCTAGCAGTCCTAAATTCCCATATTCGTAGGACTCATCACCTTCTGATTCCACTGATTCCATGAAAATTTCTGTGCTCTGGGGCATGTAGGCTAGGTTGGCAGGAGGACTACATAGTACCAAGAGGACCTCATTAGCTACCTCTTCTTCTAGAAATTCTGATTCTCCTTGATAAGTCATGGGGTAGTAATTTCCCAATTTTGTTTCAGGGAACAACACCTCATTGGTGTTGCATTCCATGATCATAAATTTCATGTGGGGCTCCTGATCGATGCAAATCTAATTTGGTAGTCCTTTCCATGGTAGCCACATGTGAGAGAAATTAGTTGCGGCATATCCATTCAATGCTCAGGTGAATTCTCAACCCAATATTATTCCATATGTGTCCAGAATATCCACAACCTAGATGTCAATAACTTGTTGCACCCTTGAATCTACAACAATCTGCATGGGGATACAGTTAATTTCCCTAATGATGTTCACTTCAGTTTTGTCCAACTAAGTTAATTTTCTCCTTGAAGGTGTGTGGATAATCCGAAGGGCCTTGCATACAACCAAAGGCATGACATTAGCTAATGCTCCAGAGTTAATCAAAAAATTGTGTAGTTTATTCCCAAATATCCTAATAGTGGTAAGGAAGGGAGGTGTTTTGAACCTTCCTTAGAAGAGACCCATAGGCGTGTCAACCTGGGCTACCTGACCCTTGTCTTTTTCATTCATCTTTTCCTTGGATTTCCCCTATTTTTTCTCTTTGGCGAGTTGTTTTCCCATTTGCTAATTTTGGGGGGCATCCTTCTTCTTGCCTATTATTTCTTGAATTACTGGCTCTTGTGGTTGGTCTTCGAAAGAAACTCTTTTTGCTGGTATTTCTTGCGTTGTCTTAGAGGAAGGAGTCCCATTATAATTCTAAAGAAGGCATGCCTAACTATAGGGACCTTGAGTAACTCAAAGGCGGACAAGTTGACTTTCACCTTCTTGAATTCTTCAGTGACATATTCACCCATTTGCTCGATTTTAGACTTGCAAGCTCTACCTATGGAGGAGCTAGTTGGCTGTTTTGGCATTTGAATCAGCTGTTTGTTCTTATCAAGGTATTGAGTTGTTACATGGGGAAAGTTGAGATTGTTGCTAGCATTAGGGTCAAGCAGTGTGCTAAATTTGTTAGGTGGGGTGGAAGTAGTGAAAGGTCCTCCTACTTGTATATTACTCAAGAAATATGGAGTTGTTCTTTGGTGAAACATTTGGACCTCATCTTCCCAAAACTCTTCCTGATCTACCAGACCATTGTCTACTGAATTGAATAGCTAAGATAGAGTTTCTTCATTACTTACCTCTTATACTTCTTCGTTCTTTGGGGAGGTAGTCTCGATTTCTGGTGTGTTGCTGTCACTTCACAAAAAGTGGGCTTGATTGACCATGAGACATGAGGAGTCATAGGGATTGGATGGGACCAAATCTCAACAACCAACACTCTCCACAAAATTCGAGACTTCTACTTGAAAGATTTTTGCGGCTGTTTGAAATCTGGGGCAATCCAATTCGAAATGCCTACTAGTTTTGTGAATCTGACACCATCTGGATAAGGAAGCCTCGACGAGATACACTCCACTAGTTGTCTTCTCATTGCTAGTGGGTTGATCAAGAGGAGTGGCAACACCTCTGTTGTTTGGTCTTGTATTCCACATTTGGTTGTCTTTGCAAAGATCTCCTTTCAAAGTTATGATTAGAGTTCTATCCTTGCTCATAGCTTGGTTTTGATGAGGTACCTGCTTCCCAGTTGTCCCAGCTGTCATGATTGAGGTTGGCCTGAAGGCTATGTTGAGAAGCCTACAATTGATTATTTTGATTCCAGAGATGAGTCATCTTTGTGGACATCTTTCTGATCATCTCTGCTAGCTCTTCCAACTAATTTTCTCTGCATTGCTTGGCTGTGCATCTGATTTTGGAGGAAGATGAGCTGCACTACCAGTTGGTTTTGTTGAGTGGGTGGGAATTCAGGCCCTTGTAGGTATGTTGGTACTTGCGACAACTATACATGGGTCTGTAGTTGCTAAAGCTACAAGTAATGAGGCATTGAGGGCGCCTAGTTCATGGGATGCCCTATATGAGGCATTATGGAAAACTACGACACTTGATTCATGAGGGGAGTTTGGTGTTACAAAGCCTAAGTAACGCCTTGAATCTGCATAGGATGGGTGGCCTGCTCCCAGGAAGGTAGGGGACTAGAGATGTTCTATCCCAAGTTAGTGTTGGCTATTATTTCTTCAACATGCGCATCCACTAATGTCGTAGGTGTTGGTTGCATCCTCTTCACCAACACAACTATGAGGTTATCTAATGCTGCATAATAAATAGGCAAGGAAACAACATTATTGAGCACATATGGGGCTTGCAACCTTGTGTATGCCCAATGGAATCAATCGTTGAAGGAGCTAATTGGTTCATTGAATTCCATTTAGAAAAAAATGAATTTTTGGTAAAGCTTTGAAGGGCTGATTGGGATCTTGTATTTCTGCAAGAAGGCATTCATCAATAAGGCCCAAGACGTGATGGACCCTGTAGGCAGGTTGATGTACCAGTAGAAGGATTCTTTCCCCAAGGGATAAGGGAAAAGTTTGCATGCTATGTCTTCCTGATCAATATACATATCCTTCAATGTCACTTGGAAGATCTTAATATGTTCTTCAGCTATCCTTTGCGGATCTCGAGGATTGAACTTCGCTTAGAATCTCTCTAGGTTCTTAGGCATGTCATGGTAAGCATTAAAGAACAACGGGGAAGGATTGTTTCCTAGAAAAGACATGAGGGGAGGTATGGGTGGTACTTGTTGTTGGACAACAACTTGGGGCTGAATAGGGGTAGTGGCAGTTGGGACTGCGCTTTGGATTGGGAAGGCAGGGACATGGGCAACACCATGGCTATGGGAAGCAAGTGGTCAAAATGTAGTTTGGGATGGCTAAGTGGAAGAGGTAGAGATGGAAGAGGAAGGGTGAGTGTGTGGCTGATGGAAAGAGGAAGGAGGTGAAAGTGAAGGTGAAGTGGATGGAATAGAGGAAGAAGAAGAGGCCGCGTCCTCCTTCTTAGTCTTTCTGGCCCATGTAGGGGGCTGCAATTGCTGAAATTCCCCATTGCTTGGTGTTGATGTTAAAACTTTGTGGAATATTTCAGGGGAGAATGATCCAATTCGATCCGGCTTAACTCCAAAAGACCCCTCCCTCTAGCACTAGTTCTATTGATGTGTGGTTTTTCACTTCTCAACACAGGTAGTGCATAAGTACACTACCTCTCTTGAAAGGAAATCTCCAACAACAAGTTGCTGAAAATCACCACAAGGTCTCCCGGGTGTCAGGTCATGACTTGCTTGGAATGTCTTAGTTGTTTCAATGTGATCTTGCTAGTAATCATAGGGCAGACTTATGAAAGTTAAGTTGGAGGAGAATTCGATCTTCTAATGGAGTTCCTGAGATGGGAAAGTTGGTGCACGATTGCTGTAGGTTCAAAAAAAATATAGAACTCCTATTTTAGCTTTAGATTTGGATTTACAATGCACAATGAACCTTAGGTTGGGTCATTTCTAAAAAAAGGAAAAAGGGTAGGGTAGAGAGAAGGTTCCTAGACCTGAAACTAGTAATGAATAGTGATAATGGAAGACCCTACTGTAGATAGCCTTCTTGAAAATGAATTCCACTTAACCAGATTACTTCACAGTCTCATGAAATTAGTGCAAGCTTCTAAGGATTGCAGATATTCAACCATTCATTCACCATATGAATAAATAAAAGATAGAAATTTAACGCAACTTTTGATTTATTCCTAGACTAAATTTACACAGCTATTTATCATTAGCAAATAGCAAAAAGTATGGACAAAGAAGGTTGCCAACACACAACAAAATTCTTCAATACCAATGAACACCATTAACTAATCTACTCATAACTTGTAAAACTTACAAACAACAAAGTAAATCTATTATAATTCATTAACTATGGGAGAATAACCATGTAACATGCAATTGAAACTCAAGAATCCACCAAAATCCAATGCACTTCTATTAAAATTCCAGCAACATGTCTTTACAACAACTCAACTCTCTCTTGAAAATGAGAGGAGACTCCCTATTTATAGTGTCCAAAAAGTAGAATTAATGGCCAAGATTGATTTACATTGTGTGGTCAAGATTCATTACAAATTTGGGTTTAACCTACACCCAAATATTTTACAATTTAAAATTACATTTTGTCTTTTAGCCTATTTTGTCCTTTGAATTTTCTGAATTTATTTGTGAGGTCATCCCAGTCTCTATCATATTTCTACACATTCTTTATCAAATCCTCAGATTGAGCGAAGGATCTGGCAGTAAAACCCATGAAATACGGCATTAGTGCATCCACAGTCCCATTCTCCATATTCTTGTGAAAGAAGGGCTTTATCTTTTCATAATCCAACTTGATGATGGGCATGCCAAAGTCTATCATCAACCTTACGTACTCTTCACAGGCAGCTCAGACTTCTTTGATCCAATCAATCTCTTGCTCTGACTCATGGAGCACTTGTTCTAGCACCTCTTTTCTATGGTCTAAGCTCAATTTCCATGTTTCTACGAGCCAATGATCGTATTTCACCAAAGCAAATTATTTCTCCCAGGATCCATCAGTTCTTTCAAAATAGCCTCGATCTTGGGGTATGTGATCCTATACAGCCTTGGGAAGTCAGTGCATAATTTATTTATTCCCTCAAGCACCCTTTGCAACTCTAAGAACTTGTTGGTTTTCTTGACAGCACAACTTATGCCCATGTTTCCATTGTAGAGGACTTGCCAGAACCAATCCTTTGTGGCTTTAGTCCAATTCTTTCTTTTCTCCAGCTGGTCAATGTGGTCCTTGGACAACAATTGAGGTGGTTCCAAGGACGTAGTAGGGAGCTCTTCAACTAATGACCATTGTTGGATGTATGCTATTAAATCAGCCACCTGCACTTTCAATTCCTCCTTTTTTTCTCTTGTCGCTGTTCCCAAATTGAGGCTGGAGATGTTGTAGCTTACCCCTTCTTCTCCCACAACTGGAGTGGCTATTTGCACGGTCTTGGATTAGGATGCATCCATTGTCAGCTGAGATCTAACCTTTGGCCTCTTCTCTTTCTTCATGCTTATTTGGGCTCGAGCCAAGATGGCTTCTAGCCTTGCCCTTGGATCCTTTGAAGTTAGTGTTTTCTTTTCCAGTTGTTTCTCCAGCCACTTTGGCATCTGAGATGCTCCTTTTGGTGATTCAAAATCACCTTCTTCTTCTTCATGGGTGTGTTGGATTTCAATTTCTTTACCACTTGGAGTCTCTTTCTCGGTCGTTTCTCCTTCTTCTTCATCATAATCATGGATGTATATAGTTTCTTTTCCTAGGGATTCAACGACTGCATGTTCCTTGGGGCTGCCCTCCCCTTTAGTGGCTTTCTCTTCTTTTCCTTGGTCATGCTTGTGCTCCTCATGATATTGTGCTTCTGGGATTTTCTTAGTTTCAGCCTCTTCCTCAGGCTTATCTTCTTCTTGTTCTTCATTTTCCTTTTCTTCATGCTCCTCAGAAAGAGGCGTCTCTTTTTCATGCTCGGGGCTCTTATCCTATTCCCCAGTTGGAGGCTCAGTGTGCTCCTCCATTTTCTCATCTTCATCTCTTTCTTCATGAGAAGGTTTCTTTTCTATCTCTTCTCCAACATCCTTGAGTTTCTAAGCCAACTCCTCTTCAAGCTTAGGGTCAAAGGTTTCTACAATATATTCAGTACGCAACTCTTCAGTATCTTCCTTTGAGGACTGTGTTTCTTCCCCTTCCCACACCACTTCATCAATTGTTAGATGTTGATATTCAGGGTGCTAATGGTAGTCATCTACTTGTTCCTCCATATATTTTGTTTCTTCTCTTTCTTGATGCTCCAACTCTTTTGATATTTGCATTATTGCCTTCATTTTTGGTGGCTTGGTTGGAGGAGGAGGAGTGGGGTGACTTGCAACAATTTGCGCTAGGTCAGCCTGTATTGTGGGGTTCATAAACACCCCATAAAGCTTTGATGGCATGTTCTGCATGTGACGGGTGAAGGCCTCTAGGAGTGAGAGAGCAGGCATGGGCATTGTTGTTGTAGTCAATGGAAGAGATGTCGTTGGAGACATCGAAGTAGAAGAGAATGGGGAGGTTGTGGCCGATTAAGAATCAATGGTTAGAACTTATACCATGGGTGGAGTAGAGGCAAGGTGGGTCGAGCTATCCATTGCAGGTGGTGAAGTGGCAACCATTTCTCGAGAAGTAGGGGGAGGGGCAACAGTGGCAACAATGGCAATATCAGAGGCAATAGGTGGAGATTTAGGTTGCTCTGCCTCTAGTTCCTCTCCTTTGTGGAGTGGATCCTCCTGAATGGTAGGAATCTCCGTGAAACTTCCTGATTTCTTTGGTTTCTTGGAAGGTTCACCTTTTGAAGCCTTTCTTGCATACACCCTAGGCTTGGGCTACTATTCATTAGTTTCCTTTCTTTTCCTTGACCTAATGGCTAGAGGTGACTTTGAAGTTTCTCCTAATGGGGCATCAGTTGTCCCACTATTTGTTTTGCTTGTTGGCTCATTTTTGAGCTCTCCATATGTTAGGGCAAATCCTTGCTACTTCAATTAGGAAATTTTCCCATCGATCCACTCCTTTGTTCTTGCCTCGATTGGCTTTGTCAGAATATCAAGGTCATTGACCTCTTCCTCATTCTGATCGATCAATGGTAGCAGGAGATTGGCCATTGCAACATATCGAGGATCAATCACCGTATTTTCATCTTCCATCACTTGATCCAACACAAGGAATATGTTAACCTTTTTGAAAAAATATGTCATCATGCACATGTAGTGCCTCATCCGTACTTCCTTGTCATCCCTATAGTTGGCCCAAAAGCCCTCAACATCATGCACATGGGCATGTTCAGTTACGACCATCCTCTTGAGTTTGCCATAGGGGTCCATCCACAGCTGAGCATTGTAGAACTCCAGGTAATATTCCACAAGCTTTTTGTCTGAGTGATCTACAGACGGGGATGTGTGGAGCTTGTGCATCCCTTGGCCGAAAGAGAGAGGATAAGGAATCCCTGCTTTATGTTTGCTGCTTAGAAGGGCGTGTGCCCACTGCAACTGCCGATAGAGCTCTAGTAATATTATCCGATCATTTAGATACTGGGACAACTTGTATGGTTTTTATGAGAAAACTTCAGCTCAGATGTATGTGAACATAGGGAATTGTATGAACAAGAAGCTGAATTGGCGAATGAAGGCATTGGCACTATGGGAGACCCTCCTTTCGACGTCACCCCCAAGTAACCTGATGACATGGCCTATGAAGGTGTCATTGACTCTGCAGTAGTCCCTCTTGAAATTCCTGAATTGGAGCTGAGGGTACCTATCATAGACCTTTAATTCCTTTCCTGGTTCTGTATTTGGAGCTCTAAAAAAGCCTCTGTATTGGGTTCAGTCATCAAGCAAATAGACAAGGTAAGATGTCATATAGAAGCGTGAGGTCTTCTACACAACCATGAATTGCTCATGCAAGCAATTACTGATTATTCCTGCCTAATAGAACTTGGTTTCTCCTTGAAGGATCTCCTCCATGAAGTACAACGTCCACTCCTAAAAGTAGGCTACAGTCATAAGGCCCATAACTCTACTCAGCAAGGTTTCCAAGTCATGGTAATCCTCATAAAAGTCACTCCGAAATAATTCTTGGGGCACCTTATTTGCGCTGCCCCTCTTTTCCTTCAGCCAGTATTGATTGATAAGTCTTTTGCACTTGAGGGGGTCTTCATCCCACATCTCCTTGCCATCTTGCCTAAGATGCCTCCTCCATTTCTTTGATAGTAGGGATATGGAAGGTCTTCTCTATTGATTTGGCGTACAAATCAACTAGCACATTTCAATCTCTATCCACAATTGTTATGGAGTTTTCTTGATATGCCTACCTATAGGCCTTTACAAGCTCAGAAGAAATGAGGGCAAGTGGAAAACTGGTTGCCTTGGCCAACCCACTACTTCTGATCTTTCTGGAATTTTCCGTTGTGGGGTTGATCCAAACCCTTTGCTTAAATTCATCAATATCTATGTGCTCAAGATTTGTATCTGTGCAAACTTTGGAGTTGAGAGGCTCCCATTGGAATTTGTATTTCATCTGGTCCTTGTTCTCTTTTCCTCTAGGTGCTTTAGCTAGCTTCTTTCCCTTATCTTTCTCCACGACCACCTCTGAAGGTCCTGCACCTGGTTCCATATATCCTGCGAGAGAGAGATATGTAAGCACATTCAAGCATAAAAACAATGGGAAAGTTAGCCACAATTCTGAAAAATGATGTTAGGTTAGATAATTCATCACTTTAGAATCCTTACATATCTTCCAAATTGACGCTAACCCCTTACAAGAGGGAGTTAGAACAATGCAGGCCCAGGGGCATGGACTTCCTTGGGCTAGTGGCTATTTTGAAGCAATTGCAAGAGGGATGGAAATTAGGGCACGACGACTTGCCTGTCTTGACTTGCCTTAGAATTTAATTAATGTGTGGGGTCCATGAAGGAGGTAGAACCATCTTGGCACGTGGGTGGAAGTCAATTTGGAGTTTGGAGGGCATTAAGTTCATCATTTGGGCATGCGGGTGTGGCAGGTTGTCTAGCTGTTTGGGGCTCGTCATTGAAACAACACTGGAAAGACGATGTTCCATGGTTGGCATTCTGCCATGCAGGACCCACAGGCTCAGAGGGTGGCTTCATAGTTCATTTGGAGCTCGAGTTGGAAGGCGCAGGTGGACGTTAGGTCACAACCATTTGGAACGACAAAGGTAGATGGTGATCTGACAGGAGAAACCTGCATGATCAGTTCTGTAGAAGGCTCAAGTTTCATTCTTTTATCATCAGATAGTTGAAGGGAGGTGAGGAGGCCGGGTCCCGTGTAGCAGACTGACATATATTATTTTTTGTTTGGGAATGAAAAAGCTAGGATGAAGCTCCACCAATGGTAGCTCGTGGGGGATGATCCGCTTTCAACACTTAGTCATTTTCATCTCGGCATACCAATAGGTAGAAGCGGGTTGGTACCCGGAGGGCGGAGTGTCGGTCATTAGTGGCCGTTTAGGATGGTGGAACCACCATAGCGGCCTGTGAACGGAAACCCATCAGGAGGGGTCCGCAGAGAGGTTAACACTTGGTCATTCAAAAGCCTAAAGGAATGGGCGACAATGGCAAGGTTGGGACCTACCCATCGGGTGGATGTCAGAATCTCACCACTTTGAACAGTCGTTAATGCATTGATGAAATGACAACATATGTCTGTGAAGGATGACCCATGTCGGATTGATTGCAGTTTTGACTTTGGATGTCTGGCCAAAGGTTGAAAGCCGACAGTTTGGAAGACGGGCTGTGAAAGCTATTTTGAAATGACAAAGTCAAGGCAGAATTCTGAAAGCGGAAGTCTACAAGCTGCAACCTGCAATAGGTCAAGACTTCGGTTTTTTGGCTCAAAGGGCGATGATAGGGGTGGGATCTGAGTGCTAGAGGGTCATGCTTGAATAGTCGTTTGGAATGCTAGAGGCAAGAGGCATTTTATGGGCGGAAAACCGTGCCTAGGGACCTGAGGGGGTCAATGGCTCTTCATTTCAGTTTGTGAATTTTAACCAAGTTTTAGTCGGTGAAGGAGAAGGGTCTTCCTGCAAGGGCAGGCCCGACTGAGGAGTTCGCCATTTCAAGTTTTAAACATGTTTTTGATGGTGGTGGTATGGTTGTGGGCCCATAAAGCACGATGCTCTGGCCAAAGAACAGCCATGGGGAGCATGAGTTTTGAACGTGGTCCATGGGATGATTTTCACAGTTTATCACAATTTCAGCTTATGGGTTTTGTTCGCCTCAGTCCGTTCTAGTTATTTTCCAAGTTTTCCTCCCTTAAATTTTTCAATTACATACATAAATCAATGAAAAATTGAAATGGGGTGCATGGAAGAAAAATGACCTTTGAAACCCGATGGAGGTGGAGGAGACAGTTAGCAAATGTTTTGAATCATCGATGAATCTCGTTGGGCGTGAAGGAGACATTGGCAGAGGGCTCTGACTCACTTCTAAATAATTGGCAGGTGAGAATGATAGCTAAAAGTTGGTTATTTATAGAAAATAATGCATTAAATGTCTTGCATTAATGTTTGTATAGTGACAGTCAAGGTTGGTGGGCAACAATTTTGAAAACAGCCACAGGAAGGGTAGAACCTGGAAGGCGGATGACAGCGGGGAGTTAGCCATTTGGGGCATTTGGAAAATGAAACAGTGACTAGGGAGTTGGGCTCCACGGGGTGGAAGGGTGCCGGGCAATGGCCATTTGGAACGGCCGCGGGGCGAAGGAAACCTGCACGGGGCAGCCCGACTGGGCGGACCCTCCCGACTCCAAGGATGAAAGTTCTAAAAGGTGAAAGAAAACGACCAAGGGAGTTCCACGAAAGCCTAAAGCTTTGAAAATTTGAGGGTGGAAAAACATGGTCAACTCAAGATGATTCCTTTAAGACTCATTGACCATTCAAGATACAAAATAGGGGGCACGCAAAATGAGGGGATGAAAAAAGTGACTCGACAAGGTGAAAAGAAAGAGGGTCCCCATTCCAGACGAGGCATGTGTGCTGAGGGTACAATAAGTATGAGTCTTTCAGATTTATGGAAGAACATGATAAAGAAAAATTGTTGCAACAAAGGCATGTGGAAGGTTGTGAAGATGTAGGAGGACAATTTAAAAATTAAAAATTTGGAGTTAAACTGTCAACCACTAATTTTTTTTTATGCATTCAATCAAAATATCTAGAATTCAAGTTTCTTGACAGAGGTTACAAATAATTGTAAGAAGATGTAATATACTATCCTCTCCTTTCACTTTGAAGATAGTATTATATAATATCCAATTTCTTCAATTCAATTATTTGTTCCTCACCATTTGTAGCCATTATGTGAAGTATATAACAATAGGGAAGAAACTAAAATATTAGATAAACTAATTGTTGAATTTGATAAAGTTGGTGGTGCATACATTGCAAGTTGGTGTTTTAAGTCTCTAGATAATGTGGTCTTAGACAAAAAAATTTCCATAGAGCACCCCTAAGAAATTTATTTGTCTGATATCTTTCATGATGGACGTCCAATTCAGGGGTTGATTTCTTCTTATTCAGAAAATAAAGTACATGATGGTATTATGTTTAGTGTTGTACAAGAAAATTCTAATGACCATATGCAGGGTAGTGCTGATGTGATTCAATTGGCTTCAAAGGTATATAATGCAGAGTGGTTATTTGAGCATAATATTTTATCCAAATAAATTTTGCATGACATTATGTTTAGATCTCTCACCATGATAGTGGAAAGTTGGTTGGTGGGTCTTTAGGTGCTTCTTACTCACTATCCATTGTTTCACACATGCATTTACTTCTCATCTTGTGAATGGTTTTGCATGACCACTTTGGAGAAGTTTGAGGTAAGGTTCCCTACCTTGTACATATGTTAATTAGGAGTTTTTTTCTTGCTTGTATTGGTTCGTCTCTGTTCTTTTTGATAGGGTTGATGCAAGAAGTTGAATCCACAAAAAGCTGAAAAAGTGGAAGTGTTTTTGCTATTTTTTAGAATTTGTCACACTTGGACTTAAAATTTGAAGCACTTACACATTAAATCTTAAAAAAAGTTAGTAATATAAAATTTAGTATTTTGAATATAGTTTTTATTTTGATGTTTGTAACGTTTATTGCTTTCAGACTTTGATATTCTAGGCTTGGGCCATGTGACTCTCGGGGTGTGCCTTTTAACCACCCACCTTATTTTTGTGAATATGTATTATTATCTTTATAATTAATATAGATAAATACCTATTCATAAAAAAAAATTAATAGGTGTATAAAATCACTTTTTAAAAGTTACTTTTTTTACCATACCATGCATGTGTACGAACACCACTTTTTGACCTAAATAAAAGTATTTTTATGACTCCTTTTGGGGAAAGATATGTAACAACCTGAAGATTGATGCAAATATTTTTTTGTAATTTTTTCTGAATATTTTTTTATTGAATTTTTATTGGCCCTAATTGCTATTTTTAAAAATCAACATGTACGAACAACATAATTGAACCTAAAATAAACATTTTTTAATTTTTTTTTCATTGTGTAGAGAATTTTCTAAAGATTAATGTCATATAATTTTTTTTACAAAAAAATAAAAATAAAAAGTTATTAAAAAACATAAAAAGCATGATATTTCAAGTTTATGGACCAGTTTACTTAGAAATTAATTAAAAAATATAAAAAATAATTAAATATTAAAAATTATATATTTGAAAACTAGACATCATGATATATAATGGGTTTTAATTTCATAGATTAATTCTGAAAAAAAAGTCCATTAGTTATATTGCCAAAGTTGGACATTTCTCTTGAATCTTCCTTTTTAGTTGTAGGTCAAAGGCTAAGGGTCAGGTTTCCAAACCTTTCCCAAGCCTAAAACCCAAGAAAAAAGTGGCTTGGGGATTCTAGCTTTTGGGAATGGGTATCCATTTTAAAACGGGTACGAACATTTTGAAATAGAAACAAGTACTCATTCTAAAATAGAAATGGGTTACCTATTTTAAAACGAGTACTCAATATGTGTCTCTTTTTTGGTTTGGTTTGTGTTGGTTTCTCTTTGCCAGACATGATTTGTTATTTTCTTGACTCTAGCCTAATGGATAAGACATTGATCTTAACTAGAGATTATAGGTTCCTGCTATGTCCTTTGTAGTCCTTATCCCCAGTTAGAGCTAGTTGTTGGCCTCATTTTTTAACTTGAACTATTTTAAACTTTTCCATGCTCATTGTCCAATAATATGTAGTCATTTCAAACCTCCATATCATCTTTGAAAATTTGAGATGAATTACCTAGTCCTTCTCAAGTTTTAATTAAGGCTTAAAGTGTTTTGAAGACCTCCAAAAATCATATGTGGTTTGAAAAATAAATTATTTTTTAAATTTTTTGCAAGGTTAAAAAACCTCTGTTGGAACTTGACAAGGTTCTCATAACCATCCAAAATCTCGACAACCACTTTTTAAAGGAAAATGAAAGGAAAAAAGTTATTTTTTAAAAAGTTTTATAATTTTCTAGAGCTTCATTGGTGCCCACAATCATTATTGGAATCACTTTAAAGGCCAATACATTATTGGAAATACATAAAAATAAAGATGAGAGTGAAGGTTTCAAAGAGGGTATTAACATTTTTTGATAGTTTCAGAATCGGCTTTAGAAGTAAAAATGAGTTTAGAACTCTACTCTATTGCTGAGAACAACACATGGTGGCGTGAATAAAGGTTCGTTGACCATTGGTCAAATGAAGGAAAGGTCCGTCATTTTATTTAAAAAATGTTGAAAATTTCTCTCCAGAGTTATTTTTGTAATTTATTTAATAAAACTTTGTAAACTCCCAAATTGTAAAAGATTCATTTATAGAAGCTGAAAGATCTTTTCTTTTGTATTTATTGTAAAAAATTAAAAATAACAAAGGGCAGAGTTTTTGAGGGAGTGCTAGGAACTTCTAAAGGAGAAGATTGAGTTTCTCATTTTTGTGCATAGGAAATATTCTATGAGCTCTTTGATTAAGGAAATAAATGGAGAATAATTGGTCTATGAGTCAGAGATGTTTACTTTGTGTTGTGGGTTATTCTGTTGGCGAATTTACAACTATTTCTTTGATATTTTGTCATAAGATTAACTATAGTTATTTCCTTCATCTTACATGTGCTCTTTATGCATTTGAGGGATGAATCTGTGTGTTTGTCCTCCTTTTCATGTATTTATCCTTATTGTCTCTATTTTAACTTATTTTCCTTTCTTGTATTTTGATTAAAATCATACCCTTTAAAATCTAAATTTCATCATATGAGGGAGTTGTACCTCTAAACTTCAGAGGGAGATCATAATCCAAAAAAAATCTCTCTAACTATTGGTTCAGTTGTTGTTGTTTACTGGGTTATTCAGGGCCATTTATTAAAATACAACTGCATCGAAAAATCTATTTACCAACACATATATACCCTTAAGAGCCACATGGTGATAGTATTTAAGAGGTTGAGTTGCGTTGACCAATAGTTAGCATGAAGACCATTTCCAATGGCTATGAAAGGTTTGCATCTTCAAACCAACCCTCCAATTAATCAAGCTTAATGATTTCATCCATTTTCCTGATATTCTATTTTTCATTAAATAATCATAACATATTTTGGTAAATAAATATAGATTCTTGATTGCCATTGCTAACAACAAATTTGATAGAAAAGTGTTGCATCTTCTACCAAGATGAATTATAAAAATTCCCTAAACACTAGGATCCTACTCCTTTGTGCATATATCCAATTTTGTATTTGAATAAAATGATCTTATGTCCCTTCCTATGAGTTTTATCCTTGTAGAGAAGGGGGATTCACTACTCATGAGTTCTCTTCATTTAGAGAGTCTCATAGGGAGAACTACCCTAAACTACCTTAGGAACAACAATGAGAGTTTCAGAATCTGAAAGAGTAGGTCACATAGATTTTATAGATAAATCTACAAGCTCTTGGCCAAAGGATGATAGCGTGGAATACAGACAACAACATGACGCGCTGGCGTCCCAGAGGTGCAGTGGCATCTTGTATAGACCAAAAAGGGAGAATATCACAAAGATTAGCTAAATGACTAATTTTAGTTTGATTTCTAGGAACTTTTCGAATGCAGAAAAGTAACAAAATGTAATAGAACTAAAATAAAGTGAAATATATGATAAAGAGAATAAGAGATATAAAATAAATTCTTACAACCAAGGAAGTGATGAAGCCTCCAACAAATGAATGTCTTCAATACCTACATGCATAATATTTGGAGAAAGTGTTGGGGCTGTATAGGGGTTTGCCTCAGTCAAACCCTTGTTTTGGTGTTCCCACCTCCATAGACAATCAAATAGAAAGAGAGAGTGTAACCAAAATGGAAAAATCGTGTGGTGAAATAAAAAATCGCTTTAGGAGTAGAGCTCACACCACCAAGTATGAGTGATAAAAGAAATCCCCACTCAAGGAGGAGAACCCGTATCATGAAGTATAAATGCAATAGATAGGGGATATGGAGTCCCAAGATGCTCACAACCATGAAGTAAGGGAGATAGAGCTACAAGGCTTAAGCAAGCCAAAGAGGGAGATCAAGAACAAAAGAGAGGGTTGCAAGAGCCAAGAGAGCTACAAAGAGTGTTGCTAAGAGGGATTGAAAGTGTTTGAAGTTGCTGTAACAAGCTATATGAAGCTATGCAAGCAAAAGCTGGAGAGTAGAAGGCTAGAGCCAAAGCTAGAGAGAATTTAGTGAGAAGTTAGAATGAAGCTAGAGGACCAAATAGA
This sequence comes from Sequoia sempervirens, assembly GCA_007258455.2. Lineage (NCBI taxonomy): Eukaryota > Viridiplantae > Streptophyta > Pinopsida > Cupressales > Cupressaceae > Sequoia > Sequoia sempervirens. The sequence goes on from VDFB02000015.1 coordinate 316,921,922, forward strand.
TAGAAAATATAGCATTTAAGGAAGGAAAAGAAACTTCCTGAGCCATTTCAAGGAATCTCGAGCCATTACCACCGACCAAAGGAGGTGACAAGTGGAAAACATGCATGTAAATGGTCATTTGAATGTTAAAATGTTGCAGGATGCTAGTGCAATGTGTGGACATCCGTGCAACATGCCAGTGTCTAGACACATCACGCTACAAAATGACGAGAATGAGAAAAGAACAATGTTTGATGCAAAGAAGACACACAAGGGTTGCTGCTGAAAAGGGGTTCAGAGCATCCTGAGAGGGGAAAAGGCTAATGCAAGGGATAAAATGATCCTACACAAGATGCTAAGGGAGTGGACACTAAAGTGGATACAAAAAAAGCATGTGAAATTACAAGGGGGCAATTTTACAACAATACATTTTGCCTCCACTTTAGTGGGCATATGAATCTATTCTAATATGCACACTAAAGGAAATCTACTAAACATAAATAACATCATTATATGCCAAAAGGATATTGTAGAGGAAGCAGATAACTCTTCAAACCAAGGAAGCATGCCCCCAGGCTGAAGACCTGCAAAACAAATGCATTAGACAAGAAAAACCTACTTTAGACAACAATGTTAGAACATAAAAAACAAAAGGATTTGAGTCATCAAAGTGAAAGAGACCTTGATGTAAAAGGTTGTCTTAGTACTATGCATTGTCCCCAAATTAAAAACAATGACACAGAAAAATTCTAAAACGAAGAGAGGAAGGGTATATACTCAAGATGAAGAAGATGTAGATCTTCGATCTAGTATATACAAAAGAGAAGAAAGAGAATTTAAGAGAAAGAGATGGAGAAGTGGTGTAATCACTCACCTAAGCTTGCTTGCACAACCTTCTTGAGACCCTTCCACTGTCTCCTTCTTAGAACCTGACTCCAATGGTTCTTATTGAGCTTGGAAGACCTACCAAGCCCTGCCCAACTCTTCTCTGTGAGTTTTCAACTTGTGCTTAGCTTAGGAAGACCAACACCTTCTTTGTAACTGCTTACTCTCCTTGGACTTAGAAGAATCTAAGTGCCAAATTCTTCATCTGATTTGAACTTCTTGCAGGGGAGCTGGAGATACTGGTTTCTTGCATTTCACTTCCAATTGGATGCATCTTGCTTGGTGTTTGAACCTCAAATCACCTGATTTCCTGAAATTGCCTAGGTGAGACCTAAACTCTACTAGCCCTTACCAGTCACTAATTGCCTTTTTCTGCCAATATTCTCCACACAACCTAGGAAACACAACACATATTCTAGCACCCTTTTGGGACTTTTAAATCTTGCAATAGTTTTCTGGCCTCCTTCTGTTCCGTACAGTGCCTTCCAATGATCTTGGAGAAGAGGCCTAATTGCCCTAATATCTAGGGTTTCACTTGTTTCTTAATCACAATTAACTCCAATGCATTTAGGGAAGTCTCAAACCTTTTGGAGTATGAAGACCTTACCTCACCTCACCTGGTACTGTATGGATTCTGTACAATCATCTATTCCCCTGCCTATTCTCTTGTCTTTTCTCTACCAAACACCTAACTGGGTTCATTAGCTCACCTAGGGTTTGGTGATACAAACTCTTGCCTGACTCTTTGGTTCTCCTAATGTTAAATATATACATGGGACTGGCTCCATTCCCATATTCCACCAATTGCAGGATAGCTCCGTGATCAGGGTTTATGGGGGAGCCTTTTTAAGACACACTGCTCAAAACAGAAAAACAATTCCCTACTCTATAATCTTTGAAATAGGAACAACAGCTCAACCCCAAAATACCTTGTCTACAAGATGGATATTTCTTTACTCTATCTAATGAACATGAGACAGTGGGAAATTTGTATTCTTAATGCCTTTTAAGTCACTGTTTCCCAAGAACTCACAGGTAACACAAGAAAACGCAGTACATTCTATTCCTTGCAATCCTAAAATTATCTACAATGCATGTATTCTAGTCAATGAACTATCTACAAAGATAAGATGCTGGAGTATGACCACTAAACTCTGATCCCATGCAAATCAGTGAATAAATTCCATAAATATCACAGTTGTCTGAAAACACACGGGGTTTTCAGCAAACACAGAAAAATACAGAAAATACAAACTGTCTTCTATTCACTGAAATCTTTGATTACAAAGCATGCTAACCAACTCTTCTACGAGCCATTCCCCATATTTGGAATGCCATTACCATCATTCAAGGGCAGTGGCTCGAGGATTTCCCTGATTTCAAGGGATTCTCAAAGACAAGTAAAATGCATGCAAACTAACAAGTTCCTCATGCAATCATACCACTATGCCTTTAACCTTAATTTTAGGACCTTGATCTCCTCAAACTCGTACCAACAGCTTCTTGACTGCCCATGGCATCTTTTTAAACAATGATTAACTAGGATAAGATTAGTCTTAATGACTAACTCTCCACACACACAAATGCAAGATCTACTAAGATCAAAACAAACACAATAAAGTCCTGATTTGGCCAAGATCAGGTACAAGCCAAAATTGTGCAAACCAAAATGGAGGTGAGCCTAGGTGCTCCTGCACCATCCTCCCCAAAATAGAAAATTCAATCCATCCTTGGATTGAGCAAGTTAGGATCAACTCCCAACTTCTTGAACTCTGCCTCCTTGATCCATACTGCATCAACTTCAGGCTGTCCTTGTCTTTGGATGAGGTGTTCTTTATATTCTTTGGTCCTGGTTCTCTTGTAAACTCTAGTGTCCAATACCTTATCAGCTTGCTTAACTGTAGTGGAGGGAAGTTTGAGCTCTTCTACATCTTGAATCACTTCTTGGATGGTCTGATCCATGTTTGGTGGTGGTCCTCTGTAATGGACTAGGTTTGCAACATTGAAAACAGGGGACAGTCCACTGTCATCTGGTAATTGCACTTTAACTGCATTATTGCCATACTTCTCCAAGATAGGACATGGACCTATCCTCTTCATTTTTAGCTTGTGAGGAACTCCTTTCTGCAATCTAGCCTTGTTCAAATGCACCATGACTAAGTCTCCAACATTAAACTGAACCTCTCTCCTATGCTCATCCACTTTGGTTTTATGTTTCATGTTATTCTCTGCCAAGGTTTTTCTGACTGTCTCATGAATTTCCTGCATTGCATAAGCAAAATCATCTGCATAACCACTTCCCTTGACTCCATCCTTCAACTCTCTCAGCTCATAAACCCCTCTAGGGTGTAGTCCATAAACAATTTCAAAGGGACTTTTCCCTGTTGACCTACTCACTGTATCATTATATGCATATTCAGCCTGCCCAATAATCTGATCCCATTGTTGACCATACTCCTTGGTCAAGCATCTTAGAAGGTTTCCAAGTGTCCTGTTCACAACTTCAGTCTGACCATCAGTTTGGGGATGGTATGCAGATCCAAAGGATAGATTGGTGCCCATTCTTTGCCAAAGAGTCTTCCAAAAGTGGCTCATAAATTTAGTATCCCTGTCTGATACAATGCTGATTGGTAAGCCATGAATTCTGACTATCTCTTTGAAGAAAAGTGAGGCTATTTGACTGGCATCATTGGTTGTTTTGCAGGGTATAAAGTGAGCCATTTTTCTGAATCTGTCAACAACAACATACACACTATCCATACCTTGCCTTGTCTTGGGTAAACCAACTACAAAGTCCATGCTCAAGGATTCCCATGGCCTAGAAGGGATTGGCAGTGGCTGGTATAAGCCTGCATTTGAAGAAGTTCCTTTTGCTTTTTGACACACTACACAACTCTCTACATATTTCCTGACATCTAGGTTCATCTTAGGCCAAAAATAAAACCTTTGGACAAGCTCTCGAGTTTTGGTGATCCCAAAATGACCACTCAATGCACCATTATGCTTTTCTTGAATTAAGTTCCCCCTAATAGAACCTCTAGGAACACAAAGTTGATTCCCCTTAAACAATATCACTTTGCAAGGTATATTCAGCATACTTGCTATGGAAATGATTCTTAAACTCAAGACATACCTTATAAATTTCTGCAAAGTCTGCATCATCTGCATATAGATCTTTGAAGTGATCTATTCCCATACTTTTCAACTGAATTTCTTGAATGGTAAGAACTCTCCTGCTCAATGCATCAACAACTTTGTTGAGAGCTCCTTTCTTGTGCTTGATATTGAAGGTGTAAGCTTGCAAATACTCCACCCACTTCATGTGCTTGTGACTCAACTTCTCTTGTGAATTCAGGAAACTGAGTGCTTGATTGTTTGAGTACACAATGAATTCCTTGGGAAGCAAGTAGTGCCTCCATTTCCTTAGTGCTTGGACCAATGCATACATTTCAATATCATAAGAAGAGTACTTCTTCTTGGCTTCACTTAGCTTCTTAGAATGAAAAGCCACTGGTCTTCCCTCTTGGCTGAGAACAGCTCCAATTGCTACATTGCTTGCATCACATCCAATGGTGAATAACTTCTCAAAGCTTGGCAACACCAAAATAGGTTGGGTAGCTATCTTTTCCTTCAGCAACTCAAAACTCTTGTTAGCTTGCTCATTCCATACAAACTTAGTTTTCATGCCTCCTTTAATGGTATCTAACATAGGAGCACAAATAGCACTAAATTGCCTTATGAACTTCCTATAATACTGAGCAAGACCATGGAAGCTTCTCACCTCTGTTGCTGTCTTTGGAGTAGGCCAATTGAGAATGGCTTCTACCTTGCTGCTGTCCATCTTCAAGTTGCCATGTGATAGCACAAAACCAAGGTACACCAACTCTGTTTTGATGAACTCACACTTTTCTAGATTGATCTTCAGTTTCTCCTCCTGCAGCTTCTTGAAAATCAACTCAATATGATGGAGGTGCTCTTCTCTTGTTCTGCTATAGATTAGTATATCATCAAGATACACTACTACAAACTTGCCAATGTAGTCCTGGAGAATTTCATTCATGAGTCTCATGAATGTGGAGGGGCCATTAGATAAGCCAAATGGCATTACTAGCCACTCATAAAGACCCTCATTGGTTTTGAAGGTTGTTTTCCACTCATCACCCTCATGTATTCTAATTTGGTGGTAACCACTCTTTAAATCTATCTTGGTATAGTACCTAGCTTGACCTAGACAATCCATAAGATCTTCAATCCTAGGGATAGGGAACCTATACTTGATGGTTATCTTGTTGATTGCTCTAGAATCACTACAAAGCCTCCATTCTCCTCCTTTCTTGGGTGCTAAGACAGTGGATACTGCACAAGGACTAATGCTTTTCCTAATGAGACCTTGGTCAAGTAGTTCTTGAATCTGCCTAGCTATTTCCTCATTTTGCTGAGGTGTCATCTTGTAGGCTTCTTTGTTTGGAAGGCTGGCTCCTAGTATCAAGTCTATCCTATGACTTATGGCTCTTTTAGGAGGTAAGGTTGTTGGTTGACCACTACTTACAATGCTTTCATAGGTCTGCAACAAGTCTTGGATCTCCTTTGGTAGTTCTTGCTTCTCAGCTGCCTTCTCTTTGCTTACTTCTCTTGGCTTGATCATTACTGCATAGCCAACGCCTTCTCCTTCTTCTAAAGATTTTAAGAACTCTTTTTCACCAGTTATTAGCAGCTTAGAACCTGTTGTCTACACCTCAATGTCTTCCAACAAATATTGAATCTTGTAGGTTACATTGTCCTTCTTGAAGGTATATGAATTCTTAACTCCATCATGCACAGCTTGACGGTCAAATTGCCATGGCCTACCTAGGAGCAAGTGGCATGCATCCATAGGTAATACATCACACAAAACCTTGTCTTTGTACTTGCCAATTGAGAACTCCACCCATGCTTGTTCATTCATCAAGACATGCTGACCCTTATTGAGCCATGTAACCTTGTAAGGATTATTGTGAGTTATTCTTGTCAATTTCAGTTTGCTGACTACCTCCTCTGACACAATATTGTTAGTAGAACCTGATTCTATAATGACCTTACATACTTTCCCCATCATTTTGCATTTTATCCTAAACAAGGACCTCCTTTGGCTTGGCTCCTCTGTCACAGGTTCTTTGATTAAAGTCCTCCTCATCATGAGATTTTCACCTTCCTCTGAGTTCAATGGTACTTCAGGTTGTTTACTTGCTGCAGTAGTCTCATCTTGAATCAGATTGGTTCTCCTATCTCCTCCATGAGAAGTGCTACCTTTCTCTGGACATCTATAGGCTGGGTGTCCCAATTGGTTGCAATGATAGCATTTCATGTTGGTGAAGTAACTGCCTCTTCCTTGTCCACCACTTCTTCCTCTGGAGCTGAAACCTCTTCCTCTACCACCTCTACTAGAGCTTCCTTCTTGCTGTTCAGAAAACCTGACTTCTCCTTGGGCCCTTGATTATGAGCTTCTTCCACTATAACTTCCTCTTTGTCCTCTGCTGTCTTTCCCTTTACCTCTACCTTTAGGATTTTGTTCCTGCTTCTTTTTGCCTTTCTCCTCTATTTTCAAAGCAATTTGATAGCATTGGCAGATTGTTTTGAAGTTTACTAAGCTCATGTCCTCTTGGATCGACCACTTGAGCCCATTCAAATACCTTGCCAACTTGATACTCTCTTCTTCAACCACTTTTGATATAAGACACAATTTTTGAAACTCCTCTGTATATGTTTGGACATCCATGTCCTTTTGCCTCAGATTGTGTCTTCTCCTATGCAACTGGACTTCATAATCATTAGGGAGATAAGTTTGCCTTATCTTAGTCACCATTCCTCTCCATGAAACTATGGGACCTTTGCCTTCTTTCTCTCTTTCTAATTGTACAAACTTCCACCATGTGAGAGCTGCTCCTCTCAACCTTGACTTGGCCACCTTTACCTTTTGGGCCTCTGTTATGCCATCACACTGAAAGTGATTCTCAATGCTCTCAATCCAGTCTACAACTGAATCAGGGTCCATTTGCCCACTAAAAAGTGGCACACCCTCCATTGCTTTACCACTCAAGGCCTGCAATGCCTTCAAGAATGGTTCCTCTGCAAGAACAGGATCAGGCTTTGGAGCTTCCTCCTCCAAATGCTCTTCTTTTTCATTGGCTTCCTATTCCTCTTTCTTCTTAATCTTGTCCTTCACATTATCTGCTGTTTCTTGGACTTCATCTAGGAGTTTCTCCATCTGAGATATCCTTTCTCTGAGCAACCGGTTATCTTCCTCTTACTCTTCTACCTTCTTTGCTAGCTCTGTATTTGTCACCATGGCTTCTTCCTCTGGTGTATTCTCTCCTACTGACTTAGTGGATTGGCTCATTAATCACAAGCCTTGAATCTAACTCAAAGCTCTGATACCAATATGGTGTAATCACTCACCTAAGCTTGCTTGCACAACCTTCTTGAGACCCTTCCACTGTCTCCTTCTTAGAACCTAACTCCAATGGTTCTTATTGAGCTTGGAAGACCTACCAAGCCCTGCCCAACTCTTCTCTGTGAGTTTTCAACTTGTGCTTAGCTTAGGAAGACCAACACCTTCTTTGTAACTGCTTACTCTCCTTGGACTTAGAAGGATCTAAGTGCCAAATTATTCATCTGATTTGAACTTCTTGCAGGGGAGATGGAGATACTGGTTTCTTGCATTTCACCTCCAATTGGATGCATCTTTCTTGGTGTTTGAACCTCAAATCACCTGATTTCCTGAAATTGCCTAGGTGAGGCCTAAACTCTACTAGCCCTTACCAGTCACTAATTGCCTTTTTCTGCCAATATTCTCCACACAACCTAGGAAACACAACACATATTCTAGCACCCTTTTGGGACTTTTAAATCTTGCAATAGTTTTCTGGCCTCCTTCTGTTCCGTACAGTGCCTTCCAATGATCTTGGAGAAGAGGCCTAATTGCCCTAATATCTAGGGTTTCACTGGTTTCTTAATCACAATTAACTCCAATGCATTTAGGGAAGTCTCAAACCTTTTGGAGTATGAAGACCTTACCTCACCTCACCTGGTACTATACAGATTCCGTATAGTCATCTATTCCCCTGCCTATTCTCTTGTCTTTTCTCTACCAAACACCTAACCGGGTTCATTAGCTCGCCTAGGGTTTGGTGATACAAACTCTTGCCTAACTCTTTGGTTCTCCTAATGTTAAATATATATAAGGGGCTGGCTCCATTCCCATATTCCACCAATTGCAGGATAGCCCCATGATCAGGGTTTATGGGGGAGCCTTTTTAAGACACACTGCTCAAAACAGAAAAACAATTCCCTACTCTATAATCTTTGAAATAGGAACAGCAGCTCAACCCCAAAATACCTTGTCTACAAGATGGATCTTTCTTTACTCTATCTAATAAACATGAGACAGTGGGAAATCTATATTCTTAACGCCTTTTAAGTCACTGTTTCCCAAGAACTCACGGGTAACACAAGAAAACGCAGTACATTCTATTCCTTGCAATCCTAAAATTATCTACAATGCATGTATTCTAGTCAATGAACTATCTACAAAGATAAGATGCTGGAGTATGAACACTAAACTCTGATCCCATGCAAATCAGTGCATAAATTCCATAAATATCACAGTTGTCTGAAAACACACGGGGCTTTTAGCAAACACAGAAAAATATAGAAAATACAAATTGTCTTCTATTCACTGAAATCTCTGATTACAAAGCATGCTAACCAACTCTTCTACGAGCCATTCCCCATATTTGGAATGCCATTACCATCATTCAAGGGTAGTGGCTTGAGGATTTCCCTGATTTCAAGGGATTCTCAAAGACAAGTAAAATGCATGCAAACTAACAAGTTCCTCATGCAATCATACCAATCTGCCTTTAACCTTAATGTTAGGACCTTGATCTCCTCAAACTCGTACCAACAGCTTCTTGACTGCCCATGGAATCTTTTTAAACAATGATTAACTAGGATAAGATTAGTCCTAATGACTAACTCTCCACACACACAAATGCAAGATCTACTAATATCAAAACAAACACAATAAAGTCCTGATTTGGCCAAGATCAGGTACAAGCCAAAATTGTGCAAACCAAAATGGAGGTGAGCCTAGGTGCTCTTGCACCAAGAAGCTAGAAAGGAATGGGAATTCCAAGAGAGATGGATCCATAGGTATTCTCTCCTAAGAAGGTTTGAACAAGAGGACTTTGTAGCTCCACAAAACTATGAAGTTGCACAAAGTACACTGAAGGCCCTCAGACCAATGATGGAAAAATCCCACAGGATGAAAGCATCTCATAGACTCGTAGACCTATGAGGAGGCATCCCCCAAGATCTCACATGAAGGAAGCCTCGTGAAATATTTTCCTTATAGGCTCATAGACCTACAAGAAGGTATCCTCCAAGATTTCTCGCATGAAGGAAACCCAGATGAAAGCACCTTATAGGCCCGCAAACCTACAAGGAGGCGTCCCCCAAGATCTCTCACATGGAGGAAACCCAAAAAAATCACCTTATAGGTCCATAGACTTGCAAGGAGGCATCCTCCAAGATCTCTCACATGGAGGAAACCCAAAGAAGGAGACTCCAGAAAGTTGTATTGGAAAGTGGCTTTGCAGGTGCACCTGCAAAGTGACATGTTAATCTGCAAATAAAACATGTCAGACAAGCTTGATGCAAATGATCTCTATAGGTTCTTGGTACTATAGAGAATACTGATCAGAGAAGCCTGTGGCTATCACAAGCTGCGTTGCAAGAGAGTCACAAAAAAGGAAGGTCTAGTTGGGGTACCCCCAAGCTAGATGCAAAGATATAAGAAGGGTCTAGGTAGGCTGTCCCCAAGCTAGACACAAAGATTTCACTCAAGAGAAAAGCTCTAAAAGGAGGTCCCTCGAGAACCCTTCAAGAGAAAAAGGGGTCCACTTAAGGGAGGCTTCAGTTGAAAGAAATAGAGAAGAGAGGGGGTCCTTTTAAGAAGGAAACATATCTCTTGAACAAGTTATCATTGCCCCCAATATACAAGGGAGGAGAGCCATGTGTTTGTTCTCAAAAACCCTAGTTAAAAACCACAAGAGGTTGCCAAACTCTTGGTACATTTTAGGCTAATGAACAAGGCTAATTGGTGTATTTGAACCTTCTTCTCTTCAGGCTCTACCAAACCTAGGTGGGTGTACCTTTGCAAATGGAGCAGACTTATACTATATATTTCCTACTTGTGCAATCTATCCACAATGGAAATTGGGAGTGAAGATATGCAAACCTAATTTGGTATAAATTATATAAGCAATATCAAGGTGAAGTTTATGAATATGTTCAGTTAATAGATGTGAGGTTTCAAAAATATATATGATAAAACTAAATGATGAAATGGGTAAGACCAGTGCCTTGTTGGGTAAATGAAGTCAAATGAAAGTCTAAGATAAGTGGCTTGTATTTGGAATTAAATCTAACTATTTGCCACACTAATATTGGTTTATAACTTGTATAAATGAGCGGGAAAGTGATTGAAAAACTCTACTTACTTATCCAACTGACATAACCAAGTTACCTATAATTTATCAAAAGGATTTTAATCTTTGCTTGAAAGAACCAATGGAATAAATCATATAGGAACACATATAACACCAGATTGGAGAAAAAATGATAATCCTAATTATGTGGTTCTTCTTATTGATCCAAATAACACTTCCAAATTATTGTGATTGACTAGAAGAATTTTAATTCCTTTAAGGAAACCAATTAATCATATCACAAAAATACAACAAATGTGCATTGATAAATTGAATATATGCTTGATATACCAATTTAAATAATAAAGAAGCACTAAAATGGAGATAACCAGATAACTGAATAACTTCAAAAAAAAATTGATACCAAGATAATGCCAAAAAATCAGAGATATTTCATTGACTTCTTCAAAATACTGCTTGCAACATAGTCTTCAAGAATACATGCATTATGGAACTTCTCTACTATCCATTAATTATCCCTATTCTATTACTATCTTCTCCTATCTCCTTCTTATGGTCCTGGTATCTCTTATATATATGAGAGGAAACAAGCTTCAGACCGTTCACAATGTTTCAAAATGCCTTTTCATAAAGTTTGTTAAACATAACTAAAACATGAATTAAGAAGATAATTAAACACATATGCTCACTTGGTTAATCTCCATGGAAGTACCCATGGTCATTGAAGACCTGTTCAAGATACTTCCTCTCTGTGATGTATATAATCAATCTTCTTCAGAGCCCAAGTATGTTTCTTTCCATTTATTAATTGTCAAGTCGCTTGGCCATTTGAATTCCTGTGTAACTGCAAAGTTTGTAAGGTGACTCTTCCATCTATTATCTAGAAGGTTTCTGACATCCACCATGAACTTTGTATATCCACTATCCAACATGTTGATCCCATCTTGCAAAGTATGGAACTTGTTGAGATTAATCTCCCCATCATCCTGCATATGTGCCAAGCATTTAGGAATCATCTGATCAAATTATTCTCTCCATTCATCTATGCCTTTTAACTGATTGTCATATTTGAGGATTGATGGGATGAAGATACATTTGATTGAGTCAAATGTACTCCTACTTTCCACTTTCTTCCTTATATCCACCAAATACTTATACTCTTCAATCACACCTTTTACCATTTCTTGTGTAGGTTTGAGCCTCGATGGGGCCTCTGGATCCCTGTGTGTAGCTTTGCATAAAGTAGTCAATATGTGGAAAGTAGGTTGCCATCTCTTTTAGAGCTCTTCAAGGATGGGGGAGTTAGTATTTATCTACTCCAAAGCTTTAATCAGATTGCTGAAGTTTTCATGCACTCCATTTATATTCTCATTTGATATATCAACTCTATGCTCTAATATCCTCCTTAGAGTCTCTATGATATGGAACTTGACATCCTCCATGTTATGCTTCTTCAGCTTATCAATTTCATCTCTCATTTGTTGTATCTGTGGATCTTCTTCCTGGACAAGTGGGTGATAGACAATTAATTCATCTCCACTCACTATGGTGGCTTGCTGCAACTACTGTTTTAGCTTCACATTTATAATAAACAAATTTTTCACCTCATCATTCGATACTTTCAATCTCTTCTCATATTCATTAGTCTTCTTCTCCATATTTTCTACTACATCCTTGGTGAACATTGCAAAATGGATGATCATAGTGGCAGCTTCTATGGGAGTTATGTTTTTCATTGTTCTGATCATAGTTGACCCCCTCAATTCCTGTACTATATCCAAGAGTCGAGGCTTCCTTATATTTTTATTTTTTTTCCATAAAGAAAGTGTATGGGTAGTAGGATTATACCCTATTCCTAAGACACCATTTTGTGAATCAAATTCTACTACCAACATGGGGTCATCCTATGCTCTGATATGATCTAGAAGAAACATTTTAGACAACTCCATCCTTGGTATAATTAGCATATCACTTTTCAATACCATTTCTCTCACCTCCTGGGGGGTGACATTAATGCTATCAACACTTAGCTCTACAAATGTTTGAGCCTGGATCTCAGCTAGCTTCAACTCATCAGCTCCAAAAAGATTGATTTTCAACCTTCATCAAATTGTTTCATTTTCATTTTGATTCAAAAATCCTTAAATTCATTGGTGTGGATAAAATAATCATTTTCCATTAATATGAGAGAGGCCAATACCCTCTCATCTTCTTGAATTTCAACAACTCCTTCCTCTGAAAGCCTGATCATAGGATCATGAGGCTTTTGACTTCTTTGTTGTTTTGCTATCTCCTTTATTTCAGTCAGAGCTAGGACTGCTTCTTCTTCATCATCATCACTTGAGTCATATCCAACCAATGGCTCAATATTATGTCTTTTAGCCTGTGGTTCATGAGTAGGAGATGGAGGAGATGGATTTGTAGGTGATGGTGGTGGTGTCTATGATGTGGATGCCTCATGTGGTGGTTGGTGAGGTGTGGGAAGTGGGACCAACCCCCTCTTGGGCCATTTTGTACAATTCATCAAACTTATTAAGGATCATCTGCATCCTTTTCAGAAGTTTGAGTTCATCTACAAAAAACCCTCTAAAACTTCTATCCTTCTCCTTCTTCTGATTTTCGCACTTCATCATTATTATCCACCTTTTTCTAGTCTGCATTACATCAAAAAAATACACCAGATTCCTTATAACATCCTCCTGAGGGTCAAAGTCATGTGAGATGACCCTCTTTTTCAACAATGTTCTTCTGATCATGTTGATATGACCCTCTGGGTCACACACTCTCTTTTCCAGAGTTGAGAGAATAGTTAACCCTCATAAAGCTCTACAGTTCATCTAGCATATCAAACCCAATGGAGAACTCTTCAAATATAGTCAAATTAGGGAAAAATGTACCTTTCCTTTGATTTCTCATTAAATCATGCTCCATCCAAAGCATTTGCCACATAAACTCCAAAAAATATACCCTTGCAGGTGCAAACTTAAGAAAAATATGTGGTTCTTGGTTACATCCATATACTCTGATAATTGTGTGTTGAGGTATAAAAAACCAGTCAACATGGTTATGTGTATAGCCCTGGTCTAGCTTAAACTATACAGGCCTCATCACTTTCATCAATGATTTAGGAAATTTTGGTGTTGGGAAATCAAGGGAAGTTATCAGTCTAACAACAAAATAATCACAAAACACTACAAAATCACACTCTGCACATCTGCTATCCCAAATGTAACACCAATTTTGTACAGGGAATCTTACTCCACTTTGTTGTGTACACAATTTCATTCTTCCATTCCACTTTGTTTCATTCCAACATAGGATTAAGTGACACAATAAATAATATTTCTGAAAAGTAATGGGGGCCTTATCTTCCCTAACTTGTATTAAGCCCTTATGTATTTGTTCCTCAATTATAGATGCAAAATTGAACTCTACATTTGATTTAGAATGTTGAATTATCATCCCAATTCTCATCAATCCCATTGGCATATGTTCCTCTACATCTATCCCCAAGACTTGACACAATGCATAATAGTTCAATGTCAATGAAAACATTATGGACAATCAATTTGGCCAAATCTAGAGTCCATGGGTTTGACGCTGGAAACTTTTCGTTCCTATTCTGATAGAAGTACCAGTAAAGGTTCCAACCTGACGGAGGTATAATGGGGTCTCTAAAACCTTGTGCTAAGTATCTAAAAACATTTTAAGATCCTTTTTCTACTAAACTAGGCAACAAGGAAAGCAATGGTGATTGCAAGGAGGGTTTACTAGTTTTGGTTTCATCCCTTTTAACTCCCACCTCAGTCTTCTTTGGCGCCATTTTATTAAATTCATAGAGAATGATGAGAAAAACTTACCCAGGGATAGAGCTCTCTTTTGAAGAATTTCCTTCACTCTCGTAATTTGAGCTCATCTGCAACTTGGTTTCAGCTGTTATGAGTGAAAATCTCAACCTGTTTTGTGTATTTCAACACCAAGATACATTTACTCCTGGCTCATAAATTCGTGCAATTAAATTCTTTGTGTCGAGCTCAATTTTATGTTTTGATGTTGATTGATGTGATTGGTGTGTTTTAAATGATCCAACAGCCTAGTTACCACAATACCTTGTGCCATTTTCTGCTCCCTCGTGGTACTGCGGTGTGTCTTTAGTACCGTTATTCAATGTACCACTCTACCATGGGTTGTGTCTTGACCCCCTAAGGTATAGTGGTATAGTGTAAAAGGTGTGGTATATGATAGTGGCTCCTCTCACCATCCTACCACGAGCTGCTTGGAGATGGACTGCGATAGAGAGGTATAGTATGGGTGTTATGAGGGGTGGTTAATGTGATAGCACTAATGTGGTAAAGGGTAAAAATGACCTTGTGAATGACGATAATGTGATTTATCATGGAAATAAGAGTGAAAATTTTGGATTTAAAAATGATAAAATACTTAGAATTTTTATGAAAATTTTGGTTCCAACTGTGGCTCTAGTTGGGGATCAATGATTTACCAATCATTGCAAGAATCCAGAATATCTCTAGGTGCAGACTAGTAGTCTCCTTCATATGGTTTTTAGAGGATATGAAAAAATGGAACTGTGGTGAGGATGGAATGAAGATGGATATGGAGGTGAAAATGATGGAAACGAAAATGATCCTATACTACTGTACATGGAAAGAAACTTTATTTTATTGAGGGAGTTCTAGGATTGTCCATGTATTGGTAAGTCCTAGTCTCTTTTGATTTCCTAAACTATTGTGCATGGAATGACTAGTAGTATTTGTGAGAGTTTTTTAAAAGTTGTCCATGGAATGGCAAAAAATTATCCCTCTTTATATTACTATGCATGGAATTGGTGATTTTATGAAAAGAAAAGCTTTAGAAATTGTCCATGTATTGGCAGTTCCTTTTCTTCTCTGGACATGTTTTGCAAATAATAAGAGTCCTCCCCTCCTTTTCCAATGATAACAAAGGGACCTAACCAAAAAGCTTCAAACTTTCCATGCTTTCCCTTTTCTTGGCATCTAGCATTCCACATTAATACCAAGTCATTCACCTCAAATT
Source organism: Sequoia sempervirens (assembly GCA_007258455.2). Taxonomy (NCBI): domain Eukaryota; kingdom Viridiplantae; phylum Streptophyta; class Pinopsida; order Cupressales; family Cupressaceae; genus Sequoia; species Sequoia sempervirens. The sequence continues at coordinate 316,937,329 of VDFB02000015.1, forward strand.
TTATTTGGATTTCTTATCAAAAAGATATTTCATTTGTGATTGCAACTCTAGATTTTTCTTTTGGGAAATTCTCCTTAGTTCATCAAGTTCTACAAGCTGCTCCATCCTCTCCTCCATTGGTTCTGGAACATCTAAGTCTTCCTGCAAAACAAACCTACTTACTAGTAGTAGATTATGTAGAGGGAGCCTAGCTTGAGCCCCATATACAAGTTCAAAGGGAGACTTTCCAATAGCCTTCTTCATAGTAATCTTGTCTGCCCACAAGGCTAGCTTCAACTTGGAATCCCAAGCCTTCTTTTTATTATTCAACATCCTCTTTATGATCTTCAAAATACTTTTGTTACTAGATTATGCCTAACCGTTTGCTTGTGGGTGGTAAGGGGTGGCATAAGAAACAATAATGCCATATGTATCACATAAATTTTTGAATTCATCATACCTAAAACACATCCCATTGTCTCTGATCAATGTTATTGGTGTGCAAAATCTAGTTATGATATTCTCCATCAAAAAATTTATCACCACCTTGCTTGTTGCTTGTTTAGTTGGGATTGCCTCCACCCATTTTGTGAAATAATCTATGGCTACCAATATCCATTTGTGCCCTCCACTATATTTTTCTATAATTTCCCCTATGAAATCAATTCCCCACTGATGGAATGGGGCTTCAACCTACATAGGTCTTAGAGGTAGTGCTCCTTGATACTTCAATTTTCCCAAAATTTTTTGGCATGCCTCACACTTTCTAGTATAGTCATGTGCATCGTTGAAAACCTTAGGCCAATAGTACCCTGCCCTTAATATCTTATGAGTAGTAGTTTTTGCTGAGAAATGTCCCCCACATACTCCTTCATGCATCTCCTTCGAGACATGTCTTGATTGATGTTCATCTAAGCATAACAATAGGACACCATCCCTATTCTTCTAATAAAGGTTTCCCTCCATGAATACATATTTTGAGACTTGCAATTTGAGTTTCCTTTTTCTATTGTCATCAAAACCTTCTGGACATTTCAAATGTTTGAGATAGTACACAATATCAGTGTACGATGAAGTGTTTTCAATACTTGTGACCATGTCTTCTTCACCATTCACATTGCATACTTGGGCAACTTCCAAATTTTTTTCAGCCATCAATTTGGCTAATCCTTGACCCCTTACAAGCTTAGTGATCTGAAACTCAATATCAAACTCCTAGATCCTATTTATCCATCTACATCTACATCCTATTGTCTCACTTTGTATGAACACATCTTTCAATGCAGCGTTAGGCACATACGCTATAAATTTTTCCCCTACTAAATATGGTTTGAATGTCTTGACAACTCTTACCAATGCACAGGCTTGTTTTTCAATAGTATCATACTTCAATTCTACATGTTAGAGAGACTTTCTAAAGAAGGAAACTGGTTGTTCATACCCTTCATCATTCTTTTGAAGCATTACTGCAACAACTATGTGATAGGATACAAATGGGAAGATCTGGAAAGGTTTGCTGAAATCTGGAGATTTCAATACAGGAGCTTCTTTGATTGCTTTCTTTCTAGATACAAACACATCTATAGCCTCAACAGTCCAATCAATTTTTGCACCTTTCTTCTACATTTTTGATATTGGCTTTATTGCCTCAACAAAATTTGATATGAATCTTCTCACAAAATTAATTTGTCCAAAAAAAGATTGAATAGCCTTAACTATCTTGGGGATAGGTATTGTTGTCACTTAGAAATGCACCCTACGTACAGTGATTGAAACTGAGCTTTCTAGAGCAACATGGGATCATTTCAAGGTTATGGGTCACCTAGAGTTGAAATGAACCTTCGGAAAAGGCCGACTTCCTTTGGTATCACCTAACTACTGATCTTTGTGAGGTAAAGGGAGAAAGAATACATAAATTGAAACTACTCCTATGGTGATACACCGAATGATAAGAAATCATGAAATGAAAACAAGATGAACATACACTGAGGAGCTAATGGCTAGTATTTTACTTACTCAACATAACCCCTTTAGACTTATGCATAATTCTTAAAAGGCTTGATCTATAAACGTATCTTAAGAAGGGAAGATGAATTCCACAACTTTAAGGTATGAATACAGATTTATAAATACACAGTTGAGAACTTGCATAATCCAAAATACAGAAATGAGAATAATACAAACATTAACAATAGCTTCCAAGGTAAACTCTGTTTTGTATTTTAGATTCCAATTGAGTTATAAAGCATACATCAGATGAGAAAGGATTGCTAAAAATCACTAACTCTTTTTGAATGCATTATTCAAACTCCCTTCAAAAAGGAAAAAATGCCCTATATACAAAAGATCTCAGCCCCTTAGGGCTTACAAAATAGCCAACTACAAAGATTTTCTCATAGATATTTTTGATGAAATTAATGTTGCATCCTGCGTGTCCTTGTTGTCCATGTCGGTGAAGAAACATTCCTAGAGAAGCCTTCAGATCTTTCATAGCTACCGCATTCATTTCTGGTCCCCGTGTCCACCTACTGAATCCCCTATCAAGCTGCTTTGAATGCTTCAGAGTTGATCCACGTCGATTTCACTCTGTTGATCCTCTTGGCACCTGGTTCTGCTGCCAACGATTCACCCGTAGCTCTCTCTGGTTGGCTAGATACATTCCACATGGATCCTCCGATGGTCAAAACCTCATTCAGTCAGAATCGCATCTTGAAGAGACACTAGAAGTGTCTTGCCGATGTGATTATGCCCCTCTGAAGCTATCGGCATAACATGACACTATTAATGAGAGTCATAGCGAGCCCAAAGGTCATACTGATATTGCCACTATGGTCGCCAAGAAAATCAGTATCGGGAGGATCCTTTTTCGAAGGCAATATCCCTCGGTGAACTCATCTCATTGTTGGGGAAGATTTTTTATAATTCAGGGAGACATCCTGGTGAAATCATCCTGCTTGGCGAGGGCCCATCTTCCTGTGCTCAATGGTCGGTGAGACTCATCGGGTCGCTGGGATATCATGTCAGGTTGCTTTCCTTACCCCCGCTGAATTCACCTCGGCAAGACCATTTTGGGTCGACAAGACTTCATAGCGAAGCCTTCAACCTCTTGGCGAGCTCCAAACTCTTTCAGAAAGACTCTGCTTGGTCGTCGAGACATTACGGCGAAAGCAAAACCTTCAGGTAAAGGATCTTTGATATAGACTTGTGAACAAACCTCAGCAAGACCTTCGACACTCGGCAGGACCTTTATCGAGCTCTATATGTTATACCGAAGGCACCCTTCTGTCGCTAAGACACTCGATTGTCGGTAAGATATCTCACCGAAGGAAAAACACTACCGCGAGACCCCTCCTCATCGGCAGGAGTTGATGCCTTCGTCGAGACATCATGGAAAATCTACTTTCTTTTTTTGAGACCATGAGTCGGCAAGACTTTTGGACGAAGGCAAGATGTCATGGCGAACCCATCTCATTGTCGGCAAGGCACCATACTCTCGACAAGACCTCATGCCAAAGGAAAAATACTTCGACAAGCATTCCTCATCTTCTATCGGCAAGAGTCTATTGATGTCACCCCAAATGCACTCTACTCCATCGAGCTCTGCATTCCTTTCGATGAGACACCGACAAGTCAGGAAGACTCATGGTGAGCTCCATTAGTCATACCGACATCCGTTTCCATCGCTGAGACCACACTATGTCGGCAAGACGTTACTCCAACGACTGGAAGCTACGCATATGTCATATGTGTCGGGAAGACCCTCTGCATTCAGAGAGACCTTTGTCGAAGATGCTTCCTCTCGCCAAGAGTTCACCCTTCTTGATGAGACTTTTGTTATCAGGGAGACTCCTGCCGGGCTTACTTACCATCACCGAGACATTGGCCTGTCGGCCAGACATCACGCTAGAATGACCCTCTCGGCGAGACCTTTGCTAGTCGCTGAGACATCTTGGCGACTTGACCTTCCTTTTGGCGATGATGCTTCCCTTCAGCGAGACCTCACCCGATCAGTAAGACCTCCCACCGAAGCCGCCACACATATGCCGAAATGATTTTATTTCCCTGATGCGACCATTTCCTCCTTTCGGCAAGACCACATCTTCGTCGGCCAGACCTCATGGCGATGATGCCTTCATTCAGTGAGAGCCCTTTTAGTCCGCGAGAGATCTAGAAGGTCTTGGCGACTCTCTCCTTAGAGGATTTTCATGCCAAACTTGAACAAGGTAGGCTTCCCAACTATGTTCCCTATGACCTAGCATTAGATACATGACTTTTTCCCTTGTACAAATGTTCCATTTGGCCTTCTCAAACCTCTGTGACATGATTTATCCTGCCTGATTGAGCCCGTTGGTAAAAATCAAGTAACAAGTATCTTGTCAATTGCCTCCACTCTTTCAGGATCAATCCTCACTCCTTCCTTAGAGACTATATGCCCAAGCAACTTTCCTTCTGTCACTACAAAATGTCACTTTTTAGGATTGAGAGAGATACCATATTCCAATGCCTTCAAAAATATTTTTTCAAGGTGAGCCACATGATCCTCTGCCTTCTTGGAATATGTTATTAAATCATCTTGGTAGACTACCATTATCACATTAATAAGGTCAACAAAAGAAATATCCATAGCCCTCTGGAATGTTGCACCAACATTTGTGAGTCTAAATGGAATCCTAACATAAACATAAGTTCCCCATGGTGTTGTGAAGGCTATCTTGTATTGCTCTAATTCTTTACCTTCACTTGGTTATAGCCTGAAAATCCATCGATCATGGAAAGTAACTCATAGCCTGCAACCCTTTGTAGCATAGCCTCCATGTTTGGAAGTGGGTAATTGTCCTTGAGAGAAGATACATTTACGTTTCGAAAGTCTACACAAATCCTTATATCTCCATTTTTATTTTTGACTGGTACCAGATTAGACACCTAGGATGAATGTCTAATTGGTTTGATAATTCCTCCTTCCCTAAGCTTTATAAGTTCTTCATGCATTTTAGGCTCCAAAGTTGGATTGATGGGTCTTTGTTTTTTACTGAATGGTTTTACATCTGGTTTTAATGGAATCTAATGTTGAAATAAATATTCTCTATATGCTTTAAGATCCTCATAAGACCATGCAAAAATGTGCTTGTATTTCCTCAATAATGCAATCAACATTTTTCTAATTGTTGGACTTATCTTCTTCCCAATATATACTCTTTTTGGTGCAAGTTCAGTCCCTAAATTGACCTCTTCAACATATTCTCTCTTTATTGGTGTTTGTTTCATGAGAGAAAAATCATTTCCATCAAACACCCTCTCGAGTGCCACCAATTATTTAGGAAGTTTGTTGGTCTTAAGTTGAAGAATTTCTTTTCCAAACACAGTTTGTTTGCTATCTATTTCTTCCACAAATGCATCAAAGTCAATCTCCTGAGATTCATATTGATCAATGCAATGTAGAAATTTTATGAGATCAGTATCATCATTGAAAACTTTCCAACTATTTATGTTATCAGGGATGGCAGGTCTTGTTTTGAATTCAACTTGAGACACTCCAGCCAGTGTGATATCATCTCTTTTCAGGGCTACATTGGCTAGGAAATCTGCCATCATGTTCTTGGATCTATCTATCCATTCAATAGAAAAAGCATCAAATAGCTCAATTGTATCCCACCCAAAATTTCTATATTGTTTTAACCTTTTGTTTTTTGCAACATATTTTCACTTGACTTGTGAAATGATCAACTCAGAGTCTTCAAGAACAATTAGTAATTTTATTTTGTGTTTGATAGCCATATTCAAACCAATTAATAGGGCTTCATACTCTGCTATATTGTTTGTACATTCAAATGTTAGCAAGGATGAATACTTGAATGTGATACCTTTAGGCGAAATAAAAACTACCCCTACTCTATTTCCTTCCTAACTACATGCTCCATCAAAATACATCTTCCACACACCATGCTCATTCTTGGAAACATGTTTATCAATTGGGTCAGTATTTGCTAATTCAGGCTGGGAAGGCTCTATTCTGAAACTCCCTAAATCCACATTGCAGAAGCAATTTAACTGATTTTGAGCAACATAGTCCACAATTTGATTCATCTTTGGCTCTCTATATAACTTGATCACCTCTTCACCATTGACTGGTATTGTGGCAGAGGACAAGTCAAATTGTACATTTCCTTCAACTTTTTTAGTTCATTTCCTTGACAAGAGCATCCCAAAATGAGGAGGTGTGTTAATTACAATTATGTCAATGTTATATACTGCCTGCAGACAAGCATCCAACTTCACCTCTACATCTTTCATGAGTCCTACCATTGGGATAGGTCTACTATTCATGGCATAGCATTTTCCACCATTAGTGTCCACCCACATGCCAAGTTGTTTCATAACCCCTACTAGCATGATGTTGATAGCATCACCTGAATCTATCATACAATTTCTCACCAACTTGTTATTTATGAGTAATGTAGTAAAGAATGGATCAATTTGGGGATGATTTATCAATGAATCCCCAAGACAAACCTTAGGAACTTTTACTTCTTCTTGCTTATTTTTATTTATCTTAATGATCTCTTTATTCTCAGAATTTGTGTTCTTATTAGTTCCATTAGATATCAATTGAATATAACTATCCCTTTATTCTTTTATTTTCATCATTTCTAATAATGGCATAGACATATTTACATGGGACAAGGCCTATGTGAAGTCGAAAGAAGTAATTTTTGTCTTGGTGATCTTCTTTTGTTCCAGTGGATCTCCTTTGCTTTCTTCCTTTTCTCTCTTGTTTGTTTCATTAGAATTCTACTTATCTTTGAGTGGCTCTTTATTTTATTTTTTGGGAGTATGCTTTTGTTCATTTTGATTTAGTTCCTTACTTTCCATCTTTTTTGGTTTCTCTTGTGTTGCTTCTTTTTCTCTCACAAATACTCCTCTTGGAGCACCACCGCCATCATTTATTATTATGTTCCTGAGCCTATAATTGCTTTTCACTTGTTCCACAACAACAATAGTTAATTATTTTATCTCTTCCTCAGTGGGCCTTCTTATTATATATTTCTTTGACTGAGATGATGCATCAACATGTTATGATTCATCATACTTTCATCATAGTCAGAAAAGACTTGTTGTTCTGCCATATGAACGTTGTATCTTTGTTTATCAACATCATACTTGTAGCCCTCTTCTTTTGAAGATGAATATCCTTGTTCAATTGGATGGAGGGTGTGAGAGGTTAAATATATTGTATGATCCTCTTCTTCATTGTCCACTGGTGTCTCTTCTTCTTGTATTGATTAAGCTACAACACAGTGATCCGGGGAATGTGGCAACTTGCAGGTTTGACACCAAGGATTATTGTTAACCATGTATGCTCCCCTCTTCTTCAAGGGATCAAGAGTCTCTTTATTTTTAGGCCTATCCATTATGGGATTCCCATCCTTCCATTTTGTGTTGTATGGCATATCGTGCAACCTTGGTTTTTCATTTCTGTATGTATTTTCTTGTCTATTATGAGGATTGTTAAAATTTTGGGGAACCCTGAGAATATCTCTTTTACCAGTCATCCTCGCAACCTTTCTATTTTTTTCAATAGTCAATTCTTTTTTTGAGCTTCAACTAAATTTCTAGGGCACCTATTTCTAAGCTCATATCTTGTCTTTGGATCAAATGCTTTTAGATAAATACCTAATGCTACAAGGTCTGTCAACTTGGACCTAGGTGGTATCTTATTATGCAATTTGGAGAGCCTCTAGTTGAAGTCATAAACTAACTCATTCTGATATTTTTGGATACTTATTAATTCATGCAAGGAAAACTCTAGTGCACACTGATTCCCATACTGTTCAAGAAACTAATCATGAAACTATTGAATGGAAGCAATAGAAGCTATTGGTAAACTGTTAAACCAATCTCTAGCTTCTTCAATTAGTGACATCATAAATAGCCTCATCTGTACATCTTCATACTGCATATCTAGATCTTGAATAAAGGCATTCAAATTCCTTAAGTGTTCATCAGCTATGACTACACTACTTCCTATAAATTTTGGGACAAGACCTCTCCAACTATTGTCCATAGGGTAAGGATATACATAGAATCCTGCTAAGTCAAATTGTGTGATCATAGTTGTGTAGTGCTAAGGAGGTGGGTTTTGAGGATGCTGATATTGGTATAATGGATTATTGTATTGTGTGTGGGGTGGTGGAATATATTGTTGGCCATGGGGTGGCTAAGAATTTGGGTGTTGTGATGGATTTTTGGGTGGAGCAATTGATGGTTTGTATTGATTTTCGGATTACTTTTGTGGTGCTTTTGGTGGATTTGAAGGTCCTGCATTATTATCTTTTTCCTGTGAGGTTGTGTGTATTTAGGGAGGTTAGTAATTTGAGCATTAGATTGGCCTCTTTGTAGCTTCAACTACTGGAGTTATTTTATCACTTGGAGCTTTTGTTCATATTCTACTTTCTTTCTTTCCATTTCTTGTCTTTCATACTCCAATTGTGCATTTAATTCTTCCTGATTCATATATTCATAATTTTCTTCAGAGGCTACATTATCAACAGGATCATTTTGATTCCCTTTGAGTAATGCCATTTTATGATCATATTCATGTTGTCTCTTGATTCTTTCAGCCTCAAATCCAGCTATGAATTCTTCCTCTTTCTTAGGATCTGACTGAAAGAAAGGATTCCTTTTTTCTTCAGGACTGTGATGTTCTCCAAATGAGCTATTTTCATTTTTCAATGTATCATAGCAATTATACGTCTCAAACTGTGTTTTTGATGTTTTATCCTTATTTTTCATGCACATTTCATCAAACAACTTCTTACCTTTATCATTCTTATGTGTCCATTTACCATTGTCATTATGACCTTCTTTATATAGGGACCTTCTCCCATGCATGTTGTGAACTATTGTGATGGTCTAAACTCTAGGGTTTATTCTTTCTGATGTGTAATTTATTTTATTAGTGTCAATGCACTTATTCTCTTAGAGTCACAACTCACTTTTAGAAAAGTGAGAAAATTTTATAATTTCTGGTTCCCAGCAAAGTCTTATGTAAGGTATTGACTCTATGATGAAGGCCTGGATTCAGATTTGGGTCCCTAGCAGAGTCGCCAATCTGTTAGTTCTCAAAAACGTTGGTTAAAAACCACAAAGAGGTTGCCAAAATCTTGGTACGTTTTAGGTTAACAAACAAGGCCAATTGGTCTATTTGAACCTTCTTCTCTTCAGGATCTTCCAAACATAGGTGGGTGTACCTTTGCAAATGGAGAAAAAATATACTATATATTTCCTACTTGTGCAATCTATCCACAATGGAAATTGGGAGTGAAGAGATGCAAACCTAATTTGGTATAAATTGTATAAGTTTATGAATATGTTCAGTTAACAGATGTGAGGTTTTGAAAATAAATATGAAATGGGTAAGACCAGTGCCTTGTTGGGTAAAAGGAGTCAAATGAAAGTCTAAGATAAGTGGATTTTATTTGACAATAACTCTAACTGTTTGGCACACTAATATTGGTTTATAACTTGTATAAACAAGCAAGCAAGTGATTAAAAAACTCTACTTACTTATCCAACTAACATAACCAAGTTACCTATAATTTATCAAAAGGATTTTAATCTTTGCTTGAAAGAACCAATTGAATAAATTATGCAAGAACAAAGATAACACCAAATTGGAGATAGATTGAAAATCCTAATTATGTGGTTCTTCTTATTCATCCAAATAACACTTCCATATTACTATGATTAACTAGAAGGATTTTAATTCCTTTGGGGAAACCAATTAATCATATCACACAAATACAACAAATGTGCATTGATAAATTGAATATATGCCTGATATACCAATTTAAATAATAAAGAAGCACTAAAATGGAGACAACCAAATAATTTAATAACTTCAACAAACAATTGATATAGAGATAACACCACAAAATCAGAGATCTTTCATTGAATTCTTCAAAATACTGCTTGCAACATAGTCTTTCAGAATACACACATTATGGAACTTCTCTGCTATCCATTAATTATCCTTATTCTATTACTATCTTCTCCTATCTCCTTCTTATGGTCCTAGTCTCTCTTATATATATGAGAGGCAACAAGCTTCAGAACATTTACAATGTTTCAAAATTCATTTTCATAAAGTTTATTAAATCTAACTAAAACATGAATTAAGAATATAATTAAACACATCTACTTGCTCAGAAAAATCTCCATGGAAGTACCCTGGTCATCGAAGACCTGTTTAGGATACTTCCTCTCTATGATGTACATAATCAATCTTCTTCAGAGCCCAAGTATTTTTCTTTCCATTTATTAATTGTCAAGTCGCTTGGCTATTTGAATTCCTGCATAACTGCGAAGTTTGTAAGGTGACTCTTCCATCTGTTATCCAGGAGGTTTCTGACATCCACCACAAACTTTGTATATCCACTGTCTAGCATGGTGATCCCATTGATCAAAGTAAGAAACTTGTTGAGATTAATCTCCCCATCATCCTGCATACGTGCCAAGCATTTAGGAATCATCTGATCAAATTCTTCTCTCCATTCATCTATTCCTTTTAATTGATTGTCATCTTTGAGGATTAATGGGCTCAAGATACATTTGATGGAGTCAAATGTACTCCTCCTACTTTCCACTTTCTTCCTTATATCCACCAAATACTTATACTCTTCAATCACACCTTTTACCATTTCTTGTGTAGGTTTGGGCCTTGATGGGGCCTTTGGATCATTGTGTGTAGCTTTTTTATAAATTATTCAATATGTGGAAAGTAGGTTTCCATCTCTTTTGGAGCTCTTCAAGGATTGGGGAGTTAGTATTTATCTGTTCCAAAGCTTTAATCAAATTGTTGAAGTTTTCATGTACTCCATTTATCTTCTGCTTTGATATCCCAACTCTATGCTCTAATATCCTCCTTATAGTCTCTATTATATGGTTCTTGACATCCTCCATGTTATGCTTCTTCAGCTTATCAATTTCATCTCTCATTTGTTGTATCTATGGATCTTCTGCTTGGATAGGTGGGTGATAGACAATTAATTCATCTCCTCTCACTATGGTGGCTTGCTGCAACTGTTGTTTTAGCTTCACATTTTCAATAAACAACTTGTTCACCTCATCATTCAATACTTTCAATATCTTCTCATATTCATTAATCTTCTTCTCCATATTTTCTACTACATCCTTGGTGAACATTGCAAAATGGATGGTCATAGTGGAAACTTCTGTGGGAGTTGTGTCTTTAATTTTTATGATCATACCTAACCCCCTCAATTCCTTTACTACATCCAAGAGTTGAGGCTTCCTTGTATTTTTTTTTTTCCATAGAGCAAGTGTTTAGGTAGTAGGATTATACCCTATTCCCAAGACGCCCTCTTCTGAATCAAATTCTACTACCAACATGGGGTCATCCTGTGCTCTGAGTTGATCTAGAAGAAACATTTTAGATAGCTCTATCCTTGGTATAATTAGCATATCACTTTCAAATACCATTTCTCTCACTTCTTGGGGGGTGACATTAATGCTATCAACAATTTTCTCTACAAATGTTTGAGCTTGGATCTCAGCTAGCTTCAATTCATCAGCTCCAATAAGATTGATTTTCAACCTTTCATCAAATTATTTCATTTTCATTTTGATTGAAAAATCCTTAAATTCATTGGTATGGATGAAATCATCATCTTCCATGAATCTGAGAGAGGCCATGACCCTCTCATCTTCTTGAATTTCATCAACTCCTTCCTTTGAAAGCCTGATCTTAGGATCATGAGGCTTTTGAATTCTTTATTGTTCTACTATCTCCTTTATTTAAGTCAGAGCTAGGACTACTTCTTCTTCTTCATCATCACTTGAGTCATATCCAACCAATGGCTCAATATTTTGTCTTTTAGCTTGTGGTTCATGAGTAGGAGATGGAGGAGATGGATTTGTAGGTGATGGGGGTGGTGTGTGTGATGTGGATGCTTCATGTGGTGGTTGGTGAGGTGTGGGAAGTGGGACCAACCCCTCCTCTTGGTACAATTTGTACAATTCATCAAACTTATTAAGGATCATATGCATCCTTATCAGAAGGTTGGGTTCATCTGTGAAAAACCCTCTGAAACTTCTATCCTTCTCCTTCTTTTGATTTTCCCACTTCATCATTATTATCCACCTTTTTCTGGTCTACATTACATCAACAAAATACACCATATTCCTTATAACATCATCCTCAGGGTCAAAGTCATGTGAGATGGCCCTCTTTGTCAAAAAGGTTCTTCTGATCATGTTGATGTGACCCTCTGGGTCATACACTCTCTCTTTTCTAGATTTGAGAGAATAGCTAACCCTCATAAACCTCTATAGTTCCTCTAGCATATCAGACCCAATGGCCAACTCTTCAAATATAGTCAAATTAGGAAAAAATGTACCTTTCCTCTGATTTCTCATCAAATCATGCTCCATCCAAAGTATCTACCACATAATCTCCAAAAAATATACCCTTGCAGGTGCAAACTTAGGAAAAATATGTGGTTCTTGGTTACATCCATATACTCTGATAATTTTGTGTTGGGGCATAAAAACCAGTCAACATAGTTATGGGTATAGCTTTGGTCTGGCTTATACTGTACAGGCCTCATCACTTTCATCAATGATTTAGGAAATATTGGTGTTGGGTAACCGAGGGAAACTATCAGTCTAACAACAAAATCATCATGAAACACTATAAAATCACACTTTGCACATCTTCTATCCTAGATGTAACACCAATTTTGCACAAGAAATATTAATCCACTTTCTTGTGTACACAATTTCATTCTTCCAGTCCACTTCATTTCATTCTAACATAGGATTAAGTGACAAAATAAAGAATATTTCGTAAACGTAATGGGGGCCTTATCTTCCCTAACTTGCAGCAAGCCCTCATGTATTTATTCCTCAATTATAGATGAAAAATAAAACTCTACATTTGATTCAAAATGTTGAATTTTCATGTCCATTCTCATCAATCCCATTAGCATATGTTCCTTTGCATCTATCCCCAAGACTTGAAACAATGCATAATAAGTCCTTTTGAAACAAACTTGAAATTCTTAGATTTGGAAAGGTTCCATTTTAGAGGAAGGGATGGGAGTTTTCTGTTATCATCACCTCTCTTCATTTGCATTGGAAGCTCATCACTTCGGTATGTTCTTATCAACCTCTTATACTCTTGCTCCAGTTTAACTAAATTCACCTCCGTTACAACTTTTTTATTCAGCTTGAAGCACTTTATAATGGCATCTCTTGTGACATCAAGTAAGCACTCACCATTTGGAAGCCTAACAATTTTTTTTGGGGCATGGTAACTGCGGGGAAGGGCTTTAATTAGCTCAATGTCAATGAAAACATTAGGGAAAATCAATTTAGCCAAATCTAGGGTCCATAGGTTTGATGCCAGAACCTTGTTGTTCCTATTCCAATAGAAGTACCAGTAAAGGTTCAAACCCGACAAAGGTATAATGGGGTCTCTACAACCTTGTGATAAGTCTCTAAAAACCTTTTTAGATCCTTTGTCTACTAAACCAGGAAATAAGGAAAGAAATGGTGATTGCAAGGAGGGTTTACTGGTTTTGATTTCATCCCTTTTAACTCCCACCTCAGTCTTTTTTGGTGCCATTTTATGAAATTCACCGAGAGATGAGCAAAACTTACCCGGGGATAGAGCTCACTTTTGAAGAATTCCCTTTACTCCTGTAATTTGAGCTTGTCTACAACTTGGTTTTAACTATTATGAGTGAAAAATCTCAGCTTGTTTCATGTATTTCAACACCAAGATACATTTACTCTTGGCTCATAAAGTCACACAATTCAAATCTTTGTGTCGAGCTCAATTTTATGTTTTGATGTTGACTGATGTGATTGGTTTGTTTTAAATGACCCAACGACCTAGTTAGTGCACTACCTCATGTCATTTTCTGCTCCCCCGTAGTATTGCGATGTGTCTTCAGTACCATTCTTCAATGTACTACTCTACCGCAGGCCGTGTCTTGACCCCCTGAGGTATAGCGGTATAGTGTAAAAGGTGTGGTATATGATAGTGGATCCTCTCATCGTCCTACCATGAGCTGCTTAGAGATGGATTGCAGTAGAGAGGTATAGTATGGGTGTTATGAGGGGTGGTTAATGTGATAACAGTAATGCGATAAAGGGTAAAAATGACCATGTGAATGACGATAATCTGATTTATCATGAAAATAAGAGTGGGAATTTTGGATTTTAAAATGATAAAATACTTAGAATTTTTATGAAAATTCTGATTCCAACACCATGCAAGGTACATAAAACATACAGGATAGAGGTAAACCTCGATATCACTTGTCATTTGAAGAAGAGGCAGGTGCATCGGCAATTAAATGAGTGATGGAACTTGAATAATGAAGTTGTTGTATTTTATCCTTCAAGGCCTTACATTCACTAGTGGAATGGCCAAGCACTCGATGGTATGCAAAAAAAGAATGTTTTTCTTTATCTTGTTTATGAAGTTTCTTATGTGTAGAAGGAAGAGTAATCAAGCGGGTTTTTAGAAGCCTTGAAAATATATATTATTTTTTAGATAAAGAATGAGGGGCAGGAAACAACCCTTTCTCTTGTGGAGAAAATTTTGACTACTCGTAAGAAGAAGACACAAAGATGGAAGACAATGGAGGATCCTCATGGAGAGTATTATTCCAGCTAAGGGGATCATACTCTTCTACAGGTTCACCATCATCTTTATTGATAAGACTACCAACATTGGCCTCTTTAATAGAGGTGAGATCATCTTCCTGAAAAGGGGGAGGACCAACATTAAGAACACTACAATTTATGCTATCCCATAATACAAAAGAATGATCATCTTTGATAGCAGGTTTGGATGATGTTATCAAAAGATCTAAGTGGATCGGGTTGACTTTATATTCCCTACTAAAGGAATCTATAAAGTTTAGAGAAGCCCAATAATCACCAAGACATGCATTCTTTTGAGAAGAAGTAGACTTAATATTTCCTTCTTCAGTAGGATCTTCTTTAGGGACATCTAACTCAAGAGTATCCTTTGTAGTAGGTACTGTTGGAGTAAACATCGACACACTCGAAGATACTAAAGGAATAAGAGTAGGCACAATCAAAACCTGATCAAAATTTTCCATCTCACATAAGTGCATAGCCTCAGGGTCAGCCTTGACCGTGGCTACTTGATTATTGCAAATGAGCTTAATAGATTTATACAAGGTAGACGGGACTGCACCCATAGCATGAATCCACGGTCTACCAAGAAGAAGGTTATAAGGTAACTTTTCTGACATAACATATACAAGGGTGGGTATGGTAATAGGTCCCAATCTCAAAGGCAAGACTATCGTTCCTAGGGCTTGTCGACCAACATTATCAAACCCATGAATGACAACAAAAGAAGTATTAAGAGAAGATGAATCAAGCTTAATCTTAGGCAATAGATCAATGCTACATACATTGAGCACCAAACCAATGTCAATGAGAGTACGTCTAATGGAAATTTTATTAATGTTAACTATAATCATCAGAGGATCCACTTGCTTTTGTACATCCGGGGGTGAAAGTTCTTGCGGATAGAATGTAATATTTGGCGAATCTGCATGAATATAAGTTATCAATGCATCAACATCTACCGACCTAGCAGAAGAAGGAAAGAGGATATTTTGCAAGGCTTCCTTAAGTATACCTTGGTAAACTAGAGCAGACTAAAGCATGTCCCACAGTGAGATCTTAGCCGGAGTAACATAGAGTTGCTTGACAAGATCACAATCACTAGGTGCTTTAGTTGTAGGTTTAGGAGCTTGAGGAAGGCTTGGTTGTTTATTCATACTATTCTTATAAGTATGGGCTACCTCTCTATAAGAGGGAGCCATAGAAAGATTAGGAGAATCACTAAAAAAATGGAACACTATCAATAGAACACACCCTTTTAGGAGAAGGACTAGATGGAGTCATGTAAATGACTGGTCTCTTCGGCCTTTAAGAGGCAAAAAAGACATAGATTACATTTACAGAATCATCACAACTAGTAGAACAATTATTTTAAGACATATTCTCAACATCGATCCAAGGAGGATCGGATGTGGAAGGAGGTTCATCATTCGCTAATGCATCATCTCTAGAAGAGAGTGCATCAAAAAAAATATGGGATTCATCATTCACTAATGCAACATCTCTAGATGAAGGTGTATTGGAATGAAAGGGAATTTCATCATTCACAAATGCAACGTCTCTAGAAGAGAGTGCATTGGAATGAATAGAAGGTAGAGTAACATTGAGAAATGTATCAATGATTTCATCTTCTTGCAACAAGATATCCTCCAAAGCAAGAAGACTCTCATGAGAAAGATCAAAGATACAAAGTGACGTGGGCAAAGCCAAGTCACTATCACATGTATGAAATGGAATATCATTAAAATTTTGAATGAAATTAGATACTGAACTAATAAAAGAAGATATTAAATTCATTTTGGTGATAGAATAAGAAAACCAAAAATTCTAGATTTTCTAAATTTTTTGGTATTTTTTAGCTTCTAGTAATTTGCATTTTCGGAGGTCTTTAGAGAAAAAATTGAGGTCAGAACTTGCATCGTTCATTAAAATTTAATATCCAAAGGAATTTTATTTTTGGGATTGAACTAGCTCTCTTGGAGATCTTTCCAACGGTGCAAACGGTTCTTAATTTTGAGCATTGAGTCAAAAGTTATGACCCCGCCAAGTAGGGGTAAATAAATTCCTAAGTTTTGAAAAAATAGTTGTTCTTCATTTAGGTTCACCAAAATGTAGAGAAGGGGGATTCACTACTCATGATTTCTCTTCATTCAGAGAGCCTCATGAAGCGAACTTCCATAAACTACCCCAGGAACAACAACGAGAGTTTCAAAATCCGAAAGAGCAGGTCACAAATATTTTTTGGATAAACTAACAAGCTCTTGGCCAAAGGATGACAATGTGGAGTATGGATGAGAACATGGAAAACTGGCATCCTAGAGGTGTGCTAGCATCTTGTACAGATCAAAATGTGAGAATATCACAAAAAATAGCTAAATGACTAATTATACTCCGATTTCTAGGAACTTTTAGAATGCAGAAAAGTAACAAAATGTAATAGAACTGAAGTAAAGTGAAATAGACGATAAAGAGAATAAGAGATAGAAAATAAATTCTCACAACCATGCAAATGAATGTCTTCAATACCTACATGCGTAATATTTGGAGAAAGTGTTGGGGATGTATAGGGGTTTGCCTTAGTCAAACCCCTGTTTTGGTGTTCCCACCTCCACAGACTACTAAATAGAAAGAGAGAGTGTAACCGAAATGGAAAAAGCGTGTACTGAAAGTAAAACCTGCTTCAGGAGTAGAGACCACACCACCAAGTATGAGTGATAAAAGCAATCCCCACTCAAGGAGGAGAACCCGTATCATGAAGTATAAATGAAATAGAAAGGCATTATGGAATCCCAAGATGCTTGCAAGCACGAAGGGAGATAGAGCTGCAAGGCTTAAGCAAGCCAAAGAGGGAGAGCAAGAACAAAAGAAAGGGCTGCAGGAGCCAATAGAGCTACAAAGAGTGTTGCTAAGAGGGCTTGAGAGTGTTTGAAGCTGCTATAACAAGCTATGTGAAGTTGTGCAAGAAAAAGCTAGAGAGTAGAAGGCTAGAGCCAAATCTAGAGAGAAGTTAGTGAGAAGTTAGAATGAAGCTAGAGGACCAAATAGATGGAAAAGATAACATTTAAGGAAAAGAAGCTTCCCGAGCTATTTCAAGGCATCTTGAGCCGTTACCACCGACCAAAGGAGGTGACAAGTGGAAAAAATGCACAAAAATGGTCATTTGAACGTTAAAATGTCGTAGGATGCTAGTGTGGTGTGTAAAAATCCATACGGTGTGCTAGTGTCCATACACATCATGCTAAAAAACAATGAGAATGGGAAAAGTTCAAGGTTCAATGAGCCAGTGAAGAAAATCAATAAAGATGAGGTGAAGCAAGAGATGAATAAAATATGGAGGAAGAAAGAAGAAGAGCCAAAGACAAGAGCTGTGTTTGTGCCCTCATCCAGTACAGACAATTCCTCCAAGAATTAGACCTAGCATTGTCCTAGGGGGAGCATTAGCAGAAAACTATACAAACCCCCTAGATGAATGGTGTTTCAAAAGTTGGCACGAGGATATATTGTAAAGAATGAGTAAAAAAAGGTTATGGAAAAGAAACTAGAAGAAAAGTTGCAAGAATGCTCTTTTGTGTATCGATTTAGGGTTTATAGTTCAGAGAAATAAGGGTTTTATCAGCTTTTTGAATTCTGTCACATTTAATGTGAATTAGGAAAAACTGATGGTGTATGAAGTAAAATTCATAAGTCTTTTTTTATCACCTATGCACTTGAAGAGTTTGAAAGAATACTTGGAGCAATCTTGAAGCAATCTTGAAGTGATTTGAAGAAATTCCAAGGAATTATTACATATAATTAGGAGTTATTTCTCAGTTTACAAAGGGGAAGAAGGGAAAATGAAGAAGTTTCAATTGAACAATAATGAATTCAAGAAAGATAAGCATGACGATGGACAAAGGATCAAGTGGAAATATTCCATTGAAGTTGAAGGGTGTTGAATTCAAAGAATTTAATCATAGGAAGATGAAGGAAATGGAAATAGAGATGAAAACAAATGAATTACAGAGCATAAAAACCCTAGGTATGGATCTATGGGGATAATTTACCTGGTTTACAGAAAAAGAATCTATCTTGTTCTTGTTAAGTCAATTCAAGAATGGAAAAATTATGTTGGAAAAGCCCTATTTGATCACGAAGGAGGCAATCAAAGCTATTATTAGTTTATGTAGTGTTGGGGACATCCCTGGGAAGAAAACCGTTAAATACAGAGATGTGGAGGAACTTACTGGTATTGACAAAGACCCTCGAGCTCTATTGACAAATACTATTTTTGATTCTATTGTAAGGTATATTGTGTACGACATCTCTTATAAAATATATTTTAGAAATCGTGAAAGTTCTACTTCGACTATTGTTGTATATCTTGCACATGTGATGGTTAAGGAAAAAAACTAGTTTGATTTGTGTATCCTATTACTAGAAAACCTAATAGAGAATATCATAATGTCTTTGGTCGAGGGCTATCCTTTTCGATTTGGGTCTTTTCTCATATGTTTGATATTTTACTTTTCGAGCTCGCTACTGGGAAGAGAGAATGTTGAGTGGGAATCTAGTATTCTTTTTGGAAAACAAGTTTACAGGTATATGGAATCGATGGAGGAAAATGTAAGTGATTGCAGAACCTATTTTGCATCCCTGAAGACAAATTTGTGCTCCAATATGTTAATGCCTAGTAAGTTTGAAGTGGGTTCATCCTCCGGTAAGAAAGAGTTTGCAGTTATCATTGGTGAGTCCCCTCCAGAATCTAAAAGGAGAAAAAATATCAGAAAAGATGTTATCACTATCTCAGAAGAAAAGAAGAATGAAGAAGAATTTATATCTGGATATGACTCCCTTGATCTAGAGGATATACAAATGATGTTATATAAATGTGATATGAAGAAGGTTGGTGAAATGTGGAGTGCATGCTCTCCAATCGAGAGACTTAAAATTGATGACGTACTGGTTAATTATTTGCTCAAGAGGGGTATCTCAATTTCAGACTCATTACTAGATGATCTAGTAGAAGTTATTGAAGAAAAAACTATTGAGATGATGGATTGCACAGCCCCTAAAGCTCTGGAATCTTCAATGAAGGACTTTAGCCATGAAAGATAATCAACCACAAAGAGAAGTATTGCAACAATGGAATGTTGATTAATGATTCTATTGATAATATGATTGATATGATATTGATATGATATATTACAAATGAAAAAGATGCCTGATTAAATAGGCAAGAGGTAAACCCTAATATGCATGAGATGTTGCCAAGTGTTAAAATCTAACAACATGTGACAACATGTGAACCCTATGTTGATGATCATTAAATGATGAGATAAGTTCTAGAAGGAATCTTATCCCACAAACTAGGAAAGGGAATATTATCCCATTTATTAAATGATTGCAACCGAGGACTAAATGATTAAATGCAAGACCTAAGTTAACTTATGTTAGTGTAATAATTAATTAATTAATTACACCAACACCCCCCCATAAGTTCAACTTAGGGAGGAAGATGCAATGATTATGCAAGATGATGATGGGTCCCGACTACAAGGCCATGTTAGCTACCCATGTACATGAAGATGCAGAGAATCTCCCACAACCGGAGAAAAGGGGAAAACCCAGTGGGAACAAAACCCCTCTCCAAAAAGGAGATGAAAAAGAAAAAATGTGAGATAGGATGGGAAGGATGGAGGACTCCCAAATACCCCCCAAGTACACCATCCATCACATGGATACAATAGAGATACTATATAGCCCCCCCAAAAGATAAGATCACCTACAAGAAAGGTAAGTGTCTGAAGACAAAACAAGATCCAATGTCGACAAACAACTTGTCTCCCTTTCGGAAGAAACAAAACCAAATGCAAGTGCAGAGATGCTTCCCATTCTAGATAGGAATTGAAGGAAGGAAGAATGAACATGGATGATGATGTCTCTGAACTCTGCCCAAGTGTCTCCTTTCCTGATGATGAAAATGGCATAGTCCCAAACAATGAAGATGGTGACAAACCAGGATGATGCAGAAACTGATGCTAAACAATATCCAAAGACAAAGATAGAATGGATATGATGGATGTGATGGAGACTTGATAGCCCCCCCTAAATGAAGTGTCCTCAAAACCACTGAAGGAAGTCTAAAGCAACGAAGGTGTCCAAACCACAAATCTCCTGCTAGGAAGAAGCAAATCCAATGGTGGATGCTGAAGAAACCTCAAATCCTGAATGGAATGATAGGGAAGAAGTCTCAGATATGAAATCTCTGAAGAGAAACCAAGTGCCTCCAAGATGGTCTTTGAATTCCCAATCAAGTTCAAGACAAAAGAATGAGGAGACTCAAAAAAACTCTCCAAGGTGTGATCTGAATAGAGGAGTGATATCCCCTCAAGAATGGTCTCCAAACCTGTAGAAGTAGCCAAGTCAGTGATACCTAAAACGAAGCCATCCTATGATGTCAAGTCTGAAAAACTGAATGTGTCCTGATGGATGATGATAGTGGAAGCCTGAATCAATGATTCTGGACAAGGAATCGCTGAATGTGAAGGGATACCAACTATCTCTGATGAAGAAGAAGCACTGAAAGGAATCTTGTCAACCTCTTCGGAAAGATCAAGGTAATCAACTTCCTGCACAACAATAACATCATGGGGTACTTGATCAGAAGAATGACATTCTGAAGCTTGATCATCGGGGAATGGTGGAGTATCTGAATCTTAATAGATCTCCCAAAGCTTAGTCCAAAGAATGTGAGGACAATCACAATGATCAATAGATCTCAAAACATCGCAATCAACTTGCATCTCAAGAATCTCCAAAATAGTGTACCTGCTGCAACTTCAAGCAAGTTCATGAATACCTTCACTCGGATGAGGAACTATACCATACAGATGAGGTAATAGATCAAGTGACTGAAGATGGTGGCAGATCCCATCTCGCCATTGCGTATAGTTACCCTTGTGCAACATAACCAAAGAAGGAGAGTAATATGCAAGCCCCATAATGAAATTTCTCCACAAAATACAAAGACACTGACCTTCAACAATAAATAGAAGACTTCCAAATACATATGCAACTGAGAATATGCCTTCGAGATCAAGAATTTATTCTTCAAGCTTTAGGATGTCTCAGGAATCAAAAAATCAATAAAAGATACCTGGATTTGAAACCAAAGAAGATGACTAGACTGATGAAAAAATGCACTGAAATATCTTTCCAATGCCGCTGGAATCTCTGAAATCTGACAATCTGATGCGAAGATATGCGCTTCTAATTCTAGAATGGAGGGTTGACTTCAGTTGACTTTAGAATTTGATAACAGAAAAATCCTACAAAATGGATGGCACCATTGGATAGTGCTTTGAATTCTCTTTCCGTCGATATCTTGTTTGCAAATTTAAGATATCGTGGCGCGAAGATATGGCCCTCGGAAAAAAATTGCAATTTGAATGGAATTGGCTAATCAGCGCAAAAATCAAGCACCTGGGGCCAAAACAAAAAAATCCCCTGGTCATTGATATGACCGTGGGGTTGGAGTTGGCAAAAAAATAAAGTGTCATTGGATAGGCAGTGGCAGAGCAGTTGTCCGTTGGCGAGATCCGGTAGTGCGGCCATGATGGATGGTCGGCAACGGAGGTCGGAAAAGTAGTGGCTTGAGAGCGGGTGCTGATAGAGAAAAGGATGGCCGATGACCAGAGGCCGGTGATCAGCAAGAGAACTCCGGCAGCGAAGACGACAGCAGTGACGACAGCGAAACCGGCCGACAAGTTTGCGGACTATCGGATGACGCAGGGTGACGGGAGCCGATAGGACAGGGTCGACGAGTCTGTAGCAGTCGGTAAAATGCTGATGAAAATTTGAATATTGCAATTCAAATTTAATAAAAAAATGTCGATATGAATGCCGACGGATAACCCCAAAACTATAGCCTGAGAAAAAAAAAAATTCTGCTGACGGAGAAATAAAATTGCAGGTCGAACTCTGTAGATGAAATTTTTGTCGGAACTATAGAAAAAAATGCCCAAAAAATAGCCAATTATTTTTTTGATTTTTCTAAAAAAAATTTCCTTGATGGAGGACAGGGAGGGAAGATTTTTTTCTGCAAAACTATACAGATAGTACAAAAAATTGCAGACCCTAGATAATACCTCACAGGCTCCCGGTTGAATCTACTCCGATTTTGACAAATGAATAGACGATCTATGGGTTTTGAGGCTTTTGGTCGCAATGGAGAGGTCGGAGAGGTCCTGATCTGCACCAGAAATCAGCTTGGCTCCCGGGTAGAGCCAACTAGCCTGCAACATAAAACTCCAAGCCTGCTTGAATCTTGCACTCCAAACTTCCTGGATCTAGGGTTGATGTTTCAATGGACTAGCTCTGATACCATGTTGAGATGATGGATTGCACAACCCGTGAAGCTCCGGAATCTTCAATGAAGGACTTTAGCCATGAAAGATAATCAACCACAAAGAGAAGTGTTGCAACAATGGAATGCTGATTAAAGATTCTATTGATAATATGATTGATATGATATTGATATGATATATTACAAATGAACAAGATGCCTGATTAAATAGGCAAGAGGTAAACCCTAATATGCATGAGATGTTGCCAAGTGTTAAAATATAACATGTGACAACATGTGAACCCTATGTTGATGATCATTAAATGATGAGAGAAGTTCTAGAAGGAATCTTATCCCACAAACTAGGAAAGGGAATATTATCCCATTTATTAAATGATTGCAACCTAGGACTAAATGATTAAATGCAAGACCTAAGTTAACTTATGTTAGTGTAATAATTAATTAATTAATTACACCAACAAAAACATTATTGGAAGGACCCAAAGGTCATAAGTTCAAAGCTATGATTGAGAGAAGATATACCAAAGCCAAAAAAATGCTATCTAAACACATTAGTGAGAGAAGATAATGCATCAAAGAAATATCTAACATCTATAGTTATTGTCTTCGGTGGCTGGCAGTTGTGGACAATTTTAGAAGCAGAATTGAAGCCATTGAATTTGAGATAAATTGTATTGTAAAGAGTTTTGATTTCTTTAAAGAAAGGAATGGAAAATACAGAATAAGAGTTGGTTAATTGCAAGTGGAGTTGATGATTGCTCAGAGATAAAGAGAAGACTTTGTTAAAAACTTCTAGTTGGTTAAAGAAATTGTCAAGGTTCGGTTGGATCATCTCTCTAGAATACTCTCTACTGCAAAAGATTGTGAACAACAATGTCTGTCTTCAGACGAGAAATCCTCTTTTATGTAGTTGTCTTTATTCGATGGTATGAGTGCAAGAATGAATTCAGTTGTGCTTGCTTGGAAAAGGATTCTTTGATCATAAGAGATAGGTACAAGAAAATATTTCTTGTAAAAAGTGTCATTTTCACTTGAATGTTTGAAATGGGGAGTTGGAATTCCTTTGTATATACAATATTACCATGGACATACACATCCTATTTTTGGCCGCCCTTTTCCATTGATGTAAAAGGGGGAGAGAGGAGTAAAAGGGGAAAGGACAATGATGATAAAGGGAAAGAATGTTGTTTTCTAAATTTTGGCACATGTTGCCATCAATGAAAAAGGGGGATATTGTTGGAAGAATGAAGAAGAATGGATAACCATACAGTTTTGTGTTGTCATTGATGTCACCATGTTATATGAGTTGTGATTGCAAGACTAAGTCATTGTTTGATCCAGTATTTTGGTCCAGTATCTGAATCGGTATATAGTTTACATCCTCTGATATTTTGGTCCCCAATCCTCTGTGATTGATAGTTGTTGCTTGTGGTTTTGGGAAATAGTTTATGGATATTTAAAACATGTATGTTCAGAATCTCTCATGCTCTGGTGCTCGTATGGTGTATCAACATTATTCTGTTGATTGCATTTTTCTATTAAGTCCATCTTTAGCCGACCTCATGGATAATTGGTGGTATGGTGAATTAATTTTGTTATGCGGATATATGTGTGACCTATCTTAGGTCTATGCCAACATGATGTAGTGTGCTACACATTTTAATTTATTGTTTGGAAAGACTTTGTGAATGCTTGAAACTGAAAATTAGTATTTTTGGTAAACAAGGATTGCATCTAATTAGGTTGACCTAATTGATGCTTGTGAATAGGTCAGATATATATGTCAGAAAGTTTTGAAGATTATATCAAGAGAGTGAGGAATGAAATTGATGTGAATGTGAAGAAGTGCAAAAATGATGAAGTTTGTTAAGTCAGTCTATTGAGCATCACTAGAACTGTATCAAAACTTATTAGGTGCACTCTGATAAGTTCATTTTGGCTATGAAGCAATTTTTTTTTTGTAATCCTTTTTGTAGGCAGTGAGCCTCCTTGTGTAAGTAGTGAGCTTTTGCATCCAGACAATGAGTCCCATTTTGGGTAGTGAGCCCTTTAGCAATGAGCCTTATATATTCGGTTTTGGAATTACTTTATATTGTGAGTTAATCCTCATCATGGTTTTTCCCTTATTGGGTTTTCCACGTAAAATATGGTGTTCATTGTGTTGATTTTTCTTTTTGTTATCTACATTTCATGTTCATACTTAATAACATAATAGTGTGGTTGTGAAGTTGGTAAGTGTTTGAAGTTTTGTGTTTGAATTTGGTGATAATTGATTCACCCCCCCTCTTAGTTGTCCTGTGCCTTTTAACATCAACCACCAAGCATCGTACTCTAGTGTAGTCCCTGCGTCAGCATTGCTACCTCTCCAACCCTAGTCTAAGGTCTACACGACATCTATCTCCTACTCTGTTGTGGTAACAATAATCTAAGGCCCTCATGGATGAACCTCTCGAGAGGACCTCCTATACTCAGTTGTACCCATTGGAACACCCTGCCTCTCCTTGAACTGTTGTCTAACCCTCTCTAGGAGATACATCTCAATGATATGTTTGATATGCACAATCCTCCCAATAAGATATCTTAGCTATCGAAACTATGGCAGGTGGTCATCCTCATTAATCAAAAAGTTGCAAGATCTGTATGGTCTCCAAATGAAACTGACTAATGAATCCATCCCATGCCACTAGTAACCAACATCTCCCACATGTGTCTATGTCAGAGAACCCTGATACATATATGCACATGGGGCACCCATTCCCAGCTAATGTATCACTGATGGTTAGAACATTGCTATGTGTTCCCATGCTCATATAGTCAACAATGTGACCCCATAACTCAAGCTCTGCCCTACTCTATAGGTGATATCATTTAACTGGAAATGTAACATACCCAATAGGCATGGTCCTCATGTGTACACTGTACCATGATGAACCATACTCCTGATCATATCTCCCTAGCCTATCGAGAAACCATGACATTGTTGATCAAGAATCATCACCCCCACTATCAATGTGCATAAGATACAATCATATCGGTCATACCTCTCTGCCAGGGTCTCCCACCTGATATCATATCCCTAGATCCCAAGCTCTACATGATCATCACACTCATAATACTCATAGAGTTTGTACAATCCTCGAGTGGGGTCATAGTGTACCCACTCATCACAAATCGAAATCTGCAATATCCTATAAACATCCTTAAGAGTGACTATTTCCTCCCCTGTTGGTAAATGGAAGTTGCTAGTCTAAAAGTGCCTTCACTCTACCAACACTATCAACATGCCTGTGTTTTCCCTAATAATGGGCATATAGGTGAAATAGAATAGACCAAGGTCAAGCAATGCCTATCTCTCCATCTCATCAAGCTGGTCCCATAGTGAAAAAGCATTTGGTCATGACTCCCACATATAAATAGGAGGTAGATGCACCTAAAATCATTAAACAAGCCATCATGTCAATCTAAGCCCTTCGGTTGACCTATCAGACCTAAGTTGACCAAATCAAAATTTCCTAATCTGGTGCAAAGTTTTAACCAAGAAATTATGTTGTTTTTTCAAATGTGTCATACACATTTTCCACTAGCTCACAACTACAATTCCATTGCTTCCCTCTCACATGTGTCATTTCATACAACACTTACATCGTAGAAACTCGATTGCATCATTCTTGACTGCATTTGTGACTCAAAAAGTCAATTGTGTTGCATCATTTGATGCATCGCGACGCAATTGCCCCTACTCTAACCCTAAGTCAATTGCATTGCGATGAGACACTTGCAGTGAACCTCTTCTCATCTTCATCACTCGTGCACACAATTGTTTGTAAAATTCTATGACATAATTTCCTACTAATTAATTTCCCTATTTAAATGCACAAAAACCAAAATTATTAAAAGGCAGATTTTTAGAACTCACCAGGGTAGGCACTCCCTCAGGTCGATGATAGGTGTGAATACGGTACATGTGGTGGGCAGCCTCTAGAATAGGTGACATCTTCACAACACAATCACACAAAGCTCCAAGGTTTTCTAAATTTAAAATGCACAAATGACCTTATTTTCCAATCCAATTGTCATTTATAGGTTCAAAATTAGGGTTTCTTGATACCTTGTCTATTGGATGCACATTTTAATGACTTTGAACTTGAATTTGACAGCCTTAGCGACCTCAAAAATCAATTTCGCCTTTACCATTGGATTCCTAGCGATAAAATTATCCTATCGGGACAATTTTCCATTTTTTTTGAATTTTTTTGAAAAATTGTAAAATTTTCCTCAGGGGGCATGCCTAGATACCTTGAATTCACCAAGGCATCCTTTGACTGAATTTCTTTGACACAATGCGATGAACTACATTATGTCAAAGAGGGGAAAAATGTAAAAACTAAAAAATGTCATAAGTCTGCGAGCATCATTTTCTTGGTCTTCGTCTTCGTGTAATTAAATAATTTTAATTATTTAATTATTCCTCATCACATTCCTCTATTAATTAAATAATTTTTATTTATTTAATTAATTCATTTCTCAACCTTCATTCTCTCCTGATCAATTAATAAATTAATTTTGTCGCTAATATTCCCCTTTCTTCAATAATTAAATAAATTACTATTTATTTAATTATTTGCTTGTCATTTTTCCTCTATGGCTAAATAATAATTATTAATTATTTAACTATTCACTCCCTCTTTTAATTCTTTCATTGTTAAATAATTGTCAAAATTATTTAATTTTCCTCCATGTGTCTCTTGTATTAAGTAATTAATTCAATTTAATTATTTAATGCCACCTTTTTCATATTTCCTCTCGTTTAATTAAAATAATTATGAAAATTGTTTTAATTAAATGCCCATTTCCTTTTTCCTCAAATAAATAATTTGAATGAATTATTCATCCTCCACTTGGCCAAATATTCATTTCTCATGAATTAATTATTTCCCAATTTTTAATTCATTTATTAGCCCTCCACTTGCTCATTAATCCTAGTCTTCTTCGTTATGGTCATCTTTGTCATAGTTGTGGGCATCATAGTTCTCCCTACCCCACCACTTTCTGGTGCATCAATCCTCCATCGTTAATCTTTGCATCTTTCTAGAAGATTGATCTCGTTTGTCTGTTCGAATGGCTGTCTATAAAAGAAGCCATTCTTCTCCATTTTTTTCCTTAACAACAATTATCTCCAACTTTCTTGCTTACAATTTATAGGTATTTTCACAAGTTAAAAAAAAAATCTGAGGGAATATTTGCAAAAGAAGAAGGAGAGACAACAGAAGTGATTCAATTTCAATGGGGAGTGTTCTATTTCTTTGTTTTCATTTTGATCTCTCCATCTGATTGTATTCTCTTGTTTGGATTGGGGTTTTAGCTTAGATTTGTGTTGCGGTTGTCACTTAGTCTTTTCTGACCTAGTTTCCCCCCATCTTACACCTATTATTTCTATTCACCTATCATTTTCTAACATTTGGTAGTAGAGCCTGGCCAATTATGTGTTTTAGGAGGTAGAACAAAGGTTTTTTGAGCTTTAGTGGAAGTTTTGTTGAGATTTTTTTTGGAATATTTTTGTGTTTAACCATGGTTACAACTTCTTACCATTCAGATATTGAAAAATTTAATGGAGTTGGTTTTGAGTTGTGGAAGATAAAATGGAGGATCTCCTAGAAGAACAAGATCAACGGGTTGAATGTTGAACAAATATAAGCCTGAGAAAATGAGTGATGAAGATTGGGAGAAGGTTGATAAAAAGGCACGAGGTACTATTAGGCTGTATTTTTTATTTTTTTTCTCTTAAATGTGTCATTGGAAAAGACTACATATGCTTTCTAGAATCGGATAGGTGAAACCTATCAAGTGAAAATTATAGTAAACAAACTCTACTTGAAGCGAAAGTTGTTTTCTCTTAAGATGAATGAAGGAGAATCTATAACCGAGCATTTAAATTCTTTTAATTTAGTTTTGAGTCAATTAGCCTTTATTGATGTCAAAGTTGAAGAATATAAAATTATTAGGCTTCTCTATTCTTTACCTGAATCTTGGGGTAATTTCATGCTTGCTATCATTGCTAACATGGAAGATCCAAAGATGGATGCTCTTGTAGAAATTTTTTTGTCATAGGAAATGAGGAAGAAGGAATGGATAGTAAAGGTGATGCTCTCAATGTAAGGGGAAGGCCTAATGAAAGAGGGTCTAAAGGAGATAAGAATGGGCCTAAGGACAAGTCTAAGGGCATATCTAAAACTCCTATAAAGAAGAATAGAGTGAACTGTTGGAATTGTGGGAAAAGAGGACATGTAAAGCAGGAATGCAGAAATCCAAAGAAAAAAGTTGATTCCTCCACAGAGAAATCCTTGAACTTAGGTGATGAAGCTTTGATTTCTTGTCTTTAGGTTATGACTAATGAAAATTGGTTAATTGATTCAAGATGCTTGTTTCATATGACTCCTAACAAGGAGAGGTTTACCACATATGAGAAATATGATGGAGGTGAAATCTACCTCGATGATAATTCATCATACCCAATTGTTGGAAGGGGTAATGTTAAGCTGTGTTTCAATGATGGGAGGATTAAAACCCTTCCTGATGTTTTGCATGTTCCTGGAGTAGCTAGAAATCTGATTTCAGTTTTGAAGTTGAATGACTAGGGAATAAGTGTAACTTTTGATAAGCATGGTTGCAGATTGGTAAGAGGGAATTTGGTGATAGCGAGAGGGAAAAGAAAAGGAACTCTGTTTAAGCTAGAAGTCACTACTTTTGTAAACTCTGCATACGTAATTGAAAAATCTGAAAATACTTGTATGTTGTGGCACTGCAGATTGGGTCACATAAGTGAGACTGCTATAAAGTATATTTTGAATAAAAAAATTGTTAGATGATTTATCCTATTCCGATGAGAGTTTTGATTTCTGTGAACATTGTATGTTTGGTAAAAAAAATAGAAAATCATTTCCTTCTGGCAATAAAAAATCTAAAGTTAATTATATTGGAATTAATTTCTACAGATGTGTTTGGTCCTATGGATGTTGAATCAATTGGGAAATCTAGATATTTTGTCTCCTTTATCAATGATGTTACAAGGTTTACCTAGTTATATTTTATGCGACATAAATCTTAATTTTTCACTAAGTTTAAGGAATTTAAAGCCTTAGTAAAAAATAAATTAGATTATCAAATTAAGTTATTAAGGTTTGATAATGGAGAGGAATATTGTTCTAAGGAATTTGATGAGTTTTGTAAGCATGAAAGAATTGTTAGATAGAAAACTACTCTGTACACTCCTCAGTAGAATGGTGTGGTAGAAAGAATGAATATAATGATCATACAAAGATATAGAAGCATGTTAAGTGGTTCATGACTTGATAGATGCTTTTGGGAAGAAGCTGTAAGTACTGCTTGTTACTTGATTAATAGAACTCCTTGTAAAGCTCTTGAAACAACACCTTATGATATGTGGAGGTAAGAAACCTTTTGTTTCACATTTAATGGTATTTGGATGTGAGGCCTATTAGCATGAGCCTAAATAGAAAATGGACTAAGTTGGATCCTAAAGTTGAAAAGTACATTTTCATTGAATATGGTGATAATGTTAAAGTTTATAAGCTATGGAATCCTATAACCTAGAAAAGTATCTATTCTAGAGATGTTATTTTCAAGGAGCTTAGCATTATTTCTGTACCTGAACATCCAAAGGAAAATGATAAAGGAAAGAGTGTGTATTTTGAAATTAAGCAAGAAGATGCACCTCAAGAAGAAAAAAGAGATGGATTCAATGAGGAGGAAGAAGATGAGGAATCAAAAGAAGTTACTGATCAAACTAAAGAACATGAAGAAAATTAGGAAGAGGTTGAGTAGGATCAAGAAAAAAAAAGAGCCTCTTTCTCCTATTCTTAGAAGATCCAAAAGACAATGGAATCCTGTTGATAGGTATAGCCCACCTAATTTTCGTTGTATATTTGCTTTATTAATTGTTGACGATGAACCTAGATCTTACAGGGAGGCTCTCTCTTTAGAGGAAAATGGGTCTTGGTTGTAGGCTATGCAAGAGGAGATGATCTGACATTGGAAAAATGTAACACCTGGCATCTTGTTAATTTTCCCAAAGGAAGAAAGCCCATCAAATGTAAATGGGTGTCTAGAAAGAAATTTGGAGTAGATGGTCACTTGGAAAGGTATAAGGCTAGGTTAGTGGCTAAGGGCTACTCCCAAAGAGAGGGAGTTTATTTTGGTGAAATTTTCTCTCCTGTTGCTAAATTAACTTCTATTAGATTCTTGTTATCTATTGTTGCTACTTGCGATTTTGAGATAGATAAAATGGATCTTAAAACTACTTTTTTGCATGGGGATCTTGAGGAGGAGATTTATATGCGACAACCTCATGTATTTGTTGTGAAGGGAAAATAAAATTTGGTTTTTAGGTTAAAAAGATCTTTGTATGGTTTGAAATAGTCACCCAAAATGTGGTCTTAGAAGTTTGATGCTTTTGCATTGAAGTTGGGATTTCTTAGAAGTGAAGAGGATCATTGTGTATATATTAAGGTTATTGATGATCATATTCTAATTAATATCTTGTATGTTGATGACATGTTGTTTATTGGTAATATCAAGGTAATGATTAGTGAACTCAAGAAATAACTTTTAGTGCTTTTGATATGAAGGACTTGGGGGCTGCTAAATACATTCTTGGAATGGAAATTAGAAGAGATTGTGGTAACATAAAGCTTTGGTTGATTCAGAGTAAGTATGTTGATATAATTTTGTAGAGGTTTAATATGCATGATTGTAAGCCAATTAATATTCCATTTCTAATAATATTGAGGATATATCTAAGATTCCTTATGCTAGTGTTGTTGGTAGTTTGATGTATGCAATGGTCTACACTAGACTAGATATAGCCCAAGTAGTGGGAGTTCTAAGTAGGTTTATGTCTAACCCTAGTAAAGAGCATTGGAATTTTGTTAAAAGGGTGTTTAGATATTTGTGAGGTACTTATGATTGTTGTTTAGTTTATCATGGTACTGATAATGTGGTCAAGTCATTGGACATATAAGGATTTATTGATGTAAATTGGGCAAGTGACTTGGATAGTCGAAGGTCCACAAGTGGGTACATGTTTACTCTTTTTGGAGGAGAAGTGAGTTGGATGAGTAAAAGGCAGGCGACATTTATGTTATCCACCACTGAAGCAGAGTATATGGCTGCTACTCATGTTTCTATGGAGGCAGTATGGTTACAAAATTTGTGTACATGTATTAGTTTTGATTGTAGGATAGTTCAGATTGGTTGTGATAGCTAGAGTGCAATTCATTTAGCCAAGAATCCTATGTATCATGCTCAAAAAGAACATGTGGATATGCAATACTATTTTGTTCAAGAAATGGTCACTACTGGACAAATCGAGTTGAAGAAAATTGACACTAAGTATAATGATGCATATTATCTTACCAAAACTATGAGCACAGATAAGTTCATTTGGTGCAAAAAGACCATGGGACTTGTTTCTTGTACCTAGTTGATTCCATGATGGTATTATTCCCTTAGCTCTTGCAAGGTATTTGACAAGTGGGAGAATGTTGGGAGTCAAGGTGTATTAACCTTGGAAATTCCTAAGTTATTTTTTTATTATTATTTTACATTTTCCCATGGATAAATATATTTTTGTTATTAAATATTTGTGCTCCATCAAATGGGGTGTGAGATCTTGAGCTGGCACTTTTTCCACATGTTTGTGCCTTGTAAAATAAGCTATTAGTTTTCAAAAGATTCCCACTTAGTGGTATAACATGGAAATCCTATTTTTAAGGATGTTATGACAGATTCTATGACAACTGAAGGGATAAAAGTGGGGGATATTATTTTGGACATGAGAATCATCTATGACACACATAAGAGAATCTTTGCATAGCTATTGATGGCTTATGATGCATGTAAGAGCATCTCCTATTTTATAGGGATTCTTATGACATCTTGTAAGAAGGTGTAAGGGGTCGAATAGATTTTTACCATGGTATTTTCAAATTTTTTTTCACCCATGGTAATGTTTTATGGTGTTATTTTGAGCCCCTATGAGCCTATATATTAAGGGGTTGAGTTGAAGACACTATGAGATGTTTTATAGGTACACAAATGCTGCCGGATTGAAGAGGAGTTAGAGTGGATGTATTGTAAACAAATTTTTTGTTAATACAAGTTATTCACCTCTTCTTTCATGGAATTTTTTCCTAAGATAGTTTCTCTACGTTTAACACTTTGTTATGTGTTCATCTTTCCATTCTTGTATTTCTTTGTTATCTCTTATCTAAACTCCATATGGTTAACACAATTAAATATGATTTACAATTGTTTTAAGCTCCTATTATTGTTGTTCACTTATCATTTTCTAACAAAAAGTCCTGTGAAAAGTTTTGAAATAGTTATTTTTGGGGAGAAATGAAAAGTTGAGAAAGAATTTTTGATGGTTTTCACATCATGTATTTCCATCAATGACAAAGGGGATATTGTTGGAAATTGGAAGGTTGTAATTGATGTCAACAGTGGAATTTGGATAATTTCCACATTGGAATTTGGATGAGTGTCAGTACATTACCTGCTTTGATAATATAAGTTTGTTGATCTGGTATTTTGGTCTGGATTTAACCTTAAAGAAAGATATCACTACAGGACTTTACATACATAGGCTTGTGACTATAGGATGCATCTTACACCAAAGTTTTGTGTTGACATTTGAAGGCATACAAAAGATATGAATGATAGTGTTATGATCTAAAGTTTACATTGAGTTCCTATACATTTCATTGAGAAGGGAGATTCCACATTTTCTCAGGATTAATTATTTTGTTTTGTGATAAGTAATTTGATGTCGTCTAAAGAAGAATTTGATGTGTTAACAAGTTTTTTTGTTACATGTTTGATGAATTGTATATATGCTTTGAAGTTTTGGTGTTTAGGTCTTACCTTGGCCGACCTAATTATGAATTGGTGTTAAGGAATTTAAATATGTGCTACGAATGTTAAATGGATCTATCATAGGTCCATGCCAACTAATATGATGCAAAGATGAATATAATTTTTGGAAAAAGGCCGATAGATTTGATTTGAAATAAGTTTACTCCAATTAGATTGACCTAATTGATGATCTTGATTATATACAGTATATATATATATCTGTGAACTATTTTTAGACCGAGTGTGTGTGAGAGGATGATTGATATATGCATGTTGTAGAGGTGTGATGTGTTACAAGTATGAGCTAGTCTGGTGGTGTTGACATTGATGTCAACATAGTTTAGTATGTTGCAGATTGTACATGTATGGTTAAGATGCTGGTGAGATGTTGTGAGTACATGGAGCTATCTTTATGGTGTTGCAGATATGTTGGTTTGATGGGTTTCCAAGAAATTTTGAGAAAATTAATATAGAAGAGAAGTCAGAGTGATGAATGTGCTCTAGTATGTGCTTCACATTTCTCCTATGTTTAACCTATGCTTTGTGGATCTAAAGACATGTTGGTATTCTCATGGTAACATATGCTGAATTTCAGCTTCTGTTTTGATGGTATGTGAAAGTTGTGTCCACCGGTATGTGTGTTCTACCAATAGAGTCAATGTTCTGTGGACTAGGAGAAATATGTTTGCTCTGCAATCCTCCGGTGTTTCATTTCAGATCGTGCAAATACGGGATATGTCTTGTGAAGGTATTTCCTATGCTCATGTTTCAGTATTTCTGTGTGTTTCTACACAATCTGAATAGACTAGTGAAAGAAATTCAGTGATTGAAGCCTATTGTTTTTGTTGCGGATGTATCTAGAAGGTTTTGAGATGTATTCTTGTGCTTAATGAAGAATGTTGCGGTGGTCGCATGTCATCTTCTTATTGGAAAGCATGTGCATCAATGTTTATCTATGTTTTCATTAGGTTTGGCTGACCTGGTGTTTACACTTCATTCAGAGAATTAAATTTAATTGAGGAAGTATGTAGAAGATTTACGAATATTATTTTTTGGTCTTGGTTAAATTTTTTGTATTGATCCACTCTTATTCCTTTTCATCACAGGAATTTTGAGTTGTCAGCCTAATTTGAACTTCTGAAATGGGTTATTTTGTGGCCGACCTTGGTAAATGCTTCTAAGGTTAAGAATGGTAAAAAGCAAGTTGAATTGTGAAGAGATGTATGACAACATGATGCAAAGTGACAAAAGTGTGCCACAAATCTTAAGAGTAGAAGTGTGTGTGAGTGAGTTGTGATAGCAGTTTTCAGTGTGTTGAAGGCAGTGAGCTGAAGGTTTTTGTAATCCTGCGAATGTGCTTTAATTGTAGTGGTGGATCTTTTCTTATCTTTTGTATCTATAGGCAGTGAGCCTCCCTATTGGACAGTGAGTCCTTTGTAGGATGTGAGCCTTTGTATTTGGATAGTGAGTCCTTTGTAGGCAGTGAGCCTTTGTATTTAGTTTATAATTTTTATATTGTGAGTTAACCCTCACGGTGGTTTTTCCCTTATTGGGTTTTCCACATAAAAATCTAGTGTTCATTGAGTTGATTTACTTTTTGTTATCTGTGTTTCATGCTCATACTTAACAACAACATAGTGTGGTTGAAGATTTGATAAGTGATAAAGTTTTAAGTTTGAATCTCTGTGACAACTAATTTACTCCCCCCTCTCAGTTGTTTTGCACCTATTTAACATGAATTCATACACTTGCAGAGAAGTGTTTCATATAGTATGCTTCACTGAAAATGAACTCTAGCACAAGGAAGGTGCATTCCATCTTAGTTCAACCTTTTGGTACTGAGACATACTCTATTTTGTAATCATTTTTAGGCAGTGAGCCTTTAAGGATAGTGCATCCTGACAGTGAGCCCTTGTAATGTTCTATATCCAAATATATTATATTGTGAGTTAATCCTCACTACAATTTTTCTCATTTTTGGGTTTTCCACATAAATTTCTAGTGTTGATGTGTATTATGATGCCATGTTCTTTTCAATGTCTTCATTATTATTTGTAGTCAAATATGCTTTAATAATTGGATGGTTTATAGTTGAATGGTTTAATGTAATATTGATTCATCCCCCCCTCTCAGTATTCTAGGTGTTCAACAACTAGTAAATGTATCCACATAAATATATTTTTTGACCTTTCAATTCTTAGCCAATTATGGAGACAAATGAAATATGGTTTTTTCCATGCAAGAAACTTCTCTATATTCTACAAGTATGAGAAACACTAGAAATACTATTTAAAGAAAATAATCATATTTGAGAACATACAAGACCAAAGGACATAGTTCATTTAAATAGAGAAAGATTCATCCTTCACTCTACTAATAAAACTTATATTTATAATCCACTAAATTTCCCTTGAATTTTTCACATAGCTACCATGTATCTCAATCTCTATGTCAAGTATTACATTATTCTAGAAGTATGCCATTTTTCATTAATTTTTTTGTAATAAACCCAATCTACCTTCAGGGGTTAAATTTAATGGTTGGGAAGATAAATTTTTTTGGAAGAATGAAGAAGAACATCTAATTCTGTAGATTTTGTGTTGTCATTGATGTCACCATGATATATGAGTTGCAACTACAAGTTCAAGTTCCAGCTTGTTCTGATATTCTGAACCAATATTTAGTTACTATCCTCTAGTATTTCGGTCTGCTATTCTCCGCTATTGATTATCCTCGCTTGCGGTTTTGGGAAATGGTTTTTGGATGTTGGAAGGCCATATGTTCAGAATCTCATGTGCACAAGTACTTGTATGATGAGTTGGCATTACTCTGTTGTTGCTTTTTGCTATTAGGTCTATCTCTAGCCGACCTAGTGTATAGTTGATGTTGTGATGAATTAATTTTGATGTGTGCATGTATGAATGGCCTACCTTATGTCTATGCCAACATGTTGTAGTGTACTACATGCTTGGAATGTTTATAGAAATTTTTGTGAAAGCTTGAAGCTGATAGTTGATTTTTGGTGAATAAGGGTTGCATCTAATTAGGCCAACCTAATTGATGCTTACAAATGTATCAGATATATATGTTGGACAGTTTTGACATTGTTGGTGAATTGAGAGAGAAGCATGGTGCGAGTGTGAAGCAAAGTATGTGAAAATGATGAAGTGTGTTAAGTCAGTTTATTGAGCAACAAAGGAACTAAATCAACACTTGTTAGGTTTACATTATCAGTTCGTCTTCTAGCTGTAAGCCATTTTTTCATTGTATTTCTATAGGCAGTGAGCCTCCCATTTTGGACAGTGAATCCTTGTAGTGAGCCACCCTTTTGTAATATATTATAACCCATTATATTATATTGTGAGCTAACCCTCACTGTGGTTTTTCCCCATGTTGGGTTTTCCACGTAAAAATATTGGTGTTCATGTGTTGTGTGCTTTCATGTTATGTTAATTCTCTTGCTTATCTTTATTGTTATATGCATTGGAGTGATTGTATGGTATTTTCCCAATAAGTTTAAGAAGATACTAATTCACCCCCCACCTCTTAGTATCTTGGGTATTCAACAATTGGCATCAGATCCTAGTTCCTCCGAAGAAGCCTAACAACTTGAGGAAGATCTTGAAGATTGAACAAATGGATGATAAAGAAGAACTATGGGCTGCTCTTGAAGATCTTGACAAGGCTGAAAGTGAAAAAATAGATTTGAAAGAAAATCTTGATGAGGAAAAAGAAAGACATAGAGAAGTAAGTGAGCAGTTGAAACAAGCTAGTGAAGAGGTTACTAGATTGAAGGTGCTAGTGGAGGAAAATAAAATAATTGAAGAATGTCTAAATACTGTGGTGCAAAGAAAGATTGATGAACGCACTAGACTTGAAAAAGAAGTGGTGAACCTAAAAGAAGATCTGGAAAAAGAAAAACTCTATGAAAATAATTTCAAATCTAGCTCTGACAAGCTTGTTGAGTTGATTGCAAGGAAGAAACCAAGTAAAGACAAAGGTGGTTTGGGAAATGAAGCAAGTGAAAGCTCAAAGTATAATCAAAAGACTCAAAATAAAGGGATCAAAAAATAAATCCAAGGAACTTTGCTAGGAGACTACCTATCAAATAACCAAATTCTCAAAGATACCCATCCTCCAATGGTGTTTTCTTTTTGTGTAATAAATTTGGTCATAGGGTAACTAAGTGCAAAAGTAGAATGAATCAGTTTGCTAGTTCTTTATCTAGACAATGTTTTGCATGCAAGAAAGTTGGACATAGAGATAGTGAATGTAGAAATCAGATGATGAATTGATCTAATGGAAGAAGAATGAATCAATTTTTTGCTGGATACTGCTATACATGTAACAATTTTGGACACAAAGAAAATCAATGCAGATCAAGGGTTAATAGAGGTCAAACAAATCAGATAAATGTTGTTTGCTACAATTGCAACAAACTGGGACATATTTCAAGAGTTTGTGGATGTAAAAAGGGAAAGTAGTCTACTCTGGTAACAAAGAATGAATCTATGAAGAAAATTGAAAAGAATGACGTTAAGCAATAAATGAACAAGATATGGAAAAAGAAAGAAGAGCCTAAAACATCAGATGTGTCTTTACTCCCATTTGACGCAGATAATTCCTTCGAGAATTAGACCTAGCATGGTCTTAGGAGGAGCTTTAAAAAAAAAATATTTGAACCCACTGGATGTTTGGCATATCAGTCTTTGGCACAAGGATATGATGTAAATAATGAGAAGGAAGAGGTTATGCAGAAGAAATTGGAAGAAAAGATGGAGACATGACCATTTGAAGAGAAAATTAGGGTTTTCTATGCAGTGAAGAAGAGTTTTTAGCAGATTTTTAAAATTTGTCATATTTAATGCGAATTAGGGAAAATCGTTGGTTTATAAAGTTGATTGTTAAGGGATTTTGATCACTTGTGCATTTAAAGAAATTGGAGAGCGATTTGGAGCATTCTTGAGGTGATTTGGAGTGCGAGTTGTGCAAACCCTAGTTCTGGTCTTTTGTGAAGAAAATGTATTTTGCTTATCTGTGCTATTGTGGGTTTGTGAGAATCAATTTTTTAAAATCATTTGAGCTCGATTTCTGGAGAAATGGAAACCCTTGTAGTTGTTAATGTGTTGGAAAGACCTAGACCATTGTATAGGAAATATTATATGAAGGTTTTCGAAGACGACCCCCTAGGCACCTTCTCATCTATTCCTCACAGGGTTATGTCGACAAAAGATACAAGAATGTACATTCGAGTAAAGAATGAGGAATAGAATCATGGTAAATTGATTGACGTTTGGTAGATTGAGCTTACTGAAGATGATTTCTTTGTAAAACCTGAATATTCAAAAAAAATTTGTGAAGAAACTAGATAGATGGAATTACTTTCCTAATTTTAGCTATGTTGTTGACAACAAGTATGTAAAACGAGCTCTCAATAGAATGCATGATTAATTCTTGTGGACTGATAGACCCCATATGATAACCAAGGAAGCAATTAAGGTTGTTATCAGACTTTGTGATACCAGATTGGTACCCATGTTGAAAGCCATGAAGAATGAAGTGGTGATGGAACTCACAGGAGCCACATATGATAGGAGAGCTCTAACTACAAAGCCTATCACAAATCCTACTGTGAAGTATGCTGCAATAATTATCAGACATAAAATATACTTCACTAACAAAGAGAACTCTATATCTCCTACATCGATTTATACTGATTTTGATATGGAAGTTAATGGTGTGAATTATGATCTGTGTGAACTTCTCTGACAACAGTTGTTTGAGAACTTGAGGATGACTAGGGAAAAGAAGCATGCATTTAAATTTGTCTCCCTGATTGTTTGTTTGTTGTTCTACTTTCTTAAGAGACTTCTAGGAAGAGATGATATGGTTTTTTGAGATTCATCCAGACCGGTTACACATCAAATTTTTGACTACATGCATAGTTTAGGTGATCTAAAGGCTCAAGAAAATGTTCTAACAACATTCTTTGCTATGTTCAAGAGCAATATGAATGAAAGATAGATGATTCTAAAGAGAGTTGTTGAGAAGTACAAGAATGATATCATTTTTCATGTCTCCTCTGATGAGTGCATGATTGAAGCTATTGAACCCCAGAATGTATGGATTCAACCTTTGGGGTATGAGATTACAAAGGATGAAGCTGAAGTGTATGTGTAGGTGTTGTTAAAAAGTCTGAAAGATGTCAATGAAGCCAGAGTTGGGACTTATGCAAAGAAATATATATAGGTACACTTGGAGCATAGGAAGCTTATAATAAGAAAGAATGTGGATAAGAAGCTTAGAGAAGCAAGCTTCATTGATGAGTAGATTGCACAAGGAAGAGCTATGGGAGAGCAGGTAGCTAGAGAATCATCAAGACCAAGGAGATCCAACAAGACTACTCCTTCAAAGCCATCTGCGACTCCTGCAGTGATGGTAGAACCCAGTGTTCCTAATAAAGGAAAAGAACCAAACCCTTCTTAACCTAATACTAGATCTGGGAAGAGAAAAGAGACCCCTCTGGTGGTACCTAGTAAGAGAGGGAAGAAAGAAAAGGCTACAAGGGAGAAAAATCTTAGCATTACTAAAGATCAAGAGGAAGAGGAAGAGAACCTTGCAGTAAAGTTAGTAAGGAAGAGAAGAGGAAGCTTTTCCTCTGGTGAAGGTGATTCTCAGGAAGCTAGTGTTAGTAGCAAGACTTCATATTGTATCATCCTCTGAAGAAGATGAAGAACATGAATTTAGTGTTCATGTGCACACAAAATCGAAATTGAAGAAAGCAAAAGTATCAGAAGAAGCCTCATCGGACCGGGAAAAATAAAAAAGACTCTTTGGTAAGACTTGGTTCCCCTTTCAAATTAGAGGCTTTGGTTAATACCTTGATACATTTTGAAGATATGCTGAAGCCTACAACAAAATATTATGATCAAGTGGGTAGAGAGGATAGAAAAACCTTAATTTTAGTTGTTATTCAGTATGTTATCACTTTGGAAGTTAAGTGGGATTATGTAAAAATAATGTGTCTAAGAAAATGTGGGAAGCCCTGATTAAGCAGAGATCAAAGGTTGTTGAATTAGATGAGATGATCAGAAAGGATGCTTTTGAGAAAATTGGGTCTTCTTTGACCTCGAATGATTTGGAAACCCTTAAGAAGATATGCTTCTACAACTCCCTATCATTCAAGGATGTGTGGACTTAAGTAAAATTTCTCTTGTTCATAGGCTAGTGTTAGGAGATGCATTGCATGCATCCGAAAGAAGGAAATTCTAGACACACACCAAAAAGGGACATAGTTGATTGATGATGCTCTTAAAGATTTGTAGGAGGCCACACCTAGTACTTCAATGGATACATCTCTCACTCTGGTAGAGAACTTGAAGCTGTTATTGGACTCCTTTTAGGAGTATGCCTCTGGACTTGGTGAGAAGACAAAGCGAGAGGCTAAGGAGAAGTTGGTAGGGAAAAGGTTGTTGGAACTTCATGACAAGTGTGCTCTAGCACACATAAATGTTGGAAAGAATTTGGAAATTGTGCAAACTTGTGAGTAT
Source organism: Sequoia sempervirens (assembly GCA_007258455.2). NCBI lineage: Eukaryota > Viridiplantae > Streptophyta > Pinopsida > Cupressales > Cupressaceae > Sequoia > Sequoia sempervirens. The sequence goes on from VDFB02000015.1 coordinate 316,978,825, forward strand.
GAAGCAAATGTTGTCTTTGCTTATTGCTTAAAGTGGTCAGATGCCACTCAGAATATTAAGGATCTTATGGACTCCATTGAGTCTCAGTTGTCAGTTTTCTTTCATACCTACAATGCATCTAAGGACAAATAAAGTCTACCTGGAATGTCGTCTTTGTTCATAGAGAAAAAATATTTATTCTTTAGAAGCAGAAGGAGGATATCATCATAAGATTTAGTTAGCTAGGAAACCTTGTAAGAATGGAGTACACTCTAGTTGCTAATGCTTTAGCAAGTGCAAAGAAACTAGAGAAGATAAATCTGACTCTAGATATTCTGGATGATATAGAGGAAAGTCTGGTGGAATTGGAATCTTTGAACAAAATGTTGATTGCTGCTAAGAAGAGTTGGGAGAATGGAAAGGTAGTTTGGAAAGGTATTCTTAAGGATCTTCAAGGCTCACCATCCTCTGGTTAATGTTTTTTAGGTTTCATATTTATTTTTGGACCACCTTTTGTCCTTGATGTCAAAGGGGGAGAGAAAAGTGATTGGGGGAGAGAGAAAAGTGATAGGGGGAGAGAGAAGAGTGATCGGGGCAGAGAATGTTGAAGTGTTGTAAATAGGAGGTTTTGTATTGGCACATGTTTCCATCAATGAAAAAGGGGGAGATTTTTGGTAGAATGAAGAAGAAAATCTCATTTTTTCAGATTATGTGTTGTCATTGATGTCACCATGATATATGAGTTGCAACTGCAAGTTCAAGTTCCAGCTTGTTCTGGTATTCTAAACTGGTATCTGAACCGGTATGTAGTTACTATCCTCTGATATTTTGGTCTGCAATTCTTTGTTGTTGATTAGGGGAGAAGGGCCTATAATGGAGCAGGGTCCAATAGTGGGGATAGAAGTAGTCCTCAGTGGGCCCCATAGTGGAGCACTTTAATATCCAATTGCAAAACACTTTTTATCCATAAAGTATGCAAAGTGACAAATCATGTGATGTCACATCAACGAACCAATAAAACATGACTTAGTGCACCACTATCAGTCTCACTTTTTTTTGGTCCTTTTTGGATACCTCAACAAAAAGCATGTTGATGTGGCCCTAAAACAAAATATAGAAGCATATGAGTTGCCAAATAAACTATTTTACAAAATTAGTAGTGAATTGAAACTTCCACGTAGGATTTTGAGAAACGTGAAGTTAGTGTGCTCCACTATAGGCCCCTCTCCCCTATCCTTGCTTGCAGTTTTTGGAAATGGTATTTGGATGTTGGAAGTATATATGTTCAAAATCCCATGTGCACATGTGCTTGTATGATGAGTTGGCATTACTTTGTTGTTTCTTTTTGCTATTAGGTCTATCTTTGGCCGACCTAATGTACATTTTGTGTTGTGATGAATTGATTTTGCTATGCGCATGTATGAATGACCTATCTTAGGTCCATCCTGACATGTAGTGTGCTACACACTTGGATTTTTTTTGGAAATTTTTGTGCAAGCTTGAATCCGACAGTTGATTTTTGGTGAATAAAGGTTGCATCTAATTAGGACGACCTAATTGATGCTTGTGAATGTATCAAATATATATCTTGGATAGTTTTGAGATTGTTGGTGATTTGAGAGAGAAGCATGGTGCGAGTGTGAAGCAAAGTATGTGAAAATGATGAAGTGTGTTAAGTTAGTTTATTGAGCAATAAAGAAATTGAATCAACACTTTTTAGTTTTACTTATCAGTTCATCTTCTAGCTGTAAGCCATTTTGTCATTGCATTTCCATAGGCAGTGAGCCTCCCATTTTGGACAATGAGTCATGGCAGTGAGCCACCCTTTTTTAATATCTTATAACTGGTTATATTATATTGTGAGCTAACCCTCACCGTGGTTTTTCCCATTTTGGGTTTTCCATGTAAAAATCCTGATGTTCATGTGTTGTGTGCTTTCATGTTCTGTTAATTCTCTTTCTTATATTTACTATTATATGCATTGGAGTGATTGGATGGTATTTTTTCAATAAGTTTAATAAGATACTGATTCAACCCCCCCTCTCAATATCTTGGGTATTCAACAAATTTAAATTTAAATTATCTTATACATGAAAAGATATTATCCAGAAGTATACCATTTTTTGTTAATTTTTTTGCAACAAACTTTTATAAAGAAGTTCCACTTTACACTTTTTGCAAAAAGGCATTCAATTCATTATAGGTCAAAACCCAATCTAAATTTAGAGGATAAGTTTAATGGTTGGGGACCTAAATTTAAATGTCAATTCTCTTCTACATTGTAATACAATATACTACATTTAACTTACCATAAAATGGGAAATACAATATTATCTACATGTGCATGCATTGTATCTACAATAGCTTGATCTGATTAACCTGGTACCACATAAATTCCTAAAGTATTAGTCATATCCTAAGGACTCAAATCCTACCTAAATTTCAACCAATTATGTGGCCATATATTTAATCTTAATTAATTCCACATCTACCTCATTCTTGATTGTTAATACAATCCATAAATCAAATCAAATTCTATAGAATACCATCATGTGTTAGTCTAAACCCCCTAGCTATCCTCACTATTTTCTCTAGCAACTAGATTATTAAGGCTATTTCCTTTCTCAATTAGTTTTTTAAGGAACTATTAGGATCCTTATGTACTTATCGATCTTGTATTTGGATCATTCCTCTAGAAAAAACCTTGTTTCTAATGTTATTTTATTGGGAATCAAGAACTAAATAAAGTGGAACAAATCCTTCAAACTTGATCCAATCAATTCCTTACATTTCCTTTTCCTCTTTATCAATGGTCATGGGTTATGGATTGAATGCTAAATTGCACACTTTATGTTCAAGAAACATAATGATACTAATGATAAAGTTCCACATTTATCCTAATACCAAAATCGTTATGCTAAGTTGTGATCATTTTAACATTTTATTTTAGTTGTTAAGATTAATATAATATCAATCATATCATGCTTACCATTGAATGCTATGCGATTTTTTTTTATTTTTTTATCACAAATATGGACCCTTATAAAATATTCTTATTTGACTTTTAACAAATAGTAATTGGCTCACAATATCAAATGCCACATTGCATTCATTTTGAGTTACCCTTTTAATATATTAAAAGATAATTATAATTTTTTTTAATTATTCCAATAAATTATTTATGGTCAGGGGTAAAATGAGGAGAGAAAATATGAAGGAAATCATCACTTTCCAATTTTTTTACTTGAATAAGAAATAAAAATATTGACATTAATCAAAATTATAAAATATTTTAATATGTAATCTAGTCTTTCTTGAGTAGTCCTAGTAGGCCCACCATTGGAAAAACTCTACCCACTTCTTGTGGTGTGGACTATATGAATCATCCATACACTTATATGTAATCAATTTGTTCATAATGAACTAATCCATGTATCCATTTAAAGGGTTTGATTCAACTTTCATTTCCACCATTGGGTGAATTAAATAACTAATACCTCCAGTCAAATGGATCAAGTTCATCAACACATGATTAATGGCCAAGGGTGAAACAACATAACCTACATTCTTATGAAACTATATTTTATCATTTTTCTCATAAATATGGGAATTAAACACATAGCTTGAAATCCATAATGTAGAATTTACAAGAAATTTTTTCAAATACATAAAATGAGGCCACCAAATTCAAGTCATTGGACCACTTAGAAAATTTTCAAAACTTCTTTATAATATGGGTTCATAGCTTGAGGGATTCACCTATAAATACATACCTTATCTCCTCCATATATATTGGGGATTTTTTAAATAACCAAAATGTTTCCCAAATTATCACTTTAGTAGCTGGGACAAATTGGATAATTTAATTAATGTGATATAAGTAGGTACTAGGGGCTAGGAAACATGTGTTGAAGGGATTGGGATGCTTATAAGTGGTGTTCCAAACAATATACATATCACTTTACACATATTAATTAGATGTGCAAAGAAGAAAAATAGCTTTGGGAGAGAAAAGTAGGGTTCACCAAATTGATAATGTAGAAACCTATCTTCCTCTATTTCATTAGGAAATGATATCCCCTCCTTAAATTTACTAAAAGCCCTTAGGTGAATCAAATTAAGGTGTGAATTATCAGATTTCCTTATGAATGAAGGACAGCGGTCAAGGTCAAATAGCACTTTGGGAAGAAAAACTAAAAATATAAATTCACAACCAAATTGCAATTTGTAACACTTGGAACAAGATTAAGCTCATACTATCCTAGGAGTCTTCCAAGTTGTGCAGATTTCAGGTTTGAAAAGTTGGAAATAACTTATGTAAGTGAGTTTTCATGAGAAGATGAAAACTTTGACAACTTCTTTGATTTTTCTCTTTAAAGGATCTTCAAGATTTCTTCCACCTAAATCTGCAAACACAAATCAATAGGGAGAAATGTTTTGTTTTTGGTGAATGGGGGTTTGCCTTGGTCAAACCCCATTTTGGTAATTAAACCTTGAAATGAAATTTAACATGAAAGAGGGAATGAAGAATGAAATGATCTATATTATCACTCAACAAACCCTTGAATAAACCTTGGAATATGGATTTGCAACTTGCATGAAATGGCTTCAATGGATGTTGATCTTGAGCCTTGGATATTGCTTGAAGTAATGGCTTTGAATTCTTGAATGGATCATGAAACCTACATCACCATATTAGCTCCAATAACATGCATGATGCAAGTAGAATTTGACATGAAAATTGGATCTTGATTGTTGTAATAAAACTCTGATAAATATTCTCTTGAATTCCTTGAATTTCTCTTGAAATTTCTCTTGAAGTCACATAAAAATTCTTAGATTGCTTAGATCAAACATAGTAAAATAACCTTATGTTTATTGGTATGTATCCTCAATTTCTTGAAATTCAAATATCACAAGTTGACATCTAAATATACACTTAGAGATGTTAAAATCCCACCAAAAACATAATTTAAATTTAGGTCCTAAGGTCAAAGGAGGGCCCATTCTCCCATGGGTGAATGGGTCCTAGGTAGCTAAACCTAGGACGTGCACATTGCTCAATGAGAAGTGTTATATTTAGAAATTAATAAATGTCAGGTTTCCTCTTCAGAAAATGTAATAAAATAGGTTTGATAAATGAGTTAAAGGGACAATTAAGGCAATATTAAGCTCAATTAATTAAAGGAGCCCTAAATAAGTGTGAAAGTGTAAATAAATACATTTTACAACACTAAAATAAGGCACAATTAGGTCCAAATTAACTAAGAGGGCCCAAAAAATTGTGAAAATGTAAAGGGATACATTTTTCTACACTATGTTTAGCCCTCACTTTAAAGAGAGGATGACCTTGCGTAAAACTCACACTAAAGTAGATATTCAAAACATATGTATGTAGTAACAACAAGATTACTCAATCATACAACATCAAAGACTTAAAGAAAAGGTAAAAACAAAAAGGCGTGGATTAAGCCTCAATTGTCCAACATGATGTGGAACACACCTCAGTTGTTTTTCTAAAAACATTTCAAAAGTAGAACATAATTTCCACTATGCAAACAACATGCACACTCACATGGGCTAATGGAACTCCGGTTGTCCACTAGGTGAGCCCCCAAGGGTGGAAAATGAGAGAATTTTATTAGGCTACCATACCATATCAAATATATCCCTCTGATAACTTCAATAAGGCACCACAAAACAAAACAAAAACTTCAAGCTTCATAATGCCTAACAAGTTGTGTTATGCTAAGCACCTATGAACTAACAAAGCAAGGCTCCACTGGAAATAAAAGTGTGTTATGCTTGGTGGCCTTGAAAATGGTTCAAGCTTCACAAGGTTAGCAAGCTACATTATGCTAAACAATTATGAACAAAAAATACAAATAAACATGTTCAAATGTATTTTTCTTAGTTTGTGTAAGTTCTAGATTCTTAGGGAGCATCGTGCCTAATATCTCCAAGAGAGGATAAATCAAGGATAAAATATTCGCAACTTAGGGAATGCAACACGTAGCATCACCACTAAGAGGAAAGTTGTATGCCAATAAATATCACGCTCCTAGAGGACATCAAACCCAATGACATGACCAAGAAAAAGATGCATCACACAAAATAAAATCACATTGATGAAACATAAGGAATGTCAAAATTTTCAAAAATAATGATACCAATGTATGCCACCACTTTAAAGAAATTGATAACACCATTCTTGTGAGCAATTTACTTTTAAGTAGAAAATAATCAATGCTAACAATAGAAGACTTGAAAGCTTATTCAAAAAGCCCTATTCCAATTCATATGATTCCAAATGAAGCTACATCATGAAAAAGGAGGAAGGGGTTTCCCCCAAAATAAAATCCTAAAGCACATAAGGGATCCATGAATTCAAGGTCAATATGTCTTTGCTACAATGTTGTTATAGAGCTTGGAAAAGTTGTCATTCCAAAAATACTCATAGAACAGGAAGAATGAAACATAGAAAGTGAAAACAAAGAAAAATATTTTGGGTCAACATGGAAAGGACCTAAATGTCTCAATGCATTGTGTCATCCTCAAAAGGAACACACAAGACAAAAGCAAATTGGTAAGGAACATATAGAAGAATGTAGATATAAATAGAGGAATGAACATGAAGAGAGACATCAAACAAAATAGTATAGGGGATCACATTATGCACATGCAATCACATAAAGAACATGTAAAAGAAAATAAATAAAAAACTAGTAAGGAACATGAGAGTCAACCTATAGCAGGTAATTTGCATCCCAATCTTGTTTAGTATATGCAAAAGCCGGATAACTAGCCAAAGGGACAACATCAAGTTCCAAACTAGGACAAGCACCAAGTTCAACACTCTTATTAGGAGGATCATCATTTAAGCTCATAAAATACAAAAACAATGAATTCAACTCATTATGCACTTGTTCATCAATATTTGCAATTTCATTATCATCCAAGTTAATCACAATAGGAGGTCTAATGACAATATCCATAGAAAATTATTGTTGTTTATGTTGCAGCAAAGGTGGAGAGACATCATTCCTTGCTTGAGACAAGTTAGTATTTTTATTTTCTATGTTGTTGTTTTCTTCTTTTGCTTGTAACAAATAAGAAATAGCATGACGTCTACGTCTATGCTCTCTAGAATTTTAGATTCTTTTCATTCAATTTTAAAGTTGTGATTATGTAGGAGCGGTTTTTCCAATCATATGTTTCTTTTCTTCCCTTAAGGGAGGAACACAAGAAACAATGGGAGGTTGTTCAACCACTTTATCTTTAGCTTTGTAAACTAGTTTAACTTTAGGAGGCACAACGAGACATATTTGACTATCTCACTGTCTCTTATATGAAATGGGTGAAGGATTTGTCATAGGTTGGTCTTGGTTACTTGGAAGAGCTTTTGGTTCAATCATGGTCTCATCAAAAATAGGAGGCTCAGTCATGGGTTGAGGCATATTGGTAAGGGATAATTTTTCTATGTTTTTCCTTAAAATTTTGATAGGATTTGAAAAAGAAGTCCTCATGAGGTCTAATGGGTTCTATAGGCTTGGGCCAAAAGAAATAAAATGAGAAGTTCCCATGGGAAGAAACATGATTAAAGCCACTATGATGCACAATAAAGATTTCATTTCCAAATGGAAAATTTAAACATTTATGCACAACCAATGGGACGACATTCATGGAGTGAAGCAATGGATAGCCTAACTTCACACTAAATTGATCTGACATTAGGATGATGGTGAATGAGACATTTAATTATTTCAATCCAAAATTTAAAGAGATATTTATTGAACCTATTGTAGGGAAAGCAGAACCATTATGTGTTTTGATCCATGCTTTCGGTTTTTCATATGTATCTTGATAAAGCTCATGCACAAATAGGAATTCCTTAGTGATCACATTCTCTACATAGACAAAGTTAATTAATATCCCATTAGTAGGATTTTCATTGATTCTTCCAGTTATGTAAAGATGACCATTGGGTGCATGTGAAGGTATATCTTGCTGTGAGAAATCAATGTCAAGTGGCATCTAAGTTAGGCCCTTACGAGTTTTAGCTTCAATAAATCCAACCATAGATTCTCCAAAATTCTCTTCATTATCATTTGTGTTATCATCATCTATGTCAACATTCATCACATCATTCTCCATTTCACTAGCTTTGAAAAGTGAAATAATATGACTTGGCATAGGATTGGTAAAGATTTGCAAATTTTTATTAGGAGGGTCTACAAACTTATTAGCTTGATAATTAACATCGCCAATTTGAAAATGATTTTTAATGATGTAAGTGAGGCTACAAAAATTTCTATTCCATGTTCATTTTCAAGAATTTTCCTCACATTATCTAAAGCAGGGATGGCACTATTAGAAATGTTCTTAGAAGTCACAAACTTTTGCAATTTTTCTATTTCTTCATCTATCCTTCTTATGTTATCTTGTCAGATGTTAAACCATTGCTTCAACATCATGCACATGATCTGTGGTTAGGGAAATCATTGGAAATGAATTGTTAAGGGTATGATCCATAGAGGTTTGACTAGTGTCAACACTATGAGTGAAAGAGTTAAAAAACCCAAGATCCACAGTGAATGGTGTATCGCGGGATGACATGAGTCTCAAACTACGTCTCACAACAGTATTGGAAATAGGATTGTAGACACTTAAAGTTGTACTAAATGATATTTCACACTTAAATCTAGTCACTAACATCATTTCATCATAAAATTCATCTTCTTTTTGCCTATTTAATTAAATAAGCCTAGTTGTTTAATTAAATGCATCATTTTCATCTATTAATATAATTGATTTAATTAGGTTAATTCACCCCCTTTCAGCTTCACCTCTCACCCTATTTAATTGAATAAATCAAAATATTTAATTTAAACACCTTATGTCCTCTCATTTAATTAAATAATCCTAAATTATTTAATTAAATGTCATTTGAACCCCTTTTTGATTAAATAAACTAATTATTTAAAGAGCTCATCCTATTATTCCTCAACTTGCATAATTAAAACTTTGTTTTAATTACTAATTACTAATTTTCCTCACACATTCACTTGCATAGGGAATATTCCAAAGGAATATTCATTCCTAACAAACTTTGTAACAAACTTTCAAAGTTGTTACAAAGTGTGTTTGTTTGAATCATTATGAGCCCTTGATGGTTTCTTTAATCCATGTGATCTTTGATTCTCATCCATTGATGATAATCCTTGATCCATGCCTTCACCCTTGATTCCATCTTGACCATTGATTGATCCTTTTCATCTTGACCCTTGATTCTTCATTTTCTCTCCTATAAATGCCTCACCATTTAGAGAGAAATGAATCCAATTCCATCAAAGAAAAAATATGTTTCCCATTTGAATACTATCTCTATTCATACTTGCACAATTATCAAGATTTTTCATCTTTTTCATTCACCCATAGCATCATTTTATCAATTTTAGCTTAGTTTTCAACAATGGAATTTGGTTAATTTCTCATTTTATCCAAGGGATTGTGAAAGGTTCGTTATTCCATATCAATACGTCACCACTCCCCTAATGGTATAAGGTTTGGAGTTCTAGATTAGGTTTCTTTTAAGATTTCATGTTTCTTTCATGTTTAGTTTAATGGTTTCTTAGTTTTTGAATTTTTTCAACATCTCATTGGGATTATAGCTTAGGGGGTTAAATAGTTCTTAAATTCATTAAGATATGGTGTATTTAACCTATACTATGATTACAATCACATTTTGGTGCTAGGAGGGCTCTACTAACAACTTACAATCTTAGGACCACTAGCTTTCAATTGGGCTTAAAATTCATAATTACTTTAAGTCTTTGCAAAGTTGTTTAAAATTGAACCCATACAACCTCATTTTGCAATAATGGTTAAAATTGAACGAAAAAAAAACACTTCCATTGGTGCTTAAAATGAAGTCATTTTACTATATTGGATTAAAAGTAAAGAGCGTTTGATGTGCTTGCTTTTCTTGTATACACTTGTAGTGTGTATCCACTCCCCTTGGACTTCATGTGATCTTGGGTGAAGAGAACCACTCAAGTGTACTTTCTTGCTTTGATTCACCCTTAAGTGAGGTCTTTCTATGAGATACATCTCACAATGGAGAACTCATAGAAAATTCTTGCAAGAACATTTACCGGTGGGCTATATTAAAGGTTGTGAAATCATGAGAAAGTAGCTTCAATCCACGCTGACAACATACTAGACCTAATCCCATGGCTTAAGTGGAATGAGAATGGTTAAAGAGCCTTAAGTGGCCAAGCGGGTTCTTGTTGGTTCATTGTTCACAATTTGTTGTCATTAAAAACCTTGTTTTAGTAGCCAACCAAGTCCAATTTTGAAGCATTCTTTAAAGTGGTGAATTGGAATTTACATCCAAGAATTTACTCACCAAGTTCAATTTGTGGTTTAAGGAATAAAAAGGATTAAAGACAATGGACTCTTTTGCTTTTGACTCCTCCACAAGTTACATGTAAAATCATCCCTTCGGGGTATGAAGTAAGTGTAACGTCTAGAAAGTGCAGAAGAAAACATATTAGAGAAAACAATGCAAATCTAAATCTAAATGCAATCTAATGTTAAGCAACAAAGAACAAAGGAAAGTAATAACGTGAACAAACTGAAACAATCTCACCAAATTTCTACATATTTCCATGATTCATCTCGATTGCCCTTCTCCATTTTGCTATTGTAGTATAATTGCCCTCAAATTTTCAATAGTTCGTGCAAGTATAGCCTATGATAGTGATTTAGCAAAACATCGAAGATTCAAGATAAGTGCTCTCAAAAGCCATAATATTTCATGAGTTTTCAAGAGATATTTTGAGAGAGATTGGAATGATGAAGACCAGATCAATTTATAGAAAATTGATTATTCAAACGATAGGCCAGGATTGAAAGATCAACAAACGACTGAGATTGACTGATTAGTCATGCATTCTAATAACAGTTAGTAATGACATGAGTGATATAAATTAGAAATAGAATTAAAGATTAAATAAATGATTTAATCTTCCAGTTTGGTATTCGAAAATAGAAGAATTATCTTAGCATGACAAAGATGAAGATAGATTAAAGCAACTCTTGTTTGAATGCACACACAAGATTTAATTAATTAAATAGGAATATTTAATTAATCCACATGTACATGCAAATGAGTTAGAACAAGATGACTGAATGATTTGACGAAGAGATTACTCGAGAAAGCCACTCAGACATTAAATCCTAAGTTAACTGAGTGATTTAAATATATCTTTGAGTCAAGTAAAAGTGAATACTTAGATAACTCACACAATTATCTAAATATAGAGGAATGCGTTAAAATAGAATTCATGAATTAAACAATTCATTTAATTCAAGATTTGATATTTGAAGAATAATTAAATAAATAAGATTTATTTAATTAAGCGATGAAGGGATTTAAATGAATAATTAAATAAATAAAGAATTTATTTAATTATAGTTGAAGTATGATAAAGAGTAAATTAAATAAGAATTTATTTAATTTGAGAAGAAGAAGGATAAGGTTAATTAGTAACATAATTAAATAAAAAGTGTTTATTTAATTAATCAGATATAATAAAGAAAAGTGTGAATTAATTAAATAATTAAGATTATTTAATTAATAGAAGAATTAACATAAGATGAATTAATTAAATAATTACGATGAATTAATTAAATAATTAAGATTATTTAATCAATAGAAGAATTAATGTTAAGATGAATTAATTTAATAATTAAGATTATTTAATCAATAGAAGAATTAATGTTAAGGTGAATTAATTAAATAATTAAGATTATTTAATCATGACCATGAAGAATACGAATTATGAAGAATATTGAAGTTGCAGGCTTAGACCAAATTTTGATGTCTACATTTGCCCCTCTTTGATACAATGTCATTTCGGCGTTATGTCAAAGAAAATCAATAAGAAATATGCCCTAATTATACCCTAGTGTTAAACAGGTGCAGGTATGCCCCCTCGGGAAATTTGACAAATTTTTGAAAAATTCAATAAAAATTTGGAAATAATCCCGATTAGTCCATTGGATAGCCGAAAATGTAGTGGAGTTGACAGAATTAAGGTTGGAAGTGGGAGGGACGGGTATGGGTCGAATGAGATTGGAAGTTGACATGGCTAGTAGCAAAGAATGCCACCAAAATCCCTAGGTATATAAAGAAATTGGGGTAAAAACCAATTCATTTTCACCCACCCAGCTTTAGAATTAGATTTTGCTATGCACTCATAGCGACGATGTCCCTTGTTCTGAACACCCATCATTGAGCCTACAGGATCCAAACCTTTCAAAGGCCAGCCGACGCGGACCCCCTGGTATGTACCTCAAACTGTCGTGAAAATGTTTCACATAGTTTTCTGCGGTTCAACACAATTGTAGGTTAATGAACCACATTTGATAATTTGCATCACATTTGCATGTAGAATAGCCACATTTTTTTTCTATGCAACACATTTGAGTTTCCCTCAACGCATTCATATGTATTTCGACGCATTTGTTATAGTGCAACACAATTGTGATGTAATTAGCCGCATGTGAAAAGGAACGACGCATGTGACGAATAAAATGATGCATGCAAATTTTATGCACCGCATATGGTAAACAACGACGCATGTGAAAAATAATGATGCATGTACAAAACAATGACGCATTTGAATAACAATTAATTTTAGTCAGTTTGCATGAGAATAGATGTTCGATGCTAACATGAGACATGGATAATGCCATTGCAGGTCGTGTTAGATACAGTATATACCCGAGAGTCGAGACCGACGACTTTTCGATGTAGGGACAGCCTATGGAGTGTCGAGCAATGTTTTCTATGGCACCTTGGTCTTCTGCACATTACATACATGCCCCAGATTCAGGCGAATCGGGGATTATTGACAACATTATGTGAGCGGTGGCACTTGGAGACATTGTCCTTTCACCTGCCGACTGGAGAGGCCACTGTTACATTGGAGGATGTCTATAGGATTCTAAGACTTCCAATTAGAGGCACATGGGTGACATATGATAACCAGAGGGGTGTGACCGAGATGTGTAGATACTACCCACATGCAAACATCAGGTAGTTAGGGTTTGACCACTATAAGATTAGGTGGCGCGTGTTGGCTCAGAGGTACAGGTAGCTAGACTGTCTATTGTGTACATTGATAGGCGACATAGTACTTCCTGACCGTCGAGGTCATGGATTTCCAGTAGGGTGGGGGGAGATGCTTGTGGGCATACTAGAGCGTCAAGTGGTATATGCTTGGGGTTCATGTATGCTCAGGATGTTATACTTTCATTTGCATGATATTTCCTACCGAGAGGCACAGTCTATGAGTTGTGGTACCATGCTCTTGATGGTATGGGTGTGGGAACACATATCAATTTTTTGGCCACTAGTGATAGTAGATGTACCACATGGAGCCCCTTATGCCTTCCGTTATGCGGGGGCGAACACTTAGCACCACATAGGAGACATAGGTTATTTCAGGTATGCCATAAACATAATAGTGCAGTTTACATGGAGGCCATACTTGGGATGCGCCGAGTGGTCTGATGAGGATGAGCACCTGCCTTTTTGTCAAAAAATACAATACTTGTTTGGGAGGATAGTGTCACATGTCCACATCATAGAGCATCACTTGCAAGATCGTGTATTGCGGCAGTTCAGAGAGAGAGAAGACATGCCAAGAGGACAGGTCGAGTTCACAAGGTCATTGCTAGAGGTCCCTCTGTGGGGTCCAGAGATTCTAGTGGCCACAACTGAGGAAGACATTAATGCATTGCAGGCAATTCCCTGGGGGTGGAGAGATGGTCCAGCAGACCCAGGGACCACACCAGTGTATGATCAGTGGTGGGCCACACATAGGTCGATTCGGTTGACAAATCCAGAGCAGCCAGTGTCGGTAGAGCAGTGAGGGATAGGTCTGCGAGGCAGGCATGGCAAAGGTAGAGGTCGTAGAGATGGAGGAGGCCATGGTGATGGTGGAGATGATGGTAGAGGTGGACGATGAGGGGGCAGGAGAGGGAGACGTGGACAGAGGGGAAAAGGGCCACCATTGTCACCGATCCATGAGGAGGGACGTGGGGAGGAGGATGTTGCAATAGGCGGAGAGGAGGAGCAGCCCGCAGAAGAGGCCATTCTAGATATCCCGACAGAGGAGGTGGCAGGTGGAGAGGAGGCAAGCAAAGAGTAGGTAGGCAGAGATGAGGTAGAGATTGATGCCTTGGGCTTGTTGGGTCCCTACCAGGAGGATGACGAGGAGGATGATGATCATGAGAGAGAGATCCATGATCAGATTTTAGAGGAGTTGGATGAGGAGGAGGATGGTGTAGTGAGGGCTAGGCAGGATGACATAGGGGCAGTGGATCCTGACTCAACCACATTGCGTGCGCAGGTGGCATCCTTGAAATGCCAATCTGAATCAGTTGAAACCCTAGCCCTAAGCCTTTTGGCCATTGAGAAACAAAGATTGGTTCAATCCTTCCATCTTGATTCAAGCCTAACCCGCTATGTCCATCATATCCCTTACTCTACATCATTTTGAAACCTTTACCATATAGATCTGTAGGAATGTGAGCAAGTGAGAGAGGTTCTTCATTACCTTCCTTATACAACCAAGAAGTGACGTCTTTTGTATCCACGACTTCTTTGCTTAATTCACCCCATTTAGTGAAGGTTGTTGTGGGAGGGATGTGTATAGTGACCACAGATTGTCTCCTATCTGATGCAGGTAAATTGTATGACTTAGGAGGAATCAAATGGCTAACACAATAAGATGTCTTCATGTAATACTCTCCACAACCCTTGTCTTGGATCTCAACCCTAGGAGTGGTAGGAAGTGAGGGTGAAATAGATGTTGGAGTGAGTGTGGATGGATTAACATAGGAAGATGGATTGGACGAGGAAGCCTCTTGGTTTACTGGCACTTGGCATTGGGGGATCTCTTTTAGGTTGGTACAATATTGGAATGGGTCCAGGTCACCATCTATGGTTATTTCTGTGCCATTGTAAGGGAATTTAAGACACTGATGATACGTGGAAGGGACCGCCTTCATGGCATGAATCCATGGTCTACCTAGCAAAATGCTATAAGGAAGGGTGAGATCCACAACCTGGAACTTTGTCTCCATTACTACAGGACCAATTTTGATAGGAAGTGTAACCACCCCCTTTGATTTTTTTTCCTCATCATCATAAGCTTTAATGACAATTATTTTGGTCATGTCTGCGCATGCTTCTGAGATACCTAATGCCTTAATTAGTTTTAAAGTGCACAAATTTAACCCTGCTCCTCCATCTACCAAAACTCGTCTAACTTTGGTATCATCAACAAGGACTTCTAGATGTAAAGGATTGTTATGGTTCATCTTTTTAGTTGCATAGTCTTGTTCAGAGAACGTGGCATGATGGTTATTGGTCAAATAGCCCACCATTTCTTGGAAATGATTGACATCAAGGTCATTAGGGACTGTGGTGTTTTGTAAAGCCTTATCTAGAATGGATCTATGCTTAGGGGAAATACGCAATAGTTCCAAGATTGAGATTTGGGCTGGGGTCTTCCCCAACTGGTCAAGTAAGTTATATTGTGACTTGGAAGGTGGTGGTATTTGCTGCAATGGAGGACCTTGGATAGTGATCTTGGTACGACGAGTGTTAACCGTGCACTCAGGATTGGTATTAATAGTAATGGTATTGACATTCTCATCGGTGGTGTGAAGGAAATGAATGGTTTTTGCCACTACTATAATCATGTTGGATATTTGCATTGTTGGCTGACATATTGGTCTTAGTACTCGAACTGGGGACACTTCCTTTCCCATGGTCATGTAGTGGATCCGAAAAGAATTGACGATCAATGTTTGATGACTTTTGTTTCTGTCCACTAACTTCAATTATTCTCCTTTCGACAAGATCCTGTATGATATTCTTCAGTTGTCAATAGTTTTGTAGGTTATGTCCCTTGGTTCTATGATAATCACAAAAGGAATTGTCATCCCACCAAACTGGCTTAAATTGTCTTGGATCATATTGTCTTGGTTCTTGTAGCTGTATAAGATTATGTTGTAACAGTTCTTTGAACACAAACTCAATGGGTTCCCCTAAGGGAGTGAACTCATTTTTTTGAAATCTCCTTTGTTGTTGTGGACGTTGAATATTTTGAACCATGTTAGGAGGTTGATTGACAGGATTAAGGGTATTGGTAGAAGTGTTAGGTCCTTGTAATGTGATGAGTGGTCCCGCTTGTAGTGTTTTAGCATCAACTACCCCATCATTGGTGACATTTTGTTACGAGACCAAAATCTATTTCTGTCAGTGGGGTTGTTTTGCACGATCGGATTTCTATTGGATGTTGATGTATTAAGTTTTTCTTTTTCAATGAGATCCTTTTCTATTATAACCCCTTTTTCCACTAGTTCTGAAAAAGATGTACAACAATGTACCCTTAAGTTACTCCTTTGTTTTGCATGAAGGTTTTCTTGAAACATAGTAACTTTTTTTTTTTAGGTATCTCAATAGGACATCGGCTAGCTATAATCCTCCATCTCTGGAAGAAAGCAATGAATGTTTCACCTTCATCCTGTGTTGTGTGACACAAAGTTGCTATATTTATCTCGTGGTCTATGTTGAAGGAGAATCGCTCCACAAATTTCTCAACCAGTTCACCCCAAGATCAGATGCCAGAGTCTAGACCTGAAAACCACTCTAGTGCAATTCCTACAAGACTTCTTGGAAATAGTCTCATAAGATATGTGGGGTCATAGGGGACAACTATGCATATGGTAGAAAATTCCCTTATATGTTCTATTGGATTCTATTTTCCATTGTACTTAGGGAGATTCGGTATGACATTTCCGTGAGGGAAAGGGGTCATGTACAATGATCTATCAAAGGGAAATGGGCATATGTCCTTTGTTGAAAAGGATTTCTTAGTTGACACTGACATGTTATCCATTTGCATTTGTAGTGCATGCATTTGTGTTTGTAGGATGTCAACCTAGGTCAAGGATGTGCTAGGTGGATTATAGGGATTTGTGTATGTATTCTGAAACCCAAAGTCTCGTGATGGGTTTTGATTGAATGTTGGTATTTGAGGTGGATTTGGATTCATAAGGTTGGTAAACATGTTATGGGGTGGATTTTGCATAAAATGATTTTGACTGGGGATCTGTGTGAACAAATTTTGACTACCAATCTGAGAGAAAGGATTCTGATTCAGAATCTGTGTAAATTGGTTTTGACTTGGAATCTGTGTGAATGGATTCTGACTACCAATCTAGGAGAAAGGATTTTGATTCAGAATCTGTGTAAATGGATTCGGATTGCCAGTCTGGGAGAATGGATTTTGATTGCCATAGTGGAAGGAGGGAATGCCTCCTGTTTGTGTATTCCGTGGTATAGTACTAGTGACTTGAGCACTAGGTATGGCCATCGACTATGGTATAGCACTCATGACACTAGCAATAGGTATGGCTGTTGACTGTGGTATGGTACTTGTGATACTGACATAAGGCATAGAAGCTGACATTTTAGGTCTTTTACTCCCAACAAGAGGACCGAAGGGAGTGGATGATGATGCCCCTATAGTGAAATTAAATCCTGATGTCATGCCAGACATACCAAAGGGAGACGTATGGACTGTTGTACTATGTGTAGGTGTGCTAAATGGCATAGTTGTGCTTATTTGAGGTATAGTAGTACTAGCAGTCATTGTGTTTGTCCCTTGTGTAGGTTGAGTTTGCAAGGTGCTAATATCAAATCTTGTAGGTAAGGTAGCACCTTCAGCTAGCAGTTTGGCTAAATATCGTTGATGATCGTTTGCTAGGTATTCATCTACAAAAGAGGCAAATTCAGGGTCATGTAGCAGCCTCTATGTTCTCTACTGTAATATGCCCTTGAGTGTTTCTAGTGGTGAATTTGTCCAATAAAGTCTTGTGAGGTCTTGAAGAAAATGGGTTAATGAATTCATTTGGGTTCGACATCTTTTCTCTCTCTCTTCTCTGAGACCTAGTTTCAACCATGTAAGACAAGCTCAATATACGGGAAATGCAAAACTATATCTATGAACAGTATGACTCTAGTCTATGTTTTTGGAATTTTCTGAATGCAATATAAAGGATGTTCTAAAATGACACTAGTCTAGAATGACAAAATCTAAGGGAATCAATTTCGTAAACCTAGGACAAGGGTACCAACTTCCTAAAGTCTAACCAAAATATCAATTTAGTTATGTCAAGGAACCACTGGAGGACAAAGACCAAAGATAAAATTGGGTCTCCTAACTAGACTGATGAGCTAGGTGGACTTTCTGTAGGACAAAGGATAAGATGATAGGACTAGGTTCAATGACAGATTTTGTTGACACTATGATTTTTCTAAAGTGCAGATGATGGGCCTATCATAAAGTTTGTAAAAGTGACCTTCCTAGAAGTTTAATGCAAGGTAATATGTACTCAATGATGAAACTAAAACTTGGACCTAATACAACTATAGTTATGGGTAAATGATACTAAAGGATGCAAAATTGAGCAAATCGTTTCAGGTTTCAGTTCAGAGACTATTTATGGAACACAATTGAAACTGGTATAACTATGTTAACTAGACAGTGACAGTGAATTCTGACTTTCTGATAATCAGGAAAATGCATCTCAAGATTTCACAAATGCGGTTCACTTTAACAGTTGTGGTTTTATGATAATCAATTGTGTTTCTCTAGTAAATTTCAATGTTTGACTCTAACAGATGTGGTTATCCCTCTAATAGATGTGACTCATAATGATAATTGTGGATCAGAATATAACATATGCAGTCTTTCACAAAGCAATTGTGAGGGAATCTAGCAGATGCGACCAAAAATGGCTGATGCGACTCAAGGTTAAACAGATGCGACTAAAGATGATAGATGTGACTGATACTGACAGATGCATCTCGAAACTAAATAGATGCGACTCTAAAAATCAATTGCGACCTTCTGATGAATAGTTGTGACTCTCTGTGTATTTCCAGTGATTTGAGATTTAAAACTGACTCTATTTTTCGTGATCAAGTTCTGGCAAACAAAGACAATCATAAGAGAAAGTGGTTTCAATTTGATGGTAGACTCAAAGAACGTTTAATTTGACAATAGACAAGCACACCTAATTGGCCATAAGGCCAAGGGTTTGTATACTTGGTATAGCCCACCGAAATATCCCAGATTGGTGATAAACACCTTTCCTTCTCGAGAGCGGATAGCTTAGAAATTTGGTGGCATTGGCTCCTCTCCACGGCTCATTAACGTCATTCAAGCACACCAATTTTGAATTCTTTGGGCAATGACCTCCCAAGAACTGCTATCTCTACTCAAGGGGATCAGTAGTGAGTGTCTTCAGGCATGATACTGTACCCTACACTATACCAAGCAACAACCAAAAATGGTTGGTCTCTAAAACAAAAGGTATTTAATACGAGCATTCCGTTCGTAGGGCATGATCCATGCGGCGAGAGTCCCCTTTCGAATCCATCTCGTCGGAACCATACATGTGATTCTTTGACTTTCCCCAAGAATCCAATTTTATATACCAGCTAGAAGTCCCTCGGGTTCAGGGTGCTACCAGTCTGAGTCGTCCTGGGGTGAGTACTTTTTCGCACCAGAATAGGCCCAAGTTCTAGAGTTGGTAACCATCTCTCTTACACCCAGGATCGCATGGATGCACAAGGGGAGAGGATACTTCGATGTACCAAATCATGAGGATAATTACACAGTTGTGCTTTTGCACCAAACACAGTAGACACTTGTTAATTTTAATCAAAATGAAAGATTTGCTATACTACCAAACAATCTGTTTCAAAATTTAACTAGGGTCTTCAACATGTGTTCTGCAAAAAGATTCGTTAGTAGTTTGATATTGATCTTTGACCATCGATTGGCAAAAACCCATTAACGTCAAAAACAAAGAGCCCACACGCTGAAAACCCGATATTAGTAACACTCAAATCAATTGAAAATTTTAGATTTCCAAAAACATAAACAAAAGGTTACTAGTCAATTGATCGTTGTATTACTAGTCAGATGCGTCGATGCTATCTGCAATTGCGTTCTTGGTATTTTTCAGTCAGATGCAGATCAGGAATTATCAGATGTGTCAATTTTTTTTGTATGCAGCATTTCCAGTGTCAGATGCGATTCAGGCATTTAATTGCGTCGCTTCGTCACTCAGATGCGTCTTTATATTTCAATTGCAGCGTTATGTCAAAATGATGCATTGTTCCGTACAAAAAACCTGCAAAATTGAAAATAAAAGTCTCGAGATACGTGAAGATGGTGTCTTCACGTCAGGTTCACCAAAATGTAACATCTAGAAAGTGCAGCAAAAAACAAATTAGAGAAAACAATGCAAATTTAAATCTAAATGCAATCTAATGTTAAGCAACAAAGAACAACGGAAAGTAATAACGTGAACAAACTGAAACAATCTCACCAAATTACTACGTATTTCTATGATTCATCTCGATTGCCCTTCTCCATTTTGCTATTGTAGTATAATTGCCCTCATATTTTCAAGAGTTTGTACAGGTATAGCCTATGATAGTGATTTAGCAAAACATCGAAGATTCAAGATAAGTGCTCTCAAAATCCATAAGATTTCGTGAGCTTTCGAGAGAGATTTCGAGAGAGATTGGAATGAAGAATGACAGATCAATTTATAGAAAATTGATTATTCAAACGACAGGTCAAGATTCAAAGATCAACGGACGGTTTAGATTGACTGATTAGTCATGCATTCTCATAACAGTTAGTAGTGACTTGAGTGATATAAATTAGAAATTGAATTAAAGATTAAATAAATAATTTAATCTTCTAGTTCGGTATTCAAAAACAAAAGAATTATCTTTGCATGACAAAGATGAAGATGGATTAAAGCAACTCTTGTTCGAATGCACGCACAAGGTTTAATTAATTAAATAAGAATATTTAATTAATATGCATGTACATGCAAATGAGTTAGAACTAGATGATTGAATGATTTGACAAAGAGATTACTCGAGAACACCACTCAAACATTAAATCAAGAGTTAACTGAGCGATTTGAATAGATCTTTGAGTAGAGTAAAACTGAATACTTATATAACTCACACAATTATCTAAAGATAGAGGAACGAGTTAAAATAGAATTCATGAATTAAATAATTCATTTAATTCAAGATTTATTTAATTAAGTGATGAAGGGATTTAAATGAATAATTAAATAAATAAAGAATTTATTTAATTATAGTTGAAGTATGATAAAGAGTAAATTAAATAATAATTTATTTAATTTGACAAGGATAAGGTTAATTAGTAACATAATTAAATAAAAAGCGTTTATTTAATTAATCAGATAGAATAAAGAAAAGTGTGAATTAATTAAATAATTAAGATTATTTAATTAATAGAAGAAATGAAGACTATAGAGAATAATTAAATAATTGACATTATTTAATCATGACCATGAAGAATACGAATTATGAAGAATATTGAAGTCGCAGGCTTAGACCAAATTTCGGTGTCTACAATAAGCCCACCAAGAAGATAGGTACCAACTTGAGCTAGGGATGTTATATTTCTTGTGAGTTAGTTTGACACATTGCTTGGTTTCAAAACATCTTAAACACACATCAACATGATTCATCAAATTTCAAACCCTTTGGATTAATTGTGGATACCATTGAAAAGTCATAATATTGTTGCTTGTCCCTAAGAATTTTATCTTTAGAGGCTTCTAAATATTTGGACTTATATCTAAATCCACACTTTCCAAAGTTAACATAGGGAACTATGGCCTTAGCTTCTTGTTTTTCACATAATGGACTTTGTGGAATGAAGGGTGCTTAGACATAGACATTTTTAGTTTGAAATTAATTAAGAATTTTTTGATGTGGTAATGAAAAAATATCACTTAATCAAAGATTAAAACCAAATGAACACACCACACATTGGTCTTATGGTTGAGACACATGGACTCCCCAAAACAAACAAAGTGAAACAAGGAAAGTATTGCAAAATATTGAGTCCAAGTTCTATTATAAAAATCATTGAGTTCTTAAGGTTTTATTACTTTATAGGTATAGGATGTTTCTCACCATCTTCGTCTTGTAAAAAAAAGGTCTCGTTTAGGTTAAAATATTTTGGGTCAAACATTTCATCCACCTTCACACATTTTACATTCCACCACAAACAAACTTTAGAAACTTTTGGCACATCAACACTCTTTAGAATTAGGAAATTATCAAACCAATCCACTAACTTAGCTATTTTGTGTGTGAAATGAATCCTTTTCCATACACTTGGTTGAGTTAGTCATCATCCTTTTGAACTAGTCTATCTTAAAAGTCACAAGTCTACCTTTAGATTCACAAGTTCATCAACACCTTTATCCAAGACATCAAAAAATAAAACCTTTTTGTCAAAAGTGTTGTCCAAAAGTTTAGAAAGTTCATCCCCCATTTCACTCACCCCTTTTCATCATCTACTCACATTATTGATCCAAAACACCTAGAGGTTCACTTTTACAACAAGATCAAAACACAAGAGAGACATGGAGAAAAACCAAAATTTATCTACCATTAATGACAAAAACCAAAAAAGCCTTGGAATGAATGAGCTTAATCCTAGAGGTTTCACAATTCCACCCTACAATCTATACATGGGATCATCATATCCTACAAACTGTAATAACACAATGAATGTGGGTATGCCAAATCAAAACTTTGGAACAACTTGTCATATGATAGATTTAAATCAATATCAAAACTTACCAATCTATCAACCAAATGATCAAAGCACGGGGCTTCATCAAAACAATGTTAGCTCACTGGAAGTCAATACATGCCAAACATAAACTTACCAAATGTAAACATATAAATATGAACATGTCAAATCTACACTTGTTGAACTATGGGATATATACATTCACACCTCCAAACATCATTCAATAACCACAACATCAACCACCTCCTCAAAATCCATACCAAAATAAACTACATCAAGGGTTTCAAAATCAATATCAAGATCAATATCTACAACATAAAATTACCCTAAATTCATTTACCAAAATAGTTGATACACTTCACCTGAAAAACATCACCACCTCCAAATCAATACACTCTTCATCGAAATCATCAAAACATTAATTTGTATCAACAACACCAACCAACACACCAACATCAAGATATTGTATATCAAGAAAGACAACATCAACAACATGATCTATCCCTACAACAACACGATCAATCACAACAAGATCAAACACAACAAACAAAAACTTCAGAAGATAACAACACAATCACCAAATGTGAATACAATCCTTTAGGGGAGCCAGAAAAATCAAAATCTCGTACAACTAAAATACAAAAACATTCAAAAATTTGTAAAGTCAAAATCCAAAACACATAAAAATCCCCAAAATAGGTCAAAACATCAAAAAATAAAAAACATAACCATATTGAACTATGTTGTCTTTGAGCTTGAACGTAGGTAAGACCATCATTGATGTGTCCTCGAGATACTTTAGGTTAGGAGTCTGTCATAAGAAACTAACAATCCATCAAGTGTTCATGTCTCATCAATAAACTGGTCAAAGTCAGTTGAACTACATGGTCTATGTGTGTATAACATAGGCAAGGCTAATCTTTGATAAGCCCCCAAGGTCGTAGGTCAATCCCTCTTAGGTATTGGTCAAAACTCAAAAAACACAAAAACATTGAAAAACTCAGAAAATTCAAAACATTTGGAAAACATGTTGGAAAACTCAAAACAACCTCAAATAATTGAAAACCCAAAACATTCACATAAACATTCAAAAAGATAAAAAAAACCTCAAAACATTTTCAAAACACCAAAAACATTGAAATATTCCAAAAAATCCAAAACTATGCATCCCATTTAACTTGCACCTGCAATAAACTTCCATCCATAATACATTGATTGCCACACTCACCCTTTGGCAAAACAAATGAAAAAGAAGTACAACAATCAACAAAATTAGAACCTTTAAACGCAACACAAAAATCAAACTCTGATCATTATTAAACATGTCAATAAAACCTTATATCAATAGCCTTTCAAACAACCTATCAACTTGCTAGGTCATCCACTGACATGTCCTAGGATGGATCCTTCCTACAATGGGCATTATCATTCACAATCATTTTAGATATATATCCTTAAAACACATCACATCTTTTGGCAAGAGATATAAATAGCATTGATTGTTTATTTTGAACTCGTCTTATGATTTATCTTGTTGACCCATTCTGAGGACCTCTCGATGATGTCTAAATGATTTAGAGAGAAAGGAATGGGGCATCAATCATTATTGTTTGTTTCTTGTTCTTGTGGGATATTCTTGTAAAATAATCTTGGTGCATACTTGCTTAGTTGTGTGTAGGGAGGTTGTTTTGAGTAGATTGTTGACTATTGCGTATGCTTTGGTCTGAAATATTCTAAATTTATATACTACATTCCAACGAGGTTTCCGTATGTCAAGGTGTGAGCAAGGATTATCCTATTATTTGTAGATTCAAAGTCCATCACACTAGATGCAACACCATCCTAGTTATCGATACCTTGATGCATCGTATCTGTGTTATATAAAAAAATAAGGAATGAAGGGACCAAGTATCCCAATCCCTAGAACAAGAAAATCATCACTCTCATCACCATATCTAATAAAGTCTCAAAGACTCATAGGCTTGTTAGAATTCTAAATCAATCTCAAAATCAATGGTTAATCAATCTCATTCTCCTACTTCCATCCATCTTATTCTTCTTATTCTTCTATCTTTACTTACATTTCTATCCAAGTGTCAAATATGTGGGATATATCAAAATATACATGAGGAGACCCATGGTCGATTACTGTCTATACATCATAAAATTTATCTACATCAGGCATTTGAGCATTCTAGTCATCTTTGAGTTGAACTGATCTTGAACCTCTATCATGAGATTGACCAAAAATTTAAATTTTTTTCCCAATCTCTCGAGGGGGAAGGGTACCAACTTAATTCCTTTTGATGGGGCAAGAGTGGGGCATCTGAAAAATCAAGAATTTTTAAATTTTTGATTTGAGCAACAACATTAATCTAAAAAGTGTCAATCTTTGAACCAATGTAATAGGTACCTTGCTTCAAAGAGGGGAAATGTAGACACTTAAAATTGTCTTGAATGATATTTCACACTTAAATCTGGTCGCTAACATTGTTTCGTCCTAAAATTCATCTTCTTTTCACTTGTTTAATTAAATATGCCTAGTTGTTTAATTAAATGCATCATTTTCATCCATTAATCTAATTGATTTAATTAGGTTAATTCGCCCCCTTTTACCTTCACCTCTCACCATGTTTAATTGAATTAATCAGTCTATTTAATTTAAACACCTTATGTCCTCTCATTTAATTAAATAATCCTAAATTACTTAATTAAATGTAATTTGAACCCTCTTTTCATTAAATAAACTAATTATTTAATGAGCATCCTATTATTCCTAAACTTGCACAATTAAAACTTAGTTTTAATTACTAATTTTCCTCACCCATCCACTTGCATAGGGAGTATTCCAAAGGAATATTCTCCTATTTGGCTGCAAAAAATGGAATATTCTTTCCTAACAAACTTTGTAACATATGTTCAAAGTTGTTACAAAGTGTGTTTGTTTGAGTCATTGTGAGCCCTTGATGGTTTCTTTGATCCATGCGATCTTTGATAATCCTTGATCCATGCCTTCACCCTTGATTCCATCTTGACCATTGATTGATCCTTTTCATCTTGACCCTTGATTCTTCATTTTCTCTCCTATAAATGCCTCACCATTTGGAGAGAAATGAATCCAATTCCATCAAAGAAAATTATGTTGCCCATTTGAATACTATCTCTATTCATACTTGCACCATTATCAATCTTTTTCATCCTTTTCATCCACCCATAGCATCGTTTTATCAATTTTAGCTTAGTTTTCAACAATTGAGTTCAGTTAATTGCTCATTTTATCCAAAGGACTGGGAAAGGGTCGTTATTCCATATCTATACGACATCACTCCCCCAATGGGATAAGGTTTGGAGTTCTAGATTAGGTTTCTTTTAAGCTTTTTTGTTTCTTTCATGTATAGTTTAATGGTTTCTTAGTTTTTGAAGCTTTTGAACATCTCATTGGGATTGTAGCTTAGCGGGTTAAATAATGCTTAAATTCATTAGGATCTGGAGTATTTAACCTATAGTATGATTACAATCACACAGACACCAAATTGTGAAGCTCATACAAGTTTCACAAACTTGGTATGCACCAAAAATGGATAGAAAGTGAAATGCAATGAAATAAACTAGGATGTAAAGTGCAATACAAATATACATAAAGGCAATTTTCAGATTTCAAACAAGATAAATTTTTTATTATATGTAAAAACCTAAAAATGATGTAATTATGAATGCAATTTTGAATTCACACAATGCACTATATTTATCAAATGAAACTTAATATGATTAATTTAAAATAACAAAAAATTTGCAAACTATATGTTCAACAAACTAAAAATAGAAAAATAGAATACATAAACAAAGATTTTATTGCCTAGAAATATAGGAGAATTCCCTAATCAAGGAATCATTCGCCCATGGGTGAATGGGTCCTATGTCTGGG
Source organism: Sequoia sempervirens (assembly GCA_007258455.2). Taxonomy (NCBI): domain Eukaryota; kingdom Viridiplantae; phylum Streptophyta; class Pinopsida; order Cupressales; family Cupressaceae; genus Sequoia; species Sequoia sempervirens. Next base: position 317,005,486 of record VDFB02000015.1, read on the forward strand.
TTTTGAAAATTAAATTTATAGATTTCTAAGTTGATTCTTATGTCTTTCAGATTCTGGACTAAGATAGGTGGTTATAGTTTGATTTTTTTGTAAATTAAGTCTAAATGCAAATACAAAATAACGATAAATGACAAACTAGGAGACCCAATTTGATGTGAAATTTTGATTCAATTTTGTAATGCAAATGAATGATGATGCAATTTTATGTAATTACTTTGCAAATATACTTATTTTTTTATGTTTTTCATATTTTAAGAGATGCAAAAATGCAATCCTAAAACCCTAAATGAGATCCAATTCAATGCAATGCAAATGAATTCAAATCCTAGATCTAGGGTGAAAATGGACTCCAAAATCATAAAATTACAATGCTCAAATGTCGGGTACACCAAAATGAAAAGATGAAAAATAGTCTTGGGAGAGAAAAGGGTGTTAAACAGGCACATAACAACTAAGAGGGGCGGGTGAATCAGTTGGCACACATATTCAAACTTAAAACTTCATCACTTATCAAATCTTCAACCACACTATTATGTTGTTAAGTATGAGCATGAAACACAGATAACAGAAAGTAAATTGACTCAATGAACACTAGATTTTTACATGGAAAACCCAATAAGGGAAAAACCATAGTGAGGGTTAACTCACAATATAAAGATTATAAACTGAATACAAAGGCTCACTGCCCAAAAGAGGACTCACTGTCCAAATACAAAGGCTCACTACCTACAAAGGACTCACTGTCCAAATACAAAGGCTCACTACCTACAAAGGACTCACTGTCCAACAGGGAGGCTCACTGCCTATAGATACAAAAGAGAACAAAAGATCCACCATTGCAATTAAAGCACATTCATAGGATTACAAAAACCTTAAGCTCACTGCCTTCAACACACTGAAAACTATTATCACAACTCACTCACACACACTTCTGCTCTTAAGATTTGTGGCACACTTTCATCACTTTTCATCACACTATCATACAACTCTTCACAATTCAACTTGCTTTTATACCATTCTTAACCTTAGAAGCATTTACGAAGGTTGGTCACAAAATAACCCATTTCATAAGTTCAAATTAGGTCAGCAACTCAAAATTATCGTGGTGGAAAGGAATAAGAGTGGACCAATAAAAAAATTTAACCAAGACCAAAAATAATATTCTTGAATCTTCTACGTGCTTCCTCAATTAAATTTTATTCTTCGAATGAAGTGTAAACATCAAGTCAGCCAAACCTAATGAAAAAAAAAAAACATTGATGCACATGCTTCCCAATAAGAAGATGACACACAAACACCACAACATGCTTTATTAAGCATGATAATACATCTCAGAACCTTCCAGATACATCTGCAGCAAAAACAACAGGCTTCAATCACTAAATTTCTTTCACCAGTCTATCCAGACTTTGCACACACAAAACTACTGAAACATGACTTCCTGATTACCAACTCCAAACCTCTTCGCTAGAGAATAGGAAAGACCTCCACAAGACATATCCCAGATCCGCACGATCTGAAACAAAACAACAAAGGACTGCAGAGTAAACATATTTCTCCCATTCCATAGAACATTGACTCGATGTCGGTAGAACACACATACCGGTTGACACAAATTTCACGTACCATCAAACCAGAAGCTGAAACTCAGCATATGTTACCATGAAAATACTAACAACATGCCTTCAAATCCGCACAAGCATAGGATCAACATAGAAGAAACGTAGAGCACATACCAGAGCACATTTTGAACACATTCATCACGTTGAATTCTCTTGTATATTAATTTTCTCAAAAGCACTTGGAAACTAATCAAACCAACATATCTGCAACACCATAAAGATAGCTCCATGTACTCACAACATCTCACCAGCATCTCAACCATACATGTACAATCTGCAACATACTAAACTGTGTTGACATCAATGACAACATTAATGACAACACCACCAGACTAGCTCATACTTGCAACAAAGGGGGGGTTCACCAATTTGATAATGTAGAAACCTATTCTCCTCTATTTCATTAGGAAATGAGATACCCATGTCAAATTGACTAAAAACCCTTAGGTGAATCAAATTAAGGCACTGTGAATCTTCAGATTTTCTTATGATCGAAGGACGGGGGTCAAGGTCAAACAACACTTTGGGGAGAAAAACTAAAAATAGTAAATCAACACCAAATTTCAATCTAACACTTGGAACAACAAGATTAAGCTCAATACTAATAGAACCAAAAAATAAAATGCAAATTAGAGAAGGGAAAAAGCATGTGTACCAATCACCAAAAGTCAATTTTTGAAGCTAATCTGGGACGCATTTTCCCAGGGGAAAATAGGTTATGAGTTAGGGTTTTTCTACAACTTTTGGGAGCCTCTGCTATAGATCCGAATCTTCCAATTTTCCTAGGTTTTAGGTTCAAAAATCTGGAAATAACTTTTATAAGTGATTTTCCATGAGAATATGACAACTTTGACGACTTTTTGCAACTTTGATAGCTTCTTTGATTTTTCTCTTCAAAGGATCTTCAATATTTCTTCCACCTAAATATGCAAACACAAATCAAGAGGGAAAAATGTTTTTTTTTTGGTGTATGGTGGTTTTCCTTTGAAAAACCCTATTTTGGTAATTAAACCTTGAAATGAAATGAAACATGAAACAGGGAATGAAGAATGAACAAATCTATGTTACCACTCAACAAACCCTTGAATCAACCTTAGAATATGGATTTTTAACTTGCATGAAATGGATTCAATGGATGTGGATCTTGAATGTTGGATCTTTCTTGAAATAATGGCTTTGAATGCTTGAATGGATCGTAAAACCTATATCACCATATTAGCTCCAATAACATGCATGATGCAAGAAGACTTTAACATGACAATTGGATCTTGATTGCTACAATAAAACTTTGATAAATATTCTCTTGAATGCCTTGAATTTCTCTTGAAAGTGCTCTTGAAGCCACATAAAAATTCTTAGATTGCTTAGATGAAACATAGTGAAATAACTTTATATTATAGGTAAGTATCCTTAATTTCCTGAAATTAAAATATCACAAGCTGACATTTGAATATACACTTAGAGATATTAAAATCCCACCAAAAATAATTTAAATTTAGGTTCTAAGGTCAAGGGAGGACCCATTCACCCATGGGCGAATGGGTCCTAGGTCCCTAAACCTAGGACACACATTGCTCAATGAGAAGTGTTATATTAAGGCATTAATAAATTTCAAGTTTTTTCTTCAAAAAATGTAATAAGGTAGGCTTGGTAAATGAATTAAAGGGCCAATTAATGAAATATTAAGTTCAATTAATTAAAGGAGCCCTAAATAAGTGTGAAAGTGTAAATAAATACATTTTACAACACTATTTAATAAGGCACAATTAGGTCCAAATCAACTAAGATGGTCCAAACAAGTGCAAAATGCTTGCACTGTGTTAGAGCCTTATAATCAGAGGCATTTCTTAATACTTATTATAATATAAATAATAAAATAAAATATGGTCACACCAAGGTCATACAAGTTCAATAAAAACCTACCTCGATCTTTTGAAACCATTTTTAGAATCTTTTAGTAATACCACAACCCTACTAGAAGTATCACTAAGTATCTCTTAAACCATTCTAATATGGTTTATATTATGTATAATATTATTAAGATATTTAGTACTAGGGGGATTCACTATTCAAGTTGATGTGGTAAAATTTTCAAGATTGAGATGTATACATATTTTAAAATCAATTTTTTGTATAAGATGCAAAATTCATCATGACTTATCTAGGTTTCTTGTTCCAAAGATTTAGTGCATAAAATTAAAATCAAAATTATTTTGAATCAAGTGTGAATGTAGGTAGTGCCCTTGGTTGATCTAGGCTTGATATAATAAGAGAATATAAAAAATCTAACCAAAAATAAGTGCATAGGATAATTGGTTAAAATACAAAGGAATTTTAATTAAATATACTAGTGTATATGGAGGAGGCATAGAAAATAAAAAATTAGGTAGAAATGAAATTATGATTCATTATTAATATGTAATGGCTTCGTGGGGAAGACCGCGGTGGTGGTTGTGGTGGTCTTTGAGGTCACCATGCTTTTTTTGAGTGTCGCGGTCTTCATTGGAGCTTCTTATATGCGATCTGTGTTGGTTTTTCTCATGCTACCCTTTGTTCGTTGGTGGTGGATGGATTGGATTGTAGTGTGGCTTGTGGAGGATTCATTTTTTCCTCTTTTTCTTGTGTGGCTTCTGGCAGGTTTTTGTGGCTTGGGCTTATGCCTCTTTTGCTAATAGGTGCTACTTTTTATTTTTAGGGTTTTGCTTCTATCGGTGGGGATCTTGGGTTTCCTCTGTGGTTTTGGCTAAAGTCCAAGCAACTTAGTTTTTTCTTGGATTTTGTTTCAACTTTTAGTTGTGCTCCTCGAGTTTGTGATGCTTATTCTTTAGTTGGGGTTTGCTATCTTCTCTATGTTTGCTAGCTCTCTACTAGTGGGTTTGAGAGCTTTTGCTTTTGTGTTGGGTCCGTTCTAGGTTCTGGTTTTTTGTTGTTGTTGGGGCTTGTGGTTTTTTGGTTTGAGTTGGCCTACTTTGGGTTATTTTTTTGGTCTCCCTCTTGGGCTGTCTTGTTCATGTTGTGGAAGGGGGGTGTTGCTCTTTTTCTGTAGGCGTTGTTTGGCCTCTTGTTGGGCCTTTGTGCCTTTATGTTTGAGGCATGTTTTCAGGTGTTGGTCTCTTACTAGGTTCTGCCAAAGGGTGGTATGGCTGCTTGTTCTACTATGGAGGTGGATTCAACTCCTATGGAGGTGGATTCAACTCCTATGGAGGTGGATTCAACTCCTATGGAGGTGGATTCAACTCCTATGGAGGTGGAGTTGGGAGGTGATTGTCTGTGGCTTCCTTAGTTGCTAATCCTTTTGAGGTGGACGCTTCTTCTATGGAGGTGGAGGTTTAGGGTGCTGGAGTTTTCAGGTAGTAGTGGATTTGTTGGTCATGGTATTCTCTCCAATAGAGGGGAGCTCCCTCCTTTTGAGGTGGAGATGGATTTGGCTTCCTGGTTTGAATGGTGGATTTGTTGCTCCTTCCTGCTCTCTCTAAGTGGATATTTTGATGTTGATTGGCTTTTACAGGCTATTGGATGCTTGGTTGATTCTGATGGTTCTCTTTTGGATTCAAGGTCCCTAAAAAACCTGGTTAAGGGTTTAAGTTCCCTTCAAAACCTTTGGGTTTAAGGTCCCAGGTAAAACCTAATTGTATTTGGTTAAGGGCTCTTTGCCCCTGTAATTCCTTTGTGTAGCCTGTGTTGTCTTGCTATATTTTTAGTGATGTTGTTGATGGGTTACTGATGGTATATGGTTTATCTTTGACGTAACATGATTTTCTTGGATAGGGTTTTAGGTCCCTTCAAAACCATTTTGTAATGAGTTTCGGGTCCTATTAAAACATGGTTTTCCCCATAATCAAAAATTATAACATCTAGTCTACCAACCAATTCCAAAATATAATTTAGTAGATAAATAATAATGCAAATTTTATAAAAAAAAATATCTTTATAATTTTTATTGAAAAATATAAATGTAAACTACTTTGAAAATTATTATTTTATTAGTTCATATCATATCTAAATTTCAAAATATATATATATAAGTTTTAGATGGTTCGAGTTTTAAAAATAGAGTTTTATTACCCATTTCCTTGATAAATGGGTGACAAATTACTAAAATTTAACCCTAAATTATTTACTATACAACCATTGAAATAATTGATCCAATTTATGGTTTAATGTGTTTATTTAGTCACATTTAATTATATTGACTAGTAGATATCATGTCCCACAAAGGGACCCCTCTTGAGTATCCACTACAAGTAGAGGGTCTAATAGATATAGACAATCACTTGTGATCCCCTTAACAATTGAAAAAAAAAAAACTTTATCTATTTGATCCACCATAGGATCAATATTCATAAGATGCATAAATTCAGTCGTAGGTGAACAAAAAAAATTGAAATAAGGAAATAACACAAAGATAAAGCATGCAAACTTAACCTTTTACCTTAATTCACCTTACTCATTGGATTGAGCTAAGTGAAGTACACCCTTCTCCACTTGATTTTCTCCTGATGATGTGTGTTGATGGAATATGGTTTATTATTTTTACCAACAACATGATTATATGATGAAGATGATTAAGAAAATAGAAAACCTATGGTGTAAAAATTATGAATATCCAAATGGGATGAAAGGCCTTCAATTTATGGATTTTCTATGAGGAAAGTAAAGAGGCAATATACAATATCTAATGGATTGTTAGGATTGAATGAGTGTGAGGGTATGGATTGACGAACTAGCCTTGTGGAAAGTCTCACAAGGTGGAGGCATGAGAATGACACGTTCCATATGTGTAAGAGCTAAGTGTGTTCACGCATGTCTGAGAACACACATAGGGAGGCTCATGAATGTGGCAAGTGAGAGAGGTGGGTGGCTACCATACATAACATCTCTAAGAGGTAGGGTTACTATAAGTGAACTTTGCATGCTCACACATGTGACAACATGATGGGGTAGGGAAACTTATCAAGTGATGGCAAGTATAGATCTTGATCCATATATAGACATATTCGATGGATAGGATTAAATACCCATGGATTGAGGATGATATGTAATGAAATATTAAAGGAAATGATATTGAGTATTAACTATCCTAAATCAATCAATTAATTGGGTATTAGTTAATTGATTTAGTTAGAGGATTTGATGAATAAGGTTAAACATAATTAAATAATTGTATGTTTATTTGACTAAGGGTGAAGGATGAAGATAAATGATGAAATACTTAAATAAATATTGACTATTTAATTAGTTAATGGCTAAAATAGAGTGAAGTCAAGTGTGGCTAGGTATGGACAAAATTAGGTGTATGAAATAGGTAGAGGATGTACACCAAAACGTTAGGATTTTATGTAGAGTTTTGATCTTAGTAAAAATTTAAGGTGGAAACCTAATTATGAGTTTTAGCTATTTTTGCTAGACAAGTGTGTTTTCATGAACTTTTATAGAGTTGTAAAGTAAATTATTTGTGTAGCTTTAACTGATTTCTCCTTATACTAGTGTAATGGCTACAACTTAATGTGTTATTTGCCATATTGGTTCAATGGATTATCATATTCATGAATTGAGAGTGTTGACAAAGGTATCCCATGTTTGCATTGGATCATGCTCTCTTAAATGTCATGTGATGAGTGTTAGCCACTAATGGAAAATTAAAGTGAACATCTTCAATGTCACAAATCAATCTTCTCAACATCACTAAAAAATTTAATAAAGAAATACACCTCTATTTGGGACACCAAGTAGCATTCAAATTTGTATTGTAAAGTTTTAATTTAATGCTAGGATATCCAAGTTGAATTGCACTCTATAAGGTATTTAATTTTTTATAGGAATATATTGTTTAGTTTTTTTTGGTATTAATCAATGTTGACACATTGATTTGTGGAACTATTCAAACATCTCTTGATGCTTAATTTGAATCAAGTGCAACATTGATTATCTTCCAAAAATATATGGAGTTTTCCTATATTTTCTCTAGATAGGTTCCTATAATTTTGTTCTTACTATAATATTTTTCTAGTTATTGAGAAGTTGAAACAAGGAGAATAATTTATAATATTATTGTTAATACATTTATGTTATAAACACTTCTCTAATATCAATTATACATATCCTAGATTGATTAGGTAAAAATTCTATAATTATTAAAGATAAGAGCATAAATTATATGCTAAAAATAGAAAACATAACAATTTAATACACAAAAACAAAAGTGGATGACTTCTAGTAAATATGTCTAGAGTTTATCTTCCAAAAGGGTGAACGTATTAAATTGCTTTGCTCTCAACTATTCAATTGTATCACCTTATTCCTATTGGATTGTGATGCAAAGTAGGGTATCAAAGGTCTAACACACCCAATCAATGCTTTTTCAAAGTCTTAACACAATAAACAAGGAGGTTTTATCCACAATCTTCCACTATGCCTTATAGGACAACAAACACCATTTTTCTAACATAATTTCTTAACCAGACCTCTTACAAAAATATGAGCACAAATTTGAATACCCTTTTTGACAGTGCTCAACATATCCAGAAATCAAGTGTGGTTGTTTTGCAATAGAATGATCAAAATTCTACTACTACGCTTGAAAAAGGCCTAATTAGGCTTGTGCAATAGGTCACCACAAGGGGTTTCACACTCTAGGGTTCAAGAATTCAATCCAACATCTCAAGCATGTCAAATTTAATCTACCTCAACATTCCCAACCATTCCAAACACTTTCTCAAAGGATTTTCACCGAACTCTAACTCCTAGGCAATTCAAATGCCTAAAACATGAAGTAAACTAGGCTAGGGCATAACCGAAGTTATTACAACCACCATACCCTTCTCCTGAAAGTTTTTTAGACACCAAAAAAACCTTAACCCCATCAATTCCACCAAGTTTCATGAGGTTTCATCGGTGGAATGGTGGGTTTTGCATTTTTCTTCCCTATAAGGCAATTAACCAAGGTTTTTTGACCAGTTTAAGTAAATTTGTTATAAAATGCTCAAATCTTAATGAAATTAAGTGATTCAAAAGGAAGGATTTAGAGGACACACAACTTTTCAATATCCAACAATTTTTATGCCATAAGAAGACTGTACAAAACCATACAATGTGGTGAAAGTTACAGGAAAGCAAGAAAACTCAAAATTTTCACTGTGAAATGCAACGAAATGTCATTCAAAACTTGCACACAACAACAAATGAAGCCAATCACTCTAGTCAGATTGTAGATAATAGAATTACATAATTTTCCTTCAATTTTTATGAAGATCTAATGGTAGAAACAAAAGTGATGTTGTTTTTACCAAAATTGGTAACCTTAGGATAGTTTCAGACGGTTTTTATAAAAATGCCATAACTCTCAAAATACCAAACGAAAATTGATGCCACAAAAATTAAAAGAAATATAATTCACATTAAAATAGCCTCCAATTGGCTTTAGGTCTAAATGGAGGTCGTACAATCCATACTTTGCACATTAGTAGCAACAATGTTTAGAAAATGTAGAAATAGAATTATTTTATTTGCTTCAACCTCCAAAATCCATCAACCAACCCTTATCTTTGACCATACAATTCTTTTTAAAGATTTTAAAATCATATTCTAACTACCTCCAACCATATTTTTTGTTAAGGAGTTAACAAAACATCATTATACCTCATTATGACAAAATGTGCAAAAGTTGCATTGACAACAATGTGCAACATTGCAATATTTTTGCACCTAGACCCTAACTCACACCTAATGACCAAAAACTGACTTAAACACACATGAAATGGTCTTAGAAGACCTTATTACATGAAAATTACTCAAACCAAACAAAAGAGCAACTTTTGACCCCCTCTTAGGCATGAAGACCTAGGTGCCCCTGCACCAGATTGAATGAATGTCTATATGTGTACACCATATATACACATATGTGTGAGTACATTCTACACATGCAAAAACACACATGTATGTATGGATGTATACATCATTGTGAATGCACACACTTGCATCTATGCAAATGCACATAGATGTACATGGATGCACATGCTTGTGCATGCATGCATACATGCACAATTGTGTACACACACATATGCATATATGTTGGAAAGATGAAACAGATCATGTACCAAACTACTTTGCGTTCCAACTTCTCAGAGATTAAAATTCACTAATAATTTGTTCTCCATTCTCACTACTAAAGAAGTTTCCTAAAGAGTACACATGTGACAAAATACTAATTGGATAATTTGTTATAGTTTTTATATGAATACATGCTAATTCATGCACAAAAGTGCATGAATACATATTAAATTATGTGGGAAAGCATAGTGGTGCATGATGATACAATTAGTTACACATATGGTAAATGCATTATTGAACCTTTTGTAGTAATAGTCAATGATGGTAAACTGTGTGTTAATAAAAATTGGTTTGAAGGTGTGCACATGTTTCCCTATGGATTTATTGTTGTGTACTAAGCACAAACTAATCATGGACAAACACTATATCATCATGTACATATTTAAGAACTATTAGATAATTATTTTCCATAAGAGTACTATAGACCAATTTTTTAAGAACTTTTTTTTCATTTGTGGTGCATGATATTATGTGTACCTCATCCTTATCCTTCATATCTCATAGAGATTGATTTGTCATCATTATATTTTATCTATAAAATTTATAGTTATCTTGAATCAATGACATATCCTCCAAAATTGCTACCATTTCCACCAAAAATTTATATTTTTCATTATACTTCTAAATTATATGCCTTTATCTTTGCCCCTTCTCTAAGAGTTATCATTCCTATAGTTATTTTGTAAATTACTAGCCCCTTTCCTAGAACTAGTACTGAATACACCATTAGATTTTACAACTCTCTTATGAAGAGAAAGCCTATTTTTAGTTAAAGAGTGATTCTAGCCTTCAAATGTTATTCTTATAACAGTATCAAACACATAAAGCATCTCAATAAATTTTATGTGAATTCATTTCTAAAAAAAAATTAAAAAAAAATCAAAATTTTCCCTCTTTTCAAGTAAGACCAATATTTTGAATTTTTCACTTTTAACAAACATTTATTTGAATGCAAAAAATCATGTACCCTATTGGAAAATAATTTTGTTAGAAGATGTAGAAGTAGTTAATTAAAATAAATGGATAGTAATCAACTTACAAGATTTTCACCATTCCAACAATGCACCACTTCAAATTGTAGATCAACATGACCAAACAAACAAAATGAAATTGATTGCTATATCCGAGGTCTAATTTTTATTTTGAGAATGTTGGTGTTGATTTATAGAGTTGATTTTTTTTTTTAGTGATGTTTCTTAACTTGAATAATTTTTATAAATATCAATAAACCAAAATATTGGACATCAATAAAGATGATTAAAAATGGACTAAGATTAGTATGCTAACAAAGTAATTGCAAAACCAAAGGTAATTAAAGGGTCATACAATCAACATCATGTAGTAGCAAGCACATGTGATATTTAATTTTGAGAACAAACAAGCGATGGAATGAAAAACAATTGTGTTCCATTCATAAACAACAAATCATTACCATACATGAATCATGAAGGGCAACTAAATTCATAGAGGTCAATATCATACATGTAAAGGGAAATATCAATATTTAAAAATTTCAAGACATTATCCAACTTCAAAGGGAAATAGAAGTAATTAAATAAAATTACTAATTTACTTTGGCTTCTTTCAATACCTTTTACAGTTAATTTTCTTCTCATCAACCTCTTTCTCATATGGAAACCAACTCAAATGCACTATTCTCTATTTCTTAGCAATATACAGTCCTCCAATTCAAGAACACTACTCTCTATTTCTTAGCAATCTACAATACTCTAATAATACTTTCAAATATCATGTAGAAGCTTCTACCACTATGGGGAGTTTAGAGTAAATTTTATTGAATAAAAACTAAGGTACATGAGAGATGGATCTATGTAGTTTTTTTTCTCCTATACAATATAGTGGTGTCTATAGACTTATATAGTAATAGGGACCAATAGTAACAAAAAACAATTAACTCTAATAATAGGAAGCCTTACTATAAAAAAAGAAGCATGCTCCTAGCACATTGAAACAACTAGAAGATGTTTCCTTTGGAGAAAAAAGATCGCCCTTCTCAGATCATTTTAATCTTCATTAAGCATCAGGGAGTGAACTTTTTCTTTAGCAAATAGCTCCCAACAATTGATGCACATGTCCCAATTGCACTCATTACATCTATAAAGTCTTTGTTGTTCCCATGTAACAACCTTTATCTGACTACAAATGTCACAATAATAGGAATCACAACAATAATATGCATCGAATTGATTGTCTTGTAGTAATAAGGGATGTTGATAGTGCAAGGGATGACCGATTATTTCATCTTGAAAATATACTCTCACAATTTGACTACATTTTGCTTTTTGTAAGCTTATCATCAATTCCCTTTTGATTAAATTATCCACCTCATCTATCTTTTCATCATTAAGTTTGAAAATTTTCTCTAAAAATTCATATCCACTCCCTGTCACTAATCCATCAATATCTAGTAGCACTAACCATCTCTTTTCAACATATAGATGCTTCACAATTCTTGTGAGTGTCCCTTCAGTAATTAAATTCAATTTCTCTCCCACCTCCATGAAGTACTTGCAATGATGCCAAAATGTAACCATACCTTCAAATGAGAGTTTAGACCAATGCATATTTTCTATCACACCTTCATATACTTCTTTGAATGTTGTGATATTGCATTCTTCCACAAAAAGATATCCCACATATATAATTTGAACATTACCATGGAGTTGTGCTAATTTCTCTAAGTTGAATTTTATTTTGAGCTTTGAACTTGGAGGTTCAGCATATAGAAAAGTCAACTTATTATGTGTGTCTTCTCCATTCACCTACAATAATATAAAGAAAAAATGTTACAAATTTAATATTGAAAATAAATATCACATAATACTAAATTATAACCTTTTTAAAAAATTCAATTTTAAAAACTCAAAAGCCCTATTTCAAAGCAAATTTACTTTTTAACATTACATCTTACCAGATTTATTTTATTGAAGAGAAATTCTAAAGTAGATTCAGCATGTATAACAGAGACAATTTCTTCAATCCTGGTTGAGGTAAATGGAAAGGCCTCTACGCCCCATGACATCATTGCAGACAATGCATCTTGATTTGTAAATTTTCCTCCTCCATTAAAAATAATACAATGTGGATTTCTGCTTTCCACTTTAACCATATTAGGATTAGGAAGAACCATCCAGCTCATTTTTTGAATAGCCCTTATACAAGAACCAAGCCCATAAAATTCATTTTTAAATAGAGGAATCCAGATAATTTCAAAATTGTGGCCTTTAGACTTGAGTTCCTTATAGATCTGTTGTAATTTTATATATTCAGGCGTATTTAGATCACTTATGAAGATGCCCACCACATTGCTCTTTAGTTGATCCAACTGTACCTGAAGCATGCATGTTACAACATATTACATGAATTGCAAACGTTTAACATTCATTTTGATGGCAACTAATAGTTTTATTCTAGGCATATGATACATTGTATATATAAATTTGCTTCAAATATATAATTTTTATAGTTACATGAAAACAATATTTCTATAGTTTTATTATATCATGAACGTACCAGGTTCAGTTTACTGTCGATGAGGTGATCTGCAGTGTTTTCCTTCAATATTTGAAGAAACTCTGTAAAACTACTTTCATTGGGCGGACCAGCTGTTTCAGAAAACTTCCCTGAACATATAGATTCTATAAAATTTCCAATTCTATTGGAAATTATATCTTCTTTATCCGAGCTTTCTGAGATCTGGATGGCCTCTCCTGAAATATCATCTTCTGCAAACATTTCTTTATACTCCACAAATTTATGGTCTTTATCATCCACCCCTACATTCACTATGCAACATGTAAGTTTATTGTCAGCTCTGTAACCCCAACCATTAACGAAAAGTCGGGTAATGAGACGATGGCGCCTCATGTCAGTAGAAGGAATGGCACACGATCCTTTTGGCATCGACTTCAAAATTTGTCGGAAGCACTCTTCTTCTTCTTCTTTCTCTTCTTCTCCCTTCTCTTTTTTAACTCTTTTCACATAAACAATTCGCAGGCGTCCTGTAGAAGCCGTCTTTGTTTTTTCCATCGCCGCCCCAACAAGCCGTTGTAGAAGCAGATGATGATTAAATTCCATGTGAAGAGGAAGGGCGATCACTGCTACAGTTGTGTCCTCCTCAAATAACATGGACGTTGAGCGCTCTATCAATTGCTGTGCATTGTTGTCCCATTCTACGCACTTCCCACACAACAAACTCACTCTTGCAGCGCGCTTCCACTCCTGATAGTCCTGCACAGAACAGAAACTAACCATGCGTCATACATGTCCATTTGATTTTTCAAGAAGAATCCGAATTAGACAAACATGTGAAGATCGGATCCTCCACTTACTATAACATTCGATTTAGAACACACGGCCATTGGAGATTCGTCCTCCTCCCGCATTTCTTCCCACCTCTCTATCAATGTAGCACATTCTTCAATTTCTACATAATGGCACTGCTGTAATTTTATTATTCTCTCGATTGCTGAACCGTCCAACTTGGGACACCACTTCAATATTGCTTCAGTCAAAGATGGTAAAGTTTCAAAATCATCTGGCAATGTTTCTAGTTTGAAACAGAAATTTAATGTAAAAAAGCATAATCTTTTGAGCTTCCCGAATCCATCTGGAAGAGTCGAAATTAGCAAGCCTTCTAACAACAAGTATTCCAGACATATGAGCTCCCCGAACCCTGAGGAAAGATTAACTAAACTAGAACAATCGGTCAACTCGAACCTTTTTAAGGCCGGCAGTGCTTCAAATCCATGAGGCAACTCCTCCAGTTTAGGACAATTTTTCAGAGTTAATTCACTCAAGAAACTTAGCTGGCCAAAGTCTCTGGGAAGAGCCACGATGTTGATGCAATCAATTATTTGTAAGGTCTCTAAAAATCTCAACTGCACAAAGCTATTGGGGAGAGTGAATAATGAGTTGCAGGATATCAATTTCAGGTGAGAAAGACATGCCATGTTTCCAATACAATATGGAAGTTCATCAAAACTCAGCAGTGATTCCAGAGTTAGCGACTTTATCTGAAGATTCGAAAAGCTTTCTGGCAGTGTCTTCAAGCTGATGCATCCAGTTAAGTCAAAGTTTTGTAGAGCAGATAATCCGCCAAAGCCTTGAGGTAGCTCCCTCAAATTCTCACACTCTCTCATGCTCAGCTCTTCCAGTGAACTCAGCTTTCCGAGGTCATCAGGCAAATTTTGGAGAAGCGTGCATCCGCATAGCCTCAGACAAGTCATTGAAGATAGCAGCCCAAGTTCTTCCGGCAGGGAAGCCAACTTTGTGCAGTGTTGCATGCTCAAATGCTTCAATTTCTTCAGTTTCCCCATTCCTTGAGGCAAAAATTCCAGGTCACATCTATCCAGCGTCAAACGCTCAAGAGCAACCAGATTGCCAAATTCTTTTGGTAGCTGCCTGCAACAATTCAACTGGAGATCTACCAGAGATGCAGGGAATCCGAATTCCTCTGGAAGTTTCACCAACATCCTCGTTTCCAGAATAAAACTTTGTAAAGAAGGTAGGTTTTGCAAGGGAAGCGTTTCAAAGGAATGGCCATAAGGATCTGGTACATGATGAGAGATGACCTTCAGACTCCGTGGAAGCTGTGTGCAAAAACAAATTGTCCTATAACCATCATGATCGTAATTAATGATTCTGAAACAGTCTCTGTTCCTTTACATCCAGTCTGAAAACTAATTGCGACCGAGAAAGGAAAACACTAACAATATTTCATATTCATCATGATAAAAAAACATCAACTTACAGCTGTAAACTAGAATTGAGAAATGAACACATACTCAGATTTTGTTTCGAAACCATACGCTGAGACTGTGTTACTGAAATTGCAGACTTTCACATTGTTTTTCTTGTCTTCTTCTCATTAAAAAGGGCGGAAGTGAGGCCGCAGTTTATCACTTTATATAGATTTTATAATTTCAGAATTGTTGGAATATTAAAATTTATGTATTGTAATAAAGTTATTTCAGTGATTTTACAATTTATTGTTTAATATTGTTATTAAGATAATTAGATTTTTCAGAGATGGTTTGGAGTAATTTTGAAAGATTATAGGAATGCAATGTTTGAAAAATATTTACACAATTTATTGTTTCATATATAAATTTTATAATTTCAAAGTTATTGGAATATTAAGATTTACGTATTTTAATAAAGTTATTTTAACATCTATTATTTAATATTGTTATTAACATAGTTTTTTCTAGGTTTTGGAATTAATGATCCAACATAAATGAATAAGTCAATAATAGAATTATGCATAGCTAACAAGAATCCAAGTTTGTTGTCATTAGATGTAGTTTGCTATCAATAGTCACAGTTTGATGTCAATTATTTTAGCTAGTTGTCATCTTATTTAGTGGAATTATAGGATATTGTTGAAGATATCTGAAACTATAAATATGTAATATTGTTTGATGAATAAATATGTAGATTGTTTTAATTGTTACAAATATTTCTCTATTATTATATTTTCTATTACTGGATAGTTTGGAGTAATTTTGGAAATCATGGAAATACAATGCTTTATAAACATTTGCACAATTTATTGTAAAGTCCCTTATAAACTTTATAACATATTACTATACAATGCTTATTATTGTGGTTATTTAAGACTGAATTTCATCAATATTTGTGTTTGTTATTTTTCAACATACTATAAGAACACAAAGAGGAGAAATTATTGTTGCTATTAGACTCATAAGAAAGATTTTCAAGTAAGATAAATTTATTTTTCATATATGAGAGTAGGACCATATACATAATGAAAACAATTTAGTAAACTATTTTTTCTTAAGTGTGAATTTTGAAGGATAGCATGTCAATAGTGTAAGAGTTTATAAATTATAAGGAAATATGCATGAAGATTAAAGATATAATGAGGAAACAAAAATTACTAACCATTTACGCATAAGAAAAGGTCATTTAAGTTTTTTTTGAAGTATTTTGGAGATACAAGGTAAATATTTACATTATAAAAATCAGAAGTTTTATTTAAGAAGTATTGAAATTGTTTTAGTTTATCAATGTAAGAGGGTATGTACTGTAGTTGGAGAGAAGGAAAAGATATTATTGCAATTGGAACCTGTTTCAATTTTAATTTTTTTTTATGGTTATTTTGTATTGGCTTATTGTAATATTGGTATAAATGATTTGTAAAGTCAATCTTTTAGTTCAACACATATCTTCCTTGTACAGATGCATTTTCAGTTGAACCCAACATCTTGTCGCATTACAAAATTTACAAATGTCTTAAAATATTTGTTGTAATGATTGAGCTTTTGGAGATTGTAGTACTACCTCTAGGGGGTAAGGACTGACAAGTGCTTAATTGAATGCTAGAGGCAATGAAGATTGGAAAATTTTCATCATCTGAAGCTAGCTTCTTGCTAAAAGATGGTGCTTTGTATTAGAAGCATACGTTTTTGTTTTATATTTTTATGTTGATAGTATTCAAGGATGTATATATTGTGAAGTTTGTTTTCTTGAAGATGGGAAGGGATCTAGTGAACTCAATTAGATGGATTGTTGCCCACATAATTCAAGAGTCAATGGATTTAGGCAATTATAAACTTTTGAGGATCATGTGACAACTAGATGGAGCACTGTGGATGTAGCTCGACATAGATTGTTGTCCAATAATTTGAGACATTTTTGAATCAAGAGTTCAAGGAGGTTGTAATATGGAAACTCAAGAATTCAATTGGGGAGCTACACCCTTTTAGGGTTATGAGGAAGCTTGATGGAGGTCTACTTGGTTTATGCATTGTTTTACTCAAAGAAAGACTTCTAAAGAATATCTATTTTTACTTTTTCAATCAACATGTTTTGTTGTTTGTAATATAAACCTTAAAGTGGGGTTTGATATATTAAGGTCTATGTATTGTAATAAAGTTACTAAAATATTTTTTATTTATTTAAAATTTAATATTATTGTTAAAATGGTTAATTTCTTGTAGATAGTTTAGGATAATTTCAACAAGTTATGAGAATGTAATACTCTATAAGTATTTATACAATTTATTGTAAAATGTCATATATAAACATAATAATATTTATTGTAGTATGTATGTTATTCCTATTATTATAAGTTAGATTTTCAAGAATATTTGTGTGTGAGTTTCCAACAAGAACACAAGAGCATACATTATTGACACTAAAAATAATAGATTGAAACCTTTAGAAATAACAATGAAAAACTATTGAAAATAGACACTTAAGCTCTTGAAAGTCTCTTAAAATAAACTTTAATAAAAATATAAAAAATTGCGAATAAAACTTTAAAATAATGTAAATTGCATGATAATACATACCAGCAACAATACTTACAGTAATGGATTAAATAAAATCATTTAACAACTTCTAAAATTAAGAAATACCATCATTAACAACTCTGAATAAAGCAGTAACTCTTTCAATTGCAAATTATTTATGTCCATTTATCTCGTTATTCATACATTAGAAATTTTCTACCGGACATTAATAAAATAAATTAAAATATTTCATTATATTTAATTTAAAAAGGTATTTCTTACCTGATACAAATTCATTCCGTGCTCTGACCTGTTAAAAAAAACGGTGAGTTTGTGCAGTTTTGCAGGATCTTCAAATGGAAAATAAATCATATCCCCTACACTGAGATATCTCAAATTCTGAAAAGCTCTATTGCACGGAGGTCCATCGAACTTTACCCAATCTCCAATCATCAATACCCTCAAGGACTTGCACGTGGCATTTAGATGTCTGGATTTAACTGTGACTAAAGACTCGTTCCCAACAATGGAAATGCCTTTGAGATTTTTTAGATTTTCTTCACCATCTTCCAAGACTTGTTTTAATTCCTTGTAAGTTGATATCCTTGTTTGTTTGGCTTCTTTCTCTCCCATTAAGCGAAGGATGTCGTGAACAATCACGGCACCCGAGTCGCTTTTATTTATCAGCATTTTCATTTGAAGAGCCTTAAGTCTACCCTCATCTACAATGTTGCAAACAAGATCCCATTGCCAACCATAAAAATATTTGCAAATATCAAGGAATGCCTCTTGATCTTCTTCCCCCAACTTACTATAAACAAATAAAAGCTGTTTACTGAGATCCTCCTCTGCAAAACTATCGAGGTTTCCCTGACGAAGCGATTGAAGGGCATCTTTGTAACTTGCTTGCTTTCTATCATCTCTTAAGTGCTTTCCAAAAACAGACAAGAGTATCGGGACGCCTCTACATGCGTCGGCCACAGCATTCATCAAAGCATTTTCATCAAAGTCGTCATTTAATTGTCCATCATTATATAAGATTGTTTCTCTCAGGAGACATCTTGCCGCTTCTTTAGAGAAAGCATGCACATCATATTCCTTACAGCTGATATTGAATTGTGGTCTAAGATTTTTCTCTCGGGACGTGATAAATATTCTCAGCTTTGTTTTCGGCTTCCCCAGCTTCTCCGTCTTTGGTTTTGGTAAATCTTTGGGCAGGAGCTTTCTTTTTACTTCTTTGTCCACAAGCCTTTTCTCCGTAGACATACTTCCCGTAGAGGCATCCTCAGATTTGTTGAACCATAGTAAATCTTTGGGCAGGAGCTGTTGGACATATTTTTTGTCGACGACATTATCGATGAAAAGAAGGCACGATTTGTTTTCCATGACCTCTTGAAGGCGGCGATGGCCCTCCTCTACATTTCGCAAATACTGTTTTCCTCCTCCAAAATCGTGAATAATATCCTGCTGGAGCTGCTTGACGTGAGATATTTCATCTGTGGTTTTGTCGTTTATAATGACTCTGCAAAATTTGAAGCCTGCGCAAGTGCCGGATTGGGTCCGGTACAAACTCTGAATAACTGAAGCTGCAAGCGTGCTTTTGCCCACACCTCCGAAGCCGCATAATACAACGGCGAGCGCTGGGTCCGTGCCTTCCATATCCAATAATGCTTTCACCTCTTCTACTTTTTCTTCAATCCCGACCGTTTTGTTTGACAAAAACAAGAATATAACAGAATGGATGTTAGCAACACTTTTTTATTTCACTTCAAAAGAATTCTT
The DNA here is from genome assembly GCA_007258455.2 of Sequoia sempervirens. Lineage (NCBI taxonomy): Eukaryota > Viridiplantae > Streptophyta > Pinopsida > Cupressales > Cupressaceae > Sequoia > Sequoia sempervirens. The sequence goes on from VDFB02000015.1 coordinate 317,025,278, forward strand.
TTTATAGTCCTCGTCCACCCTTGAGCTTCTCAAAAAATCAATGCAATATATGAATGTGCTACCTGGCTCAAAGTCCAGTAGCTTCAGGGGGGATTCCTCTAGACGCATTGTAGCCATTCGAAAAAGCTCTGTAGTGTTTTTATGAACGTCAAGGATAACCGGGAAGCCAAGAGAGCTCCTGATATCTTTTATACTCTCATTAGTCTTTTCAATTTGGGCCTGGGTGGTTGTGGCGGACCAATACCTGTACAAGTCACCATAGAATAAAAGCTACAACCCATCAACATAAAAATTTAGAAAGAGAAGGAAAGGCCCAAAAAAGAAGAGAGGGTTTGAGTCTCACAGATTCACATTTGTTTAAAAATAAATAGCTGTCATATTATTTGTTATTTGGGTTATTATAATATTATAAATTTAATTATAATGTATAGTTAATGGCTATTGATTTAATAGATTCTTAAATCACTAAATAATGTTATAATTAATTTTAATAGTAGATTTCAAATATTTAAAAAATATATATTATAAAGTATATATGAAAGACAAAATTATACTAGAAAGCTATTGATAACAAACTCTAATACCAAGTATATTAAAATTTCAAAGTTATTTATAATATTAGTTTTGGACAAATAGACTATTTTTTATTTTTATCTCTCTATTATTTATATCAAAAGGGTCATCTATATTACATCAATCAATAAAAAGTAATACAATAAAAGTCTGGATAGTATTGGTACATCCATATAGTTAGAATTAAGAGTTAACAAACAAATTAAATATAAAAAATGTTGGAGTAATAGGTTTATGTGGAATAAAATTTAAGTCATAATTAATATATATTCAAAATTATATTAAAAATTAGAGAAAGAGAAAATGAAAGAAATTATGTCATGAAATAAAATATATGTCTTAAGAGGTGGGATGGAGGAAACGGTGGAGGATCACAATCAACATCATTAACCAAAACATTCTTGCGTGAGATGTTCAAAATAATATTTTTGTATCATTTTTCATTAAGTTAAATCAAATTTAAATCCAATCATTTGTGAATTAAAAGGCAAAAGTTTAAAATTGTGTCACACTGAAGTCAATCGAAGAGTCTACAATGAATAATTTTACATCAAAAGTTTTTTGGGCTAAAAGATCTCACACAAAAACTTTTTAACTTGTATGGTATCATGTGTTTCAAGCTAAATATTTTACCAACATATAAATAATGAGGAATGGTCCCTCCATCATGTATTTTTCATGAAATTATTTTGAGTGAAACTATTTCACTTAAAAATTATTTGAACTAGCACCCTACCTAACAACTTAGCCCCATCCTCTTTGCAAATTTAGCAAAACCATAATTTCTAGTCTAGATTTCTTGAATTAGTCATATTTTCAATAAAATCTAAAAAATATCCTTTCTACGATTATTTTTTAAATAGTTTAATTATTTTAATATTATTTTTTTAATTTTCCACAAGTCATAATAAAATATAAGGTCGATTGAAAAATAAAATAAGTTATACAAAAAATTATTTCAAAAAGTTCAAACAAATATCCAATGCACTAGGGGAGATAGAAATCTTTGTAAATATAGTAAAACATTAACATCTAGTTTAGATTCCTTGAGCTAGATATATTTTCAACAAAATCCAAATTAAATCTTTGAATTTGGGTATATATATAGTTTAATTATTTTACTTTTCTTTGAAACTTATCACAATTAGGTCATTATAATAAAATATATATCTTATTGAAATATAAAAATTATTTCAAAAAGTTAAGAAAAATATGATGCACTAGAAGAGATAATCCTCTTTGTAATTTTAGTAAACCCTTAACTTCTAATTTAGATTTCTTGAACTAATTATATTTTTAACAAAATCTAAAAACACCCTTTGTTAAGGCTCAAAACATAGAATTCGAGAATATATAATTTATATATTTAATTATTTTAGTATTATTTTTTAAAATTACCAATTCATTACAATAAAATATAAAGAAAATTCAAAAATAAAAATAAAAATATTTTTTTTAAAAAAAGAAGATAATCCTATCCAAAAGGTAAGTAGTTTAGACATAAGTGAAGGCCCATTAAAACTATTATACTTTCAATAAACTTGATTTAATTTTTTAATAAAAATTAAATATCTATCTTTTTTTTTTCTCATGCATTAGATATTCAAGAAAAATTAAATATCTATCTTTTTTTTTTCTCATGCATTAGATATTCAAGATAGCTGTGTGGAAAAAAATAAAGGAAAATAAATAAAGTTTGCTATAGTAAAAGTGGATGTACGCAGACCTCATTTTATATATATATATTTTTAAAGGAAATAATTTTTTCTATAAAATTTATAAAAGACCTATATCAAAATATATATTTTAACAGCTAGACTGAAAGTTTTAACAATTAATTATTTTATACAAATTTAAATTCAAAATACATATGCCACTTTTAGGTGCTTCAATTTGAAACACTAAATTTGTGATAGGAATTTCCTTTATAAAAAATGGGATATAATTATGAATGCTTACTCCTATCATCTATAAAATTACATCAATCTTATTAAAATCAAATCTTCACATATAGACAGTCTTCTAATATTGTAAAGGTTATTGCTTGAAGAGTTAATGAGATGTGTAAGATGCTTGAGTTGTATGACTATTTTCTTAGCTTGCACCTAGATGTGTAAAAAAAAAAATCTACCAATTAAGACACATTAATTGAACTAAATTGTTTAGCTAAGAGTTGTTGTACATTCAAATATGGCTTCATTTCTATCATTATAGAAGTGGAAAATAAAGAACTAATTATAACTAATTAGGAAACACACATATCTTTTAATTAGAGAAGAAAATCCCCCAAAGGACACATTTTCAAGAGAAATGAATAGAATGTAATGGAATAAAGAGGAATGAATCAAATCTCAAGTATCATGCAAAATAATTATAATTAAAAAGTATTTAAATGGTTCAATTCAATTACACATGGATAATTATGAACAAGGCTAGCCCATAGTTGTTATTCAAGTTCACCAAGTGGTAACATTTTATTCACCTCTTGGAATTCCTTTTAGATGCAGACATTTTCTTGCTATTGGCCACTTGGTTTAAATTGTTTCTATAATTTATGTAAGAAATATTCTTCAACTTGGTGGAAAAATTCTCTTCCTAACAATCTTACAATGTGTCATAAAGATTCAATTGCAAATTCAAGGGATTTAGAGCCTCTCTTCCTCCAAAAAAAATTCTTCCTCTAGACTTGTTTAGGATCTTCTTGAGCATTTGGTTAATGTTCTTGAAGTTTAATAACATGTTTTAACTATTCATATTCTACATTTAGCTTTAGATTGTTAATTTATTATTATTTACATGGTAGTTTTCCAATTAATAGCTCCTCATTATTCCTCAAAATATGTAGTGCCCTTAGATGGACCCTCTAGGGATCATCCCCTCCCTCTTCTCCTAGGTCTATATATTTGGATGTTAATTCTTCATGGATATTTGTTCAAAGATAGAATAAAGGTCTTCTTAAGTTGTTCTCTCATCCCCACACCAATTTTGTGGGTGTAATGGTGCTTAGGATTGAATAAAGCATTGTTTAGGTTTGATCTCTTTAGTTTATATTTGTTCTTGGAAACTTGGTTTCTCTAGTTTTGTGTGAATTTTTATTTTCTATATTCTTTTGTTAAAAGATTTGGGCCTTGTCAAAAACCCAACTCACCTTAATAAAAATATTATACACCAAACACCAAGAAAAATGCTAGATTTTAATTTCTATAAGAATAAACCATTTTTTTTTAGTAGTAGTGAATGCTAAATCTAGAAAATTTATATATAAGACCATATTTTGAACAATGCATTTCACAACATTTTCTTAATTTAATATCCTTTTTAATATTTCAATTCTTTTCAAACTACCCATGGTATCCTATCCAATATTCTAAATGGAATTCAATTCAAACGTCTAGTCACATTATATTAATAATGTATTTATAACTTTTGAATTAATTCTTTTATCATTTAAATGATGGCCAAAGATCTTAATCTTCTTATATATATTAAAATGCTTAGTGTATGTATTTATTTCTTAGCATAGATTTTGTGTATACTTTTATTTATGATTTCTTAAGTTAACAAAGAGAGTATTAGTGTTAGATAAGTGTGAGGTGTTAGCATCTTTCGTGGGAGTTACACTTTCATATTTTTGGAGCTTTTTCTAGTGTACTCCTCCCATTGGTAATATTTTATAATTTCTCCCTCTCACATAGGTTGTTAATAATCACTCTTCTATCTTGCTTAGAGACACTTCTACATTCATCTAACTTCATAATTTTGAGCTTTGTCAATTCTATTTTTCTTCTTCTGCATTTGCATTACTCTCTTGGAGTCTATCTTTTGATTTGTATTTACATTTTTACTACATCTATTTCCTTTACTAGTTTCTATATTTTCATCGACTTTATAGAAGCTATCATGATATTATAGATTATTTTATGTAAGAGTAGATATTTATTTTTCATATGTGATGGATTTAGGAGTGTCTAATCTTTTACATGTAGGTTTCTTGAAAAATAGTATGCTCTTCTCTTACAACTTTTGATGATCTAGTCAATCATAAAAGTTTGATGAAATATTTTTAACCTCTAGATTTTTTGCACTTGTGTTGTCTAAAATTTGGGTCATTTTATTTTCTTAAAAATCTTGGAAGTTATTTCAACTATTCCATGGAATCTATAGGACTCCATAAATTTAATTTTGGCTTTGATTTCATCAAGATAAAATAGTAGGAAGTTAGCTTTATAAATTGGGATTGAATGATGCATTAGACATGTTGCTCATTTTTTAATTCTTTCAAGCATAATAAACCTTGAAATTAAGTTCACCATGCCCAAGATCCCCTATTTCCATATAGATTTTGTTTACTTTTAAGGATTTGGTCCAATGGAATTTTTTCTCACTATCCATCTATATAGTTGTACCATCATACCTTCTATATCTATGTGCATTTTTTTTACTTTGTGTGGCTTTTACATTATTAGATGGGTTGGTAACATTTTTTTTTAAAAAGGACCCCTCTCCAGTGGCTATTTTTATTTTGAACCACAAGTTTTGAAGATCATAACTTGCTCATTTATACTCAAAATCGAGCGTAATTTTTTAAATATTTGGATTAGAATTTTATGGTCTTTGTAGTGGTGTTATTGGTTTTATAATTTTCTTTAATTTTCTTGAAATTTAGGTTTCTTATATATTTTACTATGCAATTATCATTTTGGGACCCTTTAAGGGCCATATCTTGTGCATACAAACTTTTTTTAGGTCCTACATTTTTAGAGTGTATTTTTTTGCATAACATGCACTAATTCTATTTATTTCATCTCATATTTTACTTAAGCTACAATTTAATATTTTTAGCTTATTTTGGGTCTTGTAAGATTTTCAAAATATTATATTTATTTTTTAAAATGTAATAATCATAGTGTTCAACATTATAATTGGGGATTCATTTCAACAAATAAGAATGTTAAAAAATTTGGGGGATTGTTAATGTTGTCACAGAAGTGTGCACCCTTGAGAAGCACTAAGTTGATAGAATCAATTAGCCACCTCATGAAACATGGGATGATATCCCTGATTGTGGGCTTAGATGGTGATCATACTCTAGAGAGGGTTGGTTCCTTTGGAACATCACCTAATATAAGCTACCTATTGTTGCTTGCTAAGAAAAGAGAGAAGGATAACATGTAATGAAACCTAAACTATAATACAGTGATACACCAAAATGGTTTTCAAACACACACTACTATTTGGACTTACAATATAATCAAAATGAACAAGTTGATTCATGGACAACTTATATTTTACATAAGTGTACATCAATAATTCATAGGAAAGATGAAGTTTTTCTCAATATTAAAAGGAAAAATTAGATATTCTCACAATTCAAAATTGTTCGAAATAATGTCATAACCTACGACTTGCACAAGGTATACATATCTCTATAATAAGGTGCTAAAGAAATGAGATATACGTTGAGGATTTATATGAAATCATGTAGAAAATACATTGATCATTTATTGTTACACATAAAATACATATTAGAGAAAGGAAAATACTTTTATTTTATTGATAGAAAGAGGTGTTGCAGCTATTGTCACGTCTATTTTAGTTTTTCCCATATTCTCTTGACTCCTATACCCAATGGATAAGCAAGGCTACTGGTCTTATAAGTTTTAGTTGGAAAAACCTTCACAAAGGTCACCAAATATGTTGATATATTTCACCATGGTGAATAGTTTAGTATCATAAAGAAAAAGGAAAAGAAATTATTATTGTCACTGAAAATAAGGAAAAGGGGATAAAGTTGGATGCATTTGGAAGGAGTCAAACTTCCTACACATAACTTGGGAAAGTTAAGGATTTCAATGTTTGGAAACAAAAGAGCTCACATTTTTGGCTTGAAGCTACTGCATCCTACTCTATCCTCTAACCATGCTACAAGAGGATATGGAGGTTTTTTTGGGAATAAAACAAGGGAATCGAAGAGGCTTTAAGGTCATTTATACCCAACCCACATTGCAAAGAGGCAAAGGAGACCTGACATGATATGTATAAAAAGTGGAGTGTTTTTAGGCACTATAAAATATTATTTCCACATGATAGATATTTTCAAGAAGAAAAATCCAAGTGGTTATATTTTTCCAGCTATGTTTCTTTTGTTCAGATATAATAGTCATTGTTTTCCTATGGTGGTGGTAGCAATATGGTGGTTTCAATCAAAAAAAGAGAAAAATGGAAAACATTGTAGAAACTTGATCATTATTAACTCTGTAAACACAATTCAAACCCTTTTCATAGCCAAAATTAAAGATACAGTGAGAAAAAAATTATTATATCTAAGAGTGATAGAGACCCTAGAGAGAGATTAGAGCATATTGTAGACATTTTAAGGAGGTTTAAATATTTTACCTTAATGATCTTGAGAGAAAGGTTACTAGGAATGAGAAAGGTTTCCATGCCTACTTTGGCCTTAAGGAAATCTAGTTTCCCTATTATTGCTAATATTTTTGTTTCCCAATATCCAAGATCTATGAGTTCAATGAGATTGAGTGACCAATGAGATGAAACTATAGTAGATGTGGAAATTCATGTAAATTTTCATTATATTTAATTGACAAACCAAGCCAATATGGATACTCTTCTCAAGTTTTTAATATGACAATATAAGTTGAGAAACTCTGTTTAAAATAAATTGCATCTTCCACAAATTTATAGAGTATTCCCTAGAAGAAATTGGCATGGATATAATGTAGTCTTGTTATGGTATTGGTAGGATATTTGATCGAAGGACATCATGCTTTTGACAGTATTATTAAAGTAAAGCATAATGGTGGTTAGGGAAGTCAAAAGGTAGACAAAGTTGTGGTCACAGGGCAGCATGATCCAAGGATAGTGTTTTCTAATTATCAAAGGACAATTGCATGAAATTATGAGGAGAATGATGCAAGACTAAGTGATGAAAAACATGTTCAAGGAATTTCAACAGGGATACAATTACAATGAACAACCAATTCCACAAATAAAAAGAGGTTATGCAACTATGTATCTAAGCATCATGTCATGTCATAGGCTAGTACCACAAACACTATCTTTTTCACCCCTAATTTATTGGGCTCTTAACATATCTTCCAATTCTATCTTCATATCGTGTTCAATCAACTCCACATGTAATGTAATCTATGTAAGAGAGGAGGCTTTTACTTTGCATTGCTAGGACTTATTTATGGGTCTATCATCATTGAAAAGGATAGTGATTAATAAGTTTTGCAAAGGTAAAAGATAGTCTCATATTATGGAAGACTCTGATATTAGTTTAACATGACAACATCTAAAGGCCTACACATGTACTAGTAAGAATTTTTATTAATGATAGTCTTGTAGTGAAACTAAAAGAGACAATTTACTAATGATGCAATTATTCTAGCTTGTATATTTATTCTTGTAAAACTTGTGGAATCTTTGTCACAATGCAATTTCACCTTCATAACATTTTATGCATATGTCTTAAGGCAACCAAGGGTTTGTATACATGAAAGGATAGTAAAAAAGGAAAGAATAATTCATGGGTAGTAGTGACAGTTTAATAAAGATGGACAATCACATCTAATAACATAATATATCATGACATTGAATTAATGAGAAGATTGTTCCATGAACCTTGACGATGATGCACAAATCATTTTTGTGTAGGATTTCTTGTTAAGATGGGTCTCCAAAGGAAATAGTTTTGAAAGGAGACTACATTATTTTCAGAGTAATCAAGATATGTTCAAAATAAGTGGAGCTACAAATTAAAGATGATATAATGATGAGAAACTTAGAGGACATATATATGGAATGGCAGAACATCACAAAGATTTGACATGGAACAAATGAATAATAGGTTTTATGAAGGTATTTACTATAGCAAAAGAGGGTAGTGACTTCAAGTTAATAAGACAGTCAAGATAACTATGGTGCCAAAACCTATTGGTCAAGGTTTGGTAAAGTGGGTAGAGTTTTTAACTAAAGGAAGATCCTCTTTAAGGAAAGTAGGGACAAGAATAAAGAGCTACATATGAAGGGTATGTGTAGGATCATGATGGGCCAAAAAGTGGCAATATGATGGGTATGTGGCTAACAACTTTTTTTTTACCCAAAATTGATGAAATGAAAAAGGTTTTTAAAGGATATTCCCAGCTTTCCACCAATATAAACTATGCTTTACTTTGAATTTAATAAATAATTATTATTCATTTTCTATTTGAATTATGATTAAAGTCTTGATTGATAAGGTGATTGAAAAACATCTATAGCTTTCAAACAGTATCACATTTTTTGAATCCAAAACATGCATCACATTCTATGCTTCACATACGATAGGATTAATAAAATAAAAAATGAATTTCATGAAGTTTTGACCAAGTTAAGGTGGTCATACATACAAGTTTTTTATATTTTTTAAAATTTGTAATAAAAAATTCATAATTAATTATTTACATTGAAAAAAATTATAAAAAAACATGCATCACATTCGTACATGATCCTTCTACTTATATTTAAAATATTATAAAAAAATATTATCATTTTATTGTGGTTAGGGTGGTCGACAAACACCTACTTCTTATTTTTTCCAAATTTAAGTACTATTGCATTGAAATTTCAAATTTTCACCAAATAGATTTTTTTTTTTTTTAAAAACCAAGTAGTTTAGAAACTAAATTCAATTTTCTATAGATTCTATTCTTACATATTTTTAAAATAATATAGATAACTTATTCAAATCTTTACGTTAAGCTTCCTAACTCTGATTTTTCTGAATTTTTTGCCACTTAAGGGCCTATTTTTCCATGATGATCCTGCACATACCCTGAAAATGAGAAAGATATAGTGAAATAGGAATACCATTGACATCTAGTTGTTACTTCATAGAGTTTATTTAGTTGATAAGAAAGACAAATATTTTGGTGTTATTACTTCAATAGATATCACATTCAAGTTTGGATTTTCCAAAGACCAGAGTTATGGGATGTTATCTTGTTACCCTGGTGAGGTCAGACTGCATATCTAGTTCATATGGCATGGATATCTTCCTTTTACAAAGAACCCTGCTCCAACATTCATAGTTTAGTACTTAATGGATATATTGTTGTGAATAGCTAAAATTAGAATTATTTTATAGGAAAGAATGTAATTATATATGGTTACCATGAAATTTCTTCTCTTTGATGGGAACTTGGAGACAATCCCCAAATCCCAATGGAATACATTAGAATATGCTAAAAATGTTCTAGAAGCAGCATTTGAGGGTGAGGATGGATTGAAAAGATAATCTAGTTGTGTTTATGGAAGCAACCAAACCAAAGGGTATAGATGTTCAAAAGGACAAAATGACCACTATAAAACAACATGAAGACAAGAGGGGGCTATTCTTTAAGGTATTCAATTTGATTAAGATAGTTTGGTAGAGTTGAGGACTAGTTGGAAAGTCAATACAATGTCACCATGTTATGGAAAATGTGACAATCTTAATATAGTACAAAAATACCTTGACACATGCAAGAATAGTCCATGAAAAAGTTCCAATGTGCAAAGGTTAATGGCGTGGAATATTGGGGGATGGAGAGCTCATAGTGAGAGGGATTATCTTAAGGAAAGTGCAAGGATTAAATATTTTGATGGTGAGAGTATTTCAAGACCTGAAGGAGAAATGATAACAAATAGTTGAAAACCATAAAAATCCTTACAATGTGGCAGTGAAGTCACTCAACACCTAAAGAGATCAAAGAACACATACACTAGTGATAGTAGTAGTGCATAGTAGGCAGCGTTCAAGGGAATATTAGAAAGGGAAATGACGCTCAGTGCAAATATATTTACACTGTGACAAGGTAAGTCCAATATATAATCAATCCCTCATAGACTAGAAGGCTAATCCCAATTATCACTATAGGACATATCATTACAAGCATAAAATAACATGAAGAAAGGAAATATTCATGATATGACAAAAATAGAAAAGGTTTTTGCATGTTGAAAAAGGTAGTTATTCCTTTCCTCTTCTATGTTGGGTCATGAGTTAGAAATACAAGAAAAACATATACTAGTTATAATGATGTTAATGCATGTCCTATGGTTATTATTTTTCAAATGTCTTTCAAAGAGTGATGTAGGATTCCTTGAAAAACCTATTAAAAATAATAAGCTTGAGAATTTTTGGCAAAATATTTGGAGCTGCCACATTTCAAGTGAAAGGTGATGAGATAAATTACACTCAAATTGTACATCCATCTAGAAGTTCATATCAACCTAGTTTCTTATTTAAAGAATATAAAGGAAAAAAAATCATCTAGCAGCAACAACACTGTTAGTGCTTCAAATATCAACAGAACAATTGAATCCTAAAGACTTAGCCAATGTCTTATGTTCAGAATCAAAGGCTGATTTGGCCAACTAACAGGAAATGGAATTAACACACATTTCCCCTACACTTCAGGTTCTGTAAGACCTAGGGGGTGACCCTTCAACAATACCTAAAGATTTGGACAAACAATTAACATGATATTGTTCAATAGATAATGTTATCTAGAATTATGCTGAGAATCATAAAATATCACTCACTATTAGCAAGACACTGAGTGAATTTCAGAAACTAGCATAGAGAACACGACAAACACAAAACTCAACATACAAAATTGAAATGATTTATGAATTTAAAGTTTTGGGACCAAACTGAAAACAACAAAAGCATGAAAACTTGACCAGTGCTAGAAAATGGGCTATGGAGTCATATAAAAGAGCATTTCATCCTACAATGCTGAACATATTCTGAAGATCTTTGCAATTGTTATCGAATTTTGACAACAAGACCACTGAAGTTTCATCTAATAATCATTCTTTACAAAATCCACCTGAAACATAACACTCTTGTGACATATGCTAAAGTAATTACGCTACTCCCTGAATAATAGGCAATAATAAGCTTAAATTGTGATTTATTAAAGAAATTACATTATTCAATGAGTAGAAGGCAACAACAGATGCAACCATTGCACATGAAAAGACTCAGATAACTTTATTATTGAATCTCAAAAGAGTAATACATCTGAGAAATGGATACCACTATCAAATAAAATAAAGCATAGAAGCACAATTTAGAACAGACACTTTCAGATTTAATGACTTAATTACATTTCTCCTGGAGCTATACAATTCTACCCAAAGCTTATGCCTGACTTGTAGAGCTTTCAGAAATTGGAATCTCCAAAATTAGAACCGAACAATTGAGAAGAGAAGAAAATAAAAGAAGAATAGAACAAGCCAAAAAGTTCAATCTGATCTATAGATGTAATTTGGAAACTTCATCATCCGTTGATCAGCAACAAACTCAAAGTATCTCTCTTCTCTCTTCTTGCAACCAATTTTTCCTCTCAAATCTACCTTTGTCCAAGTTGTCTTGCAACATAGAATCTTTCCATGTGAAGAAATTCACCATTTATCAGCAGTTGGAAAATATCTCCCTATGCCCATGAAAATTCCTTTGTTTTCCTGTTCTTGTTCTTTGCTGCATTTTATTTTACTTTATCAAAGTAAAATATTCCCCTTTGCACTTTAAAAATGTTTAAATTCCTTTTAAATAAAATAAAGGCTTTCTAAAGTTTATCCAGGAAAACAAAATGTTTCCCGTGATTTTCTCATTTTAACCATTTAAAATGGTAAAGACCCCATTTCAAGTGAATCACCACACTGAGCAAAATTAATTTCACCCGTGAGCCCTTATTTTACTGCCCAGCAAAACAGTATTAAATGTTTCATCAAAACGGTTCCTCTAAATATTTAAATTTCACCTTTCAAAGTGAAAAGTTAAAATATTTTTCTTTGAATAATAAAACCCATTACTTTGTCAAGCAAATATTTTCATTTGCTGAGTCCGCCATTTGTATTTTCGCGGGCAACATTTCAACTTTTAAAATATTTTGCTTTTGTGAAAAAAGCAAAATAGAAATTACAACTATGGAGCCCCATTCAAATTTTCCCTGTGCACGTGAAAAGGCATCATTTTATGAAGACTTTGTCGGGCCCACTATGCCATGTGCCTTTTTCACGCTGATCTCGCTGAAAATAGAGGTGAGCCTTTTAAACCCCGCGAGATAGCAAGATAGACTGAAACCTTTAATATTTTCGTTGGGCAATTATTTTATTCTTTCCAACCCTTCATTCTCCCGCACACCCACGTGACTTTCTAGACAAGGTAACTCGGGGCCATCGCCGCCACGTGGCGTGATTTCAATGATCTCGTCGGAATTAACAAGTGAGCAGGTTGAAACCGCAAGCTGGCGGGGTGTGGTGGAGATTCAATCTGAATTTCATCCCTTTAATCTCCTCCGTTGACTTTGTTTCTCTTCTTTGTGCCCTAATTTCCTTAGTGTTTTAACAACTCTGCTCTGGGTCACAACGGCCATGGACTCACATTTGTCTAATATTTTCAATCAAGTTTAAACGCCTTCATCTATGCTTTCAATCTCCATAGGGGTCGGCCCATTCTCACATTACATTTACCTAATATTTTAGAGATATTCGACATAACATTATGTTCAAGAACCTTCAATGATGGCGGCTACTTCTCTCAACATATCGATGCCCTGTTAGCAAAACATTCCAAAGTCTTTTGCCAACGTAATGAAATATGTAGCAGCCTGAACCTCCTTTTGGATCTTTGATAAAGCATTTGATGTTTCTCTTGCCTCCATATAGCTCGAGTCTCTTTGTGCTAAACGACGCCTCTTTTTATTTATTTACTCTATGCTTTGATGGATGTCTACCCTGCTGTTCCAGCGTTTCCATTCAAGAGCTCATGAAGCCATTTCAACAAATACACTTTGTCCATTTCTACCGCTGCAGCCATGGTGTTCCATTCATTTCATTTGTCACTATCCCCTGCAGCTGGTTGCCTTTGCTTGAACGTTACTACAGCGTTTTCAACAAATCTATTTTGTGCATTTTCTGCAACAGTGGCATACCATGAGTGAAGGGCACGACATCAACTGCTAAAAGCATTTTCTTGAAAGTTTTTTGAAGTATTTTATCCACTCATTGCCCTGCTTCATTCATGGCGTGTGGGCTAGCTCTTACTAAGGCCTTCGAGCCTCCTTTCACATGGCCATGGCGTCCTCTGTTTCCTGCGTTGGCCTTCCTTAATGCATTTTCAAAACACTTAAACTGCGAACGCAATACTTTCACATGCATTTGCTTTAAAGTTTCTAAAGATTTTTAGCAGGTCCATTATGTGCCCTGCATTCACTGTGGCCTTCCTTCGAGCCGCAACCAACACTCCTTTGTTCATGCGTTCTGCAGCTTGCTCGAGCTTTACAATGCCAGTTACGTTAGCCTTAAAGTTTCTAAAGCATTCAATATTTCTATTTTGTATCGGCATTCACAGCTTGCCCTGTCTGAAGTCGTTGTTTTCAAGTTTCCAAAGCTTTTCAACAAGCTGTTCTGTATGCCCCACATATCGGCCTCTCTCATTGACGTGTGGCCTTTATTTGCTTTAGAATTTCTAGTCTTTTAACAGCTCCACTTTGTATGCATTTTAGTGGATTCTAGTAGAGTCTTCCTTCTGCCCTAAAGGCGATGCCCTCTATTTGTTCATATTTTGCACAGTCATTTGCAAACCCAAGCCGTCCCTCTTAACACAGCGTCGGCCTTCTTTAGTGATGGCATCCTTTTTCATTGCTTTGAAAGTCTCTAAAGACTTTTCTTTCTATCAAATTGACATCCTCCAACAAGTATAATGGTAGTTGTGGAGTGAAGACTTGTGTCCCAATATAGTGCCAAGTTCAAGAATTTGGTCAATACCGCAACTTTACATTTTAGAAGTGCTTCAGAAACACATTATTTTTGCTGCTTGAGCTTTTTCTTGATGTTTCTTTATTCAATCGACTTGCAAATCACAAAGAACACTAAGAATCCTTGATTTCCCAGAGGAGTCGATCCCAAACCCTCAACTCCATCTCATATCGGTTACCTTGACCAGTAGCATAACAATCAACATAATCCCTTTTATGAATTGAAAACATATGTGTATGCTCGAATAAGATTATGATCATTATTGACATAGCCTTCAACAAAGGCAAAACCATGATCAAGATAACATGACTACTCCTTGTCAAAGGTGTTTTAGCAAGCAACCACTTAATGCATTTGCATTGATTTGGATATGTGATGTATTTGAATCTTCATAAATGTGAGTTTCAGGAGTACATACCACATGATATGAGTATTGGGCAATATTTTCTTGATACTCATGAGAAGTAATCTCAGTCTAAAACATGTTTCCCTTAGTTGCAAATGTTGCATCATCGTTTGAATTATATATGCATACAACTCTAAGAAGTGTGATTAGCAACATGAATCTTATCACTCTTACCATTATTAACATGACCATTTATTAGGTCCCCAGTGGGCCCAACTAAAAATATTTTTGTTTTCAAACAACTTTTATACTCAAATCGATCTGAGATAGCTTTTGAATGTATCTGGAGTGAAAACATGAAATGGGTTTCCACCAGAATTTGCTTTCTGACATGTTTGCAAAATGTGCAAAAACAGGCCAAGTTGGCTTTGGAATCGGCTTTGAAAACTGATCAAACGGCCTTTTCAAACAATGAAAACTTGCAAGCCAGTAGACATTGGTCCCGAGAATTGAATGCAATAGACGGATTGGAAAAAGGAGTCACGAGGTGAAATATATTCGCTGTCAAAGTTGATCAATTGAACTTTCTGCAACTATCAACTATTCTAAACCAATTAAAGCTGAAGAAATCACCTCATTGAAAAAATACCAAATCAATTCCTGGCGAGCTGCCACTGAACACAGTAGTTCATTTTTGCATAGTGAACACGCATGCAAGAGGGATTAGCTTGAATCATCACCCATCAAAAGATATTGACGTTCAAAGTTGGTCTCTCAGAAAGGCTATCAGGAATGCAGATGCAAAACTGGAGAAATTCCATTTAGTTTTGATCTGCTAAAAATAGTAAATCAAGTCATAAGGCCTTGAAAACTGACATGTGAGGTCATTTTGGCATGGAGATCTGAGAACAACAATTTTTTTCTCTTGAAAATCATCCGGTTGCAAAATGCGAGCTCAAATGAGAGGCTACTTTGCAGAAATGAAGGTTTGCAAGCAGCAGAAAAATGCCAAAACCCTCTAGCTTCGCTTTTCGAAACTTTGACAAAAATCATCGTAAGAAGCTGAAAATTGGCATGCTTTCTCACATAGGACACATGAGTGGGTGTGCAAAGGGGTTTTGCACGAAAATTAACTGGCTCCAAAATATGACCATCCAAAGTAGGTCATTTAGGCAGATTTCTCAAGTGCACTTCTGAAAGTGTAGAGGCAAAATTTTGAAATGGGCATCTCAAATTTGCAAAATTTGAGAGTGTCATCAAACAAAAGGAATTATTGTTTAGTGTATTGTATCAAACCTCTATCCCATATATCTAAAGTTTCATAAACCTATAGAAATTGATTGGTTTCAAACTACTAAGAGAATGCAAGGATAAAGACACCTATGAATGTAGAATGAAACATTTAAAATTCCAGTGCATGGTGAGAATGTTGCAAATGGCGTTGGTAATTCCTTTAAAGATGTTTTTGAAAGTGCAAGTTGGATGCAACTAGGTGCTATGGAGCAAACTACAACTACTACATCTAAGTAACTAAGAATAAGACATCAAAGTAGCACATCAAGAGTATTACAAGAAATAGTTTTATTGAGTCAGTTTTAATTTTGTAAGACAACTCACTACACACAAAAATGGATGCAAATATCTAGGAAAATATTGCATTGAAAATACAATAAAAGGATAGTGTCATTAATCTAATATAGTTCCAAACATAGAAAACTCAAGAGTGTTCATAAGAATGATAAATAGACACATAAACTCATATACCATCTTAAGAATGGAGAAAGTCATGATAACCATTAAGCTTATCTGGTGAAAGGGTAGATATTACGTCTATGAAAGTCAAGTTTATGACAATCATAACATGACACTGTAATTGAGAAAATGGCATATTCAAGTCATGTAAGATACAAAGGTAATAGATAGTGCAACAAAAGTAGCAAAGGTCGAAATTTATCTCATTATGATATATGGATAAACCTGAGTGTTATGACAAAAAATATAATATTTTTTTTATGCATTGTAGATAGTAGGCATAGAAAGATCAGCATGAAGGAGTTTTAAGACATGACAAATGTGTCATTCCTTAGTCCTACAATCATTCCCATGGACTTTTTTACACGTCCAATGAACCTGGAGATAAATTCATGACTACTTGAGGGGACTAATGAGTAGTTATAGACAGTTGCAAGCATCTAGAGGTAGTTTGAGGAGCTACAAAACAAGAGGGAATATAGGACAGTTTTGACCCAATTTTTGAGCATTTACTAGCATCTAGGAGCTATTTAAGGTACCTTGATGGTGGATAAGGTCAAGGAAGGACCTTTTCTTTACTCAAGCACCATTTTAGAGCACTTTTTGGGGCTGCAAAGTAGGGGAAACAATTTTGGACACCCAAGGGAGTTTGACCTAGGAAAATGGAGTGAAGACTTATCTTTCTTTCCTCAACACATGTTCCTAATTTGTAGCAGTTGTTGAATAGCATAAAGGAAGGCCTAGAGGCGTTTTTTCTTTAGTTATTTTCTCTCTAGTTTTTTATTGTAACTTTTCTTGAAGGTTCTTTCAAGCTAGGATAGCACTATAACTCAATTTCAAACTTATATAAAGCCATAAAACATTTTTTATCAATAAAATACAAGCATTTTTCTTCCTCTAATTTTTACTTTATGTGCAACTATAAATGATCAATGTATTTTCTATGATTTTGTATATATATCCTCAACGTATATCTCATTTCCTCAGCACCTTATTTTAGAGATATGCATACCTTTTGCATGTCATATGTCATGCAATTATTTTGAACAATTTCTATTTGTGAGAATATTTGATTCTTCCTTTTAGATTGAGTAAAACTTAATCTTTCCTATGAATTACTAATGTACATGTAAAATTTGAGTTGTGCATGAAACAACTTGTTCATTTTGATCATATATTAAGTCCAAATAGTAGTGTAGGTTTCAAAACCATTTTGGTGCATTACTATATTAGTGTTTAGGTTTCATTACATGTTATCCTTCTCTCTTTCCTCAACAAGAAGCAATAGGTAGCTTATTTTAGTTGAAGTTCCAAGGGAACCAACCCTCTTTGGAGGTTCATCTACACCATTTGAGCCCACACTCAGAGAGATCATACCATGTTTCATGTGGTTGATGAGTGATTCTATCAACTTAGCAAGGGTGCAAACTTCCTTGAAAATAGTTAATTCTCATGCAACCAAAATTGAAATTTTTGATTTCATGTTCTAGTCTTGGGGGCTTATACAAAGTATTTTTTAATCATGAATTGACATAAATCTCTCTTTTGGGGAATTTTTTTTTTTGCTTGGTAAATCACTACTAAGGGGCAACACCCTGAATGCTTTTGACTGGAGCTATGAACCAGTGAAACCACATTGTTGAGAGGCCTCGTCCTTAGATATGTATGGCAAGAAAAACCATTACACTTTTGGCCGTCTTAACCTTATCACTCCAAGACCAACCGTACAGATCCTCCAGACATGAGAGACTCATGAGGGTCTGATACAGAACCGCTAGGCATGAAAGACCCGTGTAGGTCCGACACAAGTCCACGAGTAGCACACATCATTAGGAATTTGGATCCATGAGTAGCACACACCTACATGAACAAGCACGATCAATCACCACATCTGCCAAGATCACTTGTATGTCCTCTCTTTTTGGGACTTTTTATTATGGATTTTGGTGTTCTATTTTATCCTTCAATTGTCAAGATGAATTCAAAGAACTATTTATCCTAGGAACAAGGGATAGTGAATTATTGTAGTATGCATTTGGATTCATTTTTTAGTTAAGTGGCTATGAATAAAAAAATTTATAGTTAAACACCAATGATGTGGTCTATGGACTAATATATGTCTCACTAATTTTGAGCATATCCTACATTAGTGTAATTTCATTTAATTCACTTTAACTTCTTGTACATTCATCTAGTAGTTGTACATAGTTACCTTGATTATCCATTTGACAATGATGTCTCCCTATATAAATTTTCACATATGGATAATAATACTATTTATCCTCATCCCTATACCCCATCTAGTATTGAGGACATATATCACATACCTTTCACTACATTAGAGTTTAGAGTTGCTTTTTTGAGATACTTTAGTGATTTTTACAATCGGGTTATATGTCATAAATTTACACATTACCTGACACTTTCCTACCAATTATCTCTTAATTGTTTGAAGATTTCAAAATTTTGGATCTAGATAACACCATTCAGGACTTAGTTTCCCTCTTATATTAAATTTCTCCATCACCTAGATTATTTTATCATAGTTTAGAGTCATTTTTCAAGGGATTCAAATAATTTTCTATAGTAGTGTTCCTAATGTATATAGTATATACTTCTTTTGGAAGTATAGTTACCATACGTAACACATTCTTTTCTGAACTCTCACTTTTGAATCTTGATGATACCTATGACAATATTTGTCTTTTCTTTAGTGATTTATCATATTGAGTTGCATCATCTCCCATTCTATATTCATTTTTTCTATCTCCAAAAGTCATGCTACTCACTTAACACATCTTGATTCAAAGTGATCCATGTATCATACTAAAGTGATCAATACTCTTAATTTTTTTATGGCACAATAAAAAATAAAAATCAGCATCAAGACATTTAAGGGGATTCAATGAACATTCACCTTGATTCATTTCTACATTCCATATGAGTGGAAATTTAATATTTTGACAACTCAATTTTTGCATCATTTATTATAGAGGAACCTAATACAAAATTTACCATGTAATATTTTATATTTATCTTCTCTCTTCTTTATAGAGGTACACATGAACCTTATAACAATTGTAAGGTACTTTTTGGGTCTCCTATTTACCTTGAGTCATAATTTTCAATCTTTTATTGGATGGTTCATTTTATGTGAGGGAAATTTCATGTACATTGGTATCTCATTAGGATTCATTCACTAGGGCCCATATTTTCACCCTCCTAAGGTAAACTTAATGGAGGTGTTAGTGTAGGATTTTATTTCCAAATAGGTTTTAATTGTACTTTTATTTTATCTTTCTTAGGTTAATAAAGCAAATATTAGTGTTACTGGAGTGTGATCTTTAAAAACTTTCATGGGAGTTGCAATTTTCTATTTTTGGAATCTTGTAATTTATTTATCTCATTGGTTAATATTTCCACCTCCTCCCTTTCACTTATCCTATTTATAGTCATTACCCTAGTTCATTTTGAGACATTTTTTTGGATAAAAGGAAAAAAGCCTGAAATTACATATATATAGCATAGAAGCTTATAGAGTAAAAGTGGTCAGGGGACCAAAACAAAATGTGCCATATACCAAATACTTTATGTATGTTGGCCAAAAAAAATCAAAATCTTCATACCAAAAAGTGAGAAAAAAGAATAAAGAAAGAAAATTTTACACAAAGGATTAAGTGGACTCCTCACACTACTTCAAGGGTGGCATAAAAATATATTATCCATTGAAGTTTGGAAATAGGATCTAGATTGTTTACCTTCTTTAAAAAAAATTCCCATGTGCCTCAGAACTTTGTGTTGTGCTAGTGACATTGGACAAAAAATTCCAAGGAATAGTAGCCATTCCACCATAATGACCTCCTTATACATGTTCTTGATATCCTATGGCCTTGGGATGCAAACCGCAAGCCTTGCTACATCCAAGGTTACCTTGAGCCTACCTAGGTTGTGCTTCTTAATATATTTTGATGTCAGTTCACCCACCAGCTCTTTTTTCTCTCCTAAATCCAAGAGGGAAGCCACAAAACATGATGTAATATATGTGTTTACCCCATAACACTCATCATCCCTTAGGAAATCAATTCCAAGTATCATGTTAATCACTATTATGTTGCTACTAGTGGGATGTTTCATTAGGACCTTCAACCATTGGTTTGTAATAACACTTGTGAAGGTCATTTCACAATGCAATCATGTGAGGCATATAGGAGTGCCCATTCTCAAGATGAACTCTAGGCAACTATGAGAATAATAGCATAGATATCACCCTTCCATTTTAAATAGAACAAGGTGCTTCATCCTCCCATGCTTATGGAAGGAGAATTTTTTTCTAGATTTACTAACCATTAGGAGAGGTACTGAAGCAACTTCAAAGTGCTCTATTACCCCTTTTTGATACATGCCAACTTATTGTTGGAGTACTACCTAGCCACCTTGTCATTAATGACAAATCCAATAAATAATTTACAATCAGATTAGGTTTGTGTCAAAATGCATCCAAATGATTAACCATATTGAAAAATATTAGAAAATGATGTCATTCCAGATTGATTAATGTTAGTAAATGCACATCCAATCAGTTAGATTATAACAATGCACCACTTTATGCTTTTAAATTGAAAACACGTAGCTTGATTCTAACACTACAACTTGTCAAGTTTATGTAGCTCGAGGAAACCCATGCTGTGAAAGGGAACTCAAGGGAGTGTAATAATTCCACATGTTTATGTGCCTAGATAGTGAGAGCATTATCTAATTTTAACACCAACTTTGGCAATCTTAAAAGCTTGCAAGTAGCTAGAATTTCCAAAGATGATCCTTTGTCCTTTGAAGAGTGCATGGATGCACCTCACAACCTCCTTTTTATCATGCATTGGACCCACAAAAACTCTTGAACAATTGCACAAAAATTATTGGTAATACTTATAAACTTTTCCATCATGTACTAGCACAACATGTGGCTTGATGCAGAAAAAATTGATTATAAAATAGAAGAAATCAATTACCTTTTTTGGTGACATGTAGATCCACCATGTGGCATGAAAACACTTCTCGCTATGAACTATATCCTCTACCTAGATAGGTGGGAACTTCTCATTTTTGGAAAGCTTCCAAATTGTATGAAAAGTGATCCGTTAGTGAAACCAAATGCTTAATACCAAGATAGTGGTTCCTACCAATCTCGTACCAAGGGTTTTTACAATACTTAAGGGCTTCACTAGACTGTGCCTATTTGACATATGGAATTGGTGTGAGGGTGGGCACTTGATATGTCACAACATCACTAGATTTCTAAGGACATCATGTGGCACCTCAACACTTTGAATTTTGCATTTAGGCCTCTATGATTAATAGGAACTACACATCTTTGAGCAATATAAAACTTTACCATCAAGGGCTCTCAGACATAATAAAATTCCCACCCGAGGGATCACACAATTTGGTGATAGATACTACTAACGGTACTCAACACCATGAGCCCTGGACACTTAAGACAAATAGTATTTTTAGTTTATTTCCCATTTATGTTGTGCATTTAATTGTTTTTTTGCATGCTAGGGTAGGATAGTTAACCAAATCCATGTGATTAGTTTGTATTTCCCAAGCATCTAGATCACACACCATATTTATCAACATGTTTGCTAATTTATTACCCTCTTTATAACAATGTGAGATATAGTAAGAGTTGAAATATTTTAACATTTTGAATCCTTGGTTTAGGATGGAACTTAACATGTCCAACTGACTGAGTTCTTTTTCTTACATATGTTGAATATGACAATAAAATCACTCTCAATCCATATATGTTTGATGCCTACTAAAATGCTAGTTTCAAACCTCCAAGCAATGCTTGTGCCTTAGCCTTATTATTTGTTCCATCTGGTAATTTTAAAGTGAGGGCGCTAATAATAATGCCTACCTAGTTCCTTAGTACACAACCAACACCAAATGCACATGGTTTCACTTGAGAGGCCCCATCAAAATTGAGTTTTTCCACACCTTTTGGAGGTGGAGCCCATACTACACTTTTATAGTTGAGCTTAGTTTTTGGTAACTATGTTCCTAGGTTTGGGGAATGAATAAACTCCCACTATGAGGATATTTTTGCATCCCAATTTGAGTATATTTTTCTTGAGCTATTTGATTTATACACTCTAGACATTACTAACATAGAAATTACTCTTTTAATTTTGCATATTACTACTTTTGTTGTATGGTTCTCCTTACAAAATATTCTTCTATTTATGTCCCATCATAAACACCATATAAGTGGTGAGAGACTTATTATCCATATTGGGTAGAATAAAGAGTATTCATTATTTTCCATGAGGAAAAACCTCCTAATAGAGATTCTTGAAGGGGTGTGACCCAATTTAGTTTGTTTTGGAGCAATGTCCAACACTATTGTGAGAATTTGCAAGTTAAGAGAAGATGGTCTAAATCCTCTTCTATTTGTCCACACAATACACAGTTGAAAGGGGTATATTTTCCTAGTTTGACCAATCTCTCATAGGTAAAGATACACCTGTTTAATGTCAACCATGCAAATGACCTGAATTTTGGAAGAATTATAGAGTTTCAACATAATTTATGGGTCCCATTTGTTGATTCAGCATTTCCTTGTTGGATGATTGATGAGTAGCCTAGGTTGAATTTATAGCTACCTAACTTGGAACAAGCCCAAATGATCCTATGAAAGTCCTCAAAAAATTTCTCTTTGTTGGAGAATTTTTGATAGATGAGACTTTTGTTTTGCTGAGAAGTTACAACCAATGATGTTTTTCCATTTTGTATTTGAGATAAGATTCTCTTCTAGCTTAAGGTAGTCTTTTACTTTTTCTCCCTAGTGATGCTTTAAGCATATTCTCTCTTCTTCTAATCCTTCAATTTTTGATAGTAGTGGGAAGACATTCCAAGAGTCATCCTAAAACAATTCTTTTTCTCCATTACTTATAGGCCAAGTTAAACATGGGATGATAACTTCTCTATAGGTTATGTTAAATTCCACATTTTAGAGCCCTCTAGTGGGTTTTCTATTATAAAAATTCATTCATGAATTATAGAGTCCATATATTTTCTTTGCATGATTTTGGACCATTTGGAAGAAGGTTTTGCAAACACATTCCATGCTAGTTTGGCCCCCAAGGCCAAATTCCTTACCTCTAGGTTATGTAAACTAGTGGGATCTTACTCTTTTTCTTACTATCAAGGTTCCCATGTGCCAAAGGAACTTTTTGATGCATTGCTCTAAATTAAATTACACTACTTTTGGTAGCTTAAGAACTAACATAACATAGTTGGGAATATCCGAAAGGATTGCTCTAGTTAGTGTGAGCTTTTCTACCATTGTTAGTCATCTTTCTTTCATGATTCTATTCTATTTTGAATTTGGGTACAATTTTTTTCAATAACTTAGGATTTTTTGGCCCTAAAAGGAATGGGATACCAAATTATTGGCTTGATAATTCATCATATTTGAAATCAAGAATGGACATGATGCATCATGACACCATTGGGGAGGTATTTAGAAAGAAAAACTTAATTTTTTAATTTATTTTTTGCCTTGATGCCCTTCAATAATCATCTATAAACTTTACAATACCCCTTGCTTCTTGGACAATAGATCTGGAAAATTATTTATTATATCATTTTCAAATAATGAATGATTCATATTAATGGTTGAGTTTGGGATATCTATACCTTTCCATGCACCTTGAGCTATTGCTCCTACTGTTGCCCAACTCGGCGATTATACCATTAAAATGAAAAGGAAAGGTGATAAAGGATCACCTTCTCTAACATCATGTGAAGAATTGAAGAGTTCAACTGGAGTACCATTTACCAAGACTGTGAACATGGTCTTTTTTATAAATGAACTAACCCATCAGAACCATTTATGAGAAATGTTGACTTTTTATACTCTTTTAGGAGAAAATCCCAATTTATCCTATCATAGACCTTCAACATGTCATGTTTCATAATCATTGCTAAGATTTTATTTTCCTTAGTGGAATGCAAAGTTTCATGGGCTATTAAGGCCCCTTTAGTTGTATCCTTTCTTGGGGCAAAGTCTTTTTGCTCATCCATGATAATTCTTGGAATGATCTTTGAAAGCCTCATAAGGATTGCTTTGTAAAAGATTTTGTAAATGGTGTTGCATAATGATATGGGCCTAAAATAAGCAAAGCTAGAGTGATTCTTCTTTTTAGGGATTACCACTATAAAAAATTTATTTTATTCCTTTAAGATCTTGTTATTTCTCTTCGATTCCTCTAAAGATAACATAATTTCATGCCCCATAAAATCCCATTTTTTATGGAAGAATATGGGAGTAAACCCACCTAAATTTGGGGCTTTGTCTAGTGGCATAGAGAAAACAACTTCTTTTGCTTCTTCTACTGTAAATGGTTTTAGTAGGAGCACATTATCTAGAAAATTAGCAAGGAATGTGGTAAGAAAATCATCTGAGATGGTATTGATTGATTGGGTAGTTTTCCGGTATGATGTGCTCAATAAGTTTGAGAAGAAGTTGTTTGCTTTTTGACTGATAAGTTTTATTATCTCTAAATTGATAGCTTTAAGGGGGAGTTGATGTTGAATATAGTGTTCATTTGTTGTCTGATTTTAATGATATATAAAATAATTTAGTGTTTGTGACCCCTTATTTGAGCCATAGCTCTTTGGATTTTTTCCCCCAATATATTTTTTCTCTTGTTAGAATTTCTTCTAGTTTTGATTATAGTCTTTGTAAGCTAAAAGAGGTGTTGTTCTTACCACACCTTATGATCTGATCATTGATCTCATCAAGTTGGGCTTGCAGCTCTATTTTTATGAAAAAATGTTCTTTAAATGCTACTCAATCCAACCTTTTATTTTATGCTTGATATATAGTAACTTTTTTGCTAGCTAGAATATTTTGGAATTGGCAATGACGGGCACATTTTCCCACCAACTCTTGAGTTGAGGTAGGAAATAAGGGTCTCTAAACCACATTTCCTAAAATTGGAAGGATGACTTTGGATGGGGTGTTTGGAAGCTAAGGAAAACTTTATGGGAAAGTGATTAGAGCTTGAGAATTAAAGGATATACAACTCAAAAGGTGCTATTTTCATAGGCTAGAATATGTAGAAATTAGGAATCTATCCAACCATTTTTCAATAAAGAAAAAGTCTCTTCACCTATTTTTCCATGTAAATATACCTTTTTGGAGAGGGAAATATAATAGATTATTTTCTAGTATGAAGCCTTGGAAATCTTTCATTAACTTTGGGGGATTATAGTTTCTAATTTTTCATTATGGTGCAAGATTGCATTGAAATCTCCCTCAAAAATAACTTTCTTCTCTTTTAGGTTTGATAAGATTGGGGATATGGCATCCCAAAGGATATTTTTCCCAACTCTTGATGTGGGTGCATAAAAATTAAACAGCCAAAAACATAGGTCAAAGAAAGTCACCTTCAAGAGCATCTAGTGTTGCATTGAGAGGATTAGTTCAACTTGGGGATTTTTGTCATTCCATAGCATTACTAAGCCTCTTGATGCTCCTTGTGCCAGAGAAAGTAAGAATTTCCATTTCTTCTATTTGCTAAGGACTTCTTGCACCTAATCATTAGTGAATTTTGTTTCTTACACCATAATGATATTTCCTTCACTAGAGTCATGTTTGCACTTTATCTTGAGTGTTTTTTTCTAGGGGCATTCGGGACCTTAACATTCTAAGATAGGATTTTCATTTCCCTTGAGGAGAGAAGCAGTGCCTCCTTGGTCTAATATTTTTATCAAGTGTAGATTTGATACTAGTAGCTATTTCATCCTGATTTTTCTTACTTTTCGGGTGTGTGCCTCTTATTGATGGTGTTGTAGTTGGTGTCTAAGATAATGTTCTATATGATTATGCAATTGAGAGAACTTAGAAAAAATCATATTCTATTAAATTCTTATTTAGTGCTTCCTTTGCCAGTTGATCAAATATTTTTTATCCTTCTTGTAAAACAAGATGATTTACCATTTTTTCATTTATTCTTCCATCATTATCTCTTGAGCTTCTTGAAATCTTGTATTATTTTCCTTTGGCAAGTTTTTGTGATGGTTTATATCATTGGGTATGGGTGTTTGGTGTTGAGAAGGGGACATAAATAGGCCTTCTTATATAGGCATTTATGAATCCTTTAAATCATTTAAATGGACTACCACTAGGAAAAATTCTACATCATACATTGCACCATTGGCCAAAATGTTAAGATTTTGTGTGTTGTTACTATGAATTTTTCAAAGAAGATCTTCCTCAACAAACTATAAATCTTGCACACCTTGTGTGGCTTTCTTTAGGGTAGTGATAACTGTTGGTAATTCCTGAGTAGAGAAAGCTAGCTAATGGATCCTTGACCAATGTTCTGTATAGTTTGTTGTAGCCCTACTTTGTTAGTATGGATGCCACTTGTAGTAGCCTTCTTGACATTTTTTGTGTTAGCTATAAAATAATTTAATGTAGTGTCTAATTCCAAGGAGGGGAAAGGTTTAGATGTTTTTTATTTCCTCTTTATTAGACCCAGGTCTTGATCTAAACAAAAACCTCTAATGTGAAGGGGAAAAAGTTTCTTGCGAGTACTTAGGTGACCTTTTTTTTGTTATGCTTACCAAGTACTAACACTTTCATTGACTTCGTAGATGCATTTGGACTAGAGGTGTGAGGAACATTAGGTGTTTGGTAATTTTGAGGAATAGGATGTTGGTGTGGGGTTTGGCTTCTTTTTTGGCTAGAGAAAATGTTTGCAATATTGTATTTTTTGGAAGAGGACCATGATCTACACTATTTTATTTTGAATCCTCACAAACCATGGTTTTTGAGGGGTATTGTGAGGTTGGATGGTCAAGGGAATGATATGGGGAGAAAAAAGTAGTAATATTTTCAAGCTCAATATGATTTTTCCATATTTCATGCTTGGAGTGGATGGCCAAGACTTTTGGGAGTGACTTTTTAGTGTTTGAAACGACACAAATTCTAATTGTCTTGTAGGAGTATTTGATCAACTTTGAATCAACACTCTGGAAGATGCCAGTGGAGTTGCCTAAGGATTCTAGGATTTGGGGCTCCTTGTATTTAAGGGGTAGATTTTTTAGCTAGATATAGAAAGGTATATATTGAATTGATGTAGAACTAGGTTTGGAGTAGCAAGTCGTGGGTTGGAGACCTATAACCTTTCCCATTAAAAAACCATTTTTTTCTTTAAAGGATTTATCTCATTCTTCTCTAAAGTTAAAAATGACAATGAAGTAACATATTTCCTTATGCATGTAGAAAACTTCTAAGGCCCTCGAATACTAATCAAGAACCCATTTTTGTAGCATATTAATAGATGGCATGTAGTTAAAAATATTACCTATAAGTGCATGACTTTTGAGGATAGATATAGAGGGAAGCAACAGGTGTCCAAAGATGCGCACTTGGTATTTAGTTGAGAAGATGAGTACAGTAGTTTAGACTGCGGAGGGGTCTTTGAAAGATATGCTACTTTAGAGACTCCTCTTTTTTGTTGATGAGGCACAAAGCTAGATGTATGAAGAGGGACTTTATCTTTTCTTCTCCATAAAACTTGGCTCAACAGTTTTGTTCCCAACAACACAATGTTGGGGAAAATGGCAATAGAGTTATTTCGTCGATGTTGAGAGAAAGCTAGAGTAAGAAAGATTTGTTGGGGGAAGGGAAGCATGCAAGAAACTCAGGGGAGGCCTAGTTAGCCATGGGAAAACTGCAAACTACCCATGAGAAATGATGCAGACGATGCCCACATCTACATCCTTTTAAAAGCCACTGTTCACCTTTTTTCCTTGAATTTTGAATGCCTTCCTGAGGATTCACAACTTGTAAACTAGCTTGAATCCATTGAAAGGAGGGATTTTGTTAATTTCTAGGGTGAAATTTTGAAAAATTCCCATTGGGTGGCTTCTCCTCCTCTTGCTCTTGCTCATGCTCAATTTTTCCTTTTATGATATTTATTATTTCTCCTTTATTTTGAGACATTTTTACATTCATCTAGATTCACACTTTTGAGTTGTCTTAAAGCCTATTTTTCTTCAACGTTTGCAATATCTTCTTGCAAACTAACTTAGATATAATGCTAATTTTATTTCTTGAATAAATTTTATTTATAATTTTATTGCATCTATTTTCTTTACTAGCTTTTGGGTTTCAATATATATTCTATAGTTTAAAATTAAAATTAATATAATATGATATTTTGACCCTTATAAATAGAATATCTCTCTAATAGATATCTTATTAAAAAAGGGCCTAAATTACAAACCATTATTATGAGTATATATTATAGAGCATATTAATAATTTCACTATCTACTCATTAATTTTAAATAAACCATACTAATCCATGACAACTTGTTCATCCTCTAGTGTTATGAGGTTTTATCTATAGGTCTTGTAGTATAAATTTGGTGCATTATAATTTTAAACATTTTCATCTGCCATGGAAAATAAAATCAAAGAAAGAGAATGTAAGATGCTGATTAAGAACATAGGAGTTTTGTGTTACAATGAAGTTAATAAATTAACTAATTAGAAATAGCTCATGTGATGTAGAGGGAATAATTTAAGTTTATAAGTTCTCTCGAAGAATCACGTGAATATTTAAAAGATCTTATTTAGATATTTTCATTAAAGAGAGAGAGAAAAAAAATGTAATAGAGATAATGGTGGGCACATGAATCTAACAGAAAAAAATATATATAAATAATTGATATCATATGCTTATCTTTTAGGATCGCAATGAGGTACTGAAGCAAGGTTTCGTTTATAAAAACTAAATCCTAAAAAATGTGCATTATAGAAAGGAAGGCTATAAGAGCTAAAAGAGAAATTCAAAAAAGTAGTCATTATCAACATGCAGCAAAGCATGAAGAATATTTTGGCATGTCCAAATGATTTAATTTTATCTTTCTCATTGTATATTTTGCATGACATAAAAAGATGTAATTGTTCAAAGTGGGGATTTATTTTATCAAGGAAGCTTTGTTGGAATTATATTGGGGTCCTTTCAAGGAAGATTTTTATAATCATTGTACTCAACTAAAACAATGTTTTGACTATGCATCTGACCTTTTCTATGTTTTTTTAATCATTTTTCTAAATATGATATAATATTACCATGCCCATTATTTCGCTATTAAATTTATCCTCATCTTCTTGTTTTGCATTTGTATCATTCATTTTCTAGTATTATATTATATTAAATCTATTTATGGATTAATGATTATACCTATATCATTTCTCATTACTTTAATTATGTGTATTATAGTTTCTTATTGTAAATCATGTGCAAATGATATGCAAGTGAGGATTTTATAATTGTTGGATGACCATTTTAGTTAGAATATATTTTCTTATTTTGTTCTTCTATTTTTATACAAGATACAAATATTTAATCAAAAATCCTACAAATAAACATCTTTAAAGATGCTAGAGTTTATCTATAGAATCCTAAAAATAGTTATCCTTCGTACTTTATGCAACCTTTGCTTCTTTTAGGAAATAACTATTTTGAAGCTATCTAAAATAGTCAAATGTATGACATAAGATCACCACCCACCCTCCTGATTGGAATGATAAATTGAAGAAACATTAACGCCTTCATGTATTCTAAAGTAATCACCTTGTCCATTTTATCATATTGTAATCTCATCCTCTCAAATATAAAAAATTGTAAAACCCTATGTTTGATAGATATATTTCACATTCCTCTTCAATTCCAATGTTTCCCAAGACAAAATTTGAGAAATCTAGTATTTGAGAGAAATTTGTATATCAAGTAGATGAGATAGACAACCATGATAAATAGAAAAATGTCATTAAAATAGTGAAAATTTTCTTCTACTAATACAAGTTTTTTGGTAAAAAGTGGATATCATATGTATAGAAAAACTATCACATGAAATTTTGATGTTAAACTTCTCCACTTCAACTTATTTAGAGCACTTTTCAATATTTTTTATAAGAAAATTGAGAGAAATTAATATCTATTGGATGGCATAGAACTTGAAGAATAGAAATGAGATAGAGGATAATTCTCTATAGAAACGTAATCAAGTGTAATAGATATCATACATTATAATGAATAATATAGTCTATTAGCTACAACAAAAAAAGATCCTATCTACCTAAATAAAAAAACATGTTTCTTTCTCTTTCTAAAGAATAAGTATGGAAAGAGATTGAATTAGTGATCATATAGAGGATAAAGAGGTTAACCTTGATGAAGATTGACATAATTTTATAGAAGAGGACAACAAGGATATGATACAAATATGTCTACATCTTGATTAGAAAGAACATATGTGCATTCAAAAATATCAAGATTTGAGGAAGAATTTATTGGGATTAATTTGAACTTCTTATTCATGGATATTAATAATTTGCATATATTATTTTACTCAACATAGAAAGGGAAAAATATAGTTGCTATGATTCACACTTTGACATAGAATATCTTGAAGTATCAAATCAAGACCATGAGTGATGTATGTTAAGAATAAATAAAAAAGTGATTTATAGCCATATTGGGTAGCACCATTACCTTTAAGCATGTTTTTTATGTAGCCTTGTATTGCATGAAAGATGAATAACATACAAATGGTATGACCAATGGTTTCAAGTTTTCAAATGCTCTAGAATTCAAGTAAGAGAATGATCTCCACTGTCTATGGTTCCCTTCCACCATTTGTGAACCAAAAGAAACATGCACATCAAAGAAAATGGTATCACTGATTGAAAGAGGAGGTACTAGTGTTGGGATTAAGGTATCTCAATCTTAGAGTCCTAATATTGATTTAATTAATGTATTATTATATTTATTTGTATTATTTAATTTCCTGTGGTGTCATGTCATAAATTGGGACCCACGGATTGGGTGGCATCCCTGTTGGAGGTGATTGGATGACACATAATCATCCCAAGTCAACATAGGCATCCCACTTTGGAATCATTGACCTATGGTAGATTCTATGATGCATCATAAGGAATCTTGTTGCATGGAGAAAGTTGGTGGGTTATTTGGGTTATGACAAGTTCTAAGAGAATCGGGTATTATTCGCTAGTTATGATAGATTCTCTTATAGATGTAAGTACTATCAATTATGATAGATTCTATGACAGATGTAAGATGTGTAAGGCATCTTTCATAGCCTACTTTTAGCATATTCTAGGCACCCAAGCTTGGAGAAAGAATATTTCATGTAATTACACTTGTAAGGGGTATGTTTTACATGTGTCCAAATGCATTTCTATGGCATGGAATATTGTGCCATGTGGATTTAGATACCCTTCTCCTTCTAGATGCTTATTGAAGCTTGCATCTCTCTATATATTGAGTGACTTGCATTGTAGAATATGTAGTTTGTTTATAGGTAATGAAGTGTTGTCGATATCACTCTAGAACAAGTGTGTGTATCAAAGAACTTGTTCAAAATAGCTTTGTACTTGGGGTTGTATTGTAACTCTTGTTTGAAGTAATACAATAGTAATGTGCTTTTGGAGGGTGGGGTTTTTTACCCGAAAGGGTTTTCCCCATGTATATTTGGTGTTACTATTTTATGTGTTATTGTTGTTATATTCCATTATTGCTATGTGGGTATGTGCAGGATCATCATAGAAAAAATAGCCCCTTAAGTGGCAAATATTTCAGAAAAATTATCAGAGTTAGGAAACTTGATGTAAAAATTTGAATAAGTTATCTATATTATTTCAAAAATATGTAAGAATAGAATTTGTCACAAATTGAATATAGTTTCTAAACTACTAGGTTTATTTTTTATTTTTTAAATCTATTTGGTGAAAATTTGAAATTTCAATGCAGTAGTACTTAAATTTCAGGGAAAAAATAAGAAGTAGGTGTTTGTCTGACCACCCTAATCACAATAAAATGATAATATTTTCTTATAAGATTTTAGATATAAGTAGAGGAATCATGTCCCGATGTGATGCATATTTTTTTGTAATTTTTCCCCAAGTAAATAATTAATTATCATTTTTTTATTACAACTTTTAAAACATATAAAAACTTGTATGTATGACCACCTTAACTTGGTCAAAACTTCATGAAATTCATTTTTTTTTAATCCTATAGTATGTGAAGCATAGAATATGACACATGTTTTAGATTAAAAAAATGTGATACCATTTGAAATCTGTAGATGTTTTTCAATCTGCCTATCAATCAGGACTTCAGTCGTAATTCAAATAGAAAATGAATAATAATTATTTATTAAATTCAAAGTTAAGCATAATTTATATTGGTGGAAAGCTGAGAATCTCCTTTAAAAACCCTTTTTGTTTATCAATTTTAGGGGAAAAAAAGCCGTCAACCACATACCCTACACATATCCATCATATCACCGTTTTTTGGCCCATCATGATCTTCCACATACCCATGTGTTTCTCTATTGTAACTATATAAGGTGTTAAAAAGGAATTTTTTTTAACTCTCCCCTACTTAGATTAGTGTAGGAAGTTGTTTCCACCCACCCGGATTCCTTTTTGTTGGTATCAAAGCCTAGCTAGCCTTGATTGCTTTGTTAGGTTAGAAGAGTTTTTTGAGCTAATCTTTATTTTAGTGGGAGTTTTACAAAAGTGTATTTTGTGACCTTGTTGCAAGAAAGAGATGGTAGGCACTTCTGGCAGGATTGAGATGGAGAAATTTAATGTAAGTGAAATTGAGTTGTGGAAGCTCAAGATCGAAGACATGCTCATAGATCATGATATATGGCTTATGTTTCTGGAACTATGTCATCTAGCATGAAATAAGAGGATTGGAATCTCATGGATAGGAAATCCAAGGGTCTTATTAGACTATGTTTGGTTGATTCTATCCTCTTAAAAGTCCATGAAGAGAAAAATTTTGCTTCTTTGTGGAAGAAGCTTGGTGATGTATATCAGGCTAAATCCTTGGTAAATAAGCTTTTCCTGAGAAAGGAGATGTATCTCTAAAAATGGGAGATGGAGGATCCGTGGAAAATCTTCTAAATTCATTTAACATGTTCATTGCTCAAATGGGTTTCATTGGAGACAAGATTGATGAACAAGAACATTGCATGCTCCTTTTGTGTTCATTGTTGGACTCTGGGATCACCTAGTGATGGCTATTGGAAGCACTACTTCCACCTTCAAGATGGAAGAGGTGGATTCCTCATTATTGTCTAAAGAGATATGAAGGAAGTCTTCTAAGATGGCCAAGGAGGCCCTTACTATTCATGGAAAACCAAAGGAGAGAGGCAAAAAGAAAGACAAGAAATCCAAGTCAAAGTCTCCTAGGAGATGTAAGTATCCTAGTAAGAAGTCCAAGGAAAAATGTTGGAATTGTGGCGAATTTAGTCACATTTAGAAAGATTGTAAGGAGGAGAAGAAAAACAAGACTTTCTTTGATTCTAAATTTGACAAATCATCCTAGGATGAAGTAGAAGCATTTATTGTATCCTTGGCAGCCCATGTATCAAAAGATGTGTGGTTGATAGATTCAGGTGCATCCTTTCACATGACCTCTCATAGAGATTGGTTCTCAAAGGATGAGGAGTATGATGGCAGAGAGGTGTACCTGGGTAATGACTCCCACTTGAATATTTTTGGTCGTGGAAGAGTCAAAATTAGATTTGGTAATGGATGAGTGAAGGGGATTGATGGTGTTTTGCATATCCTAAGTTTGGCATGAAACATGCATTTTGTAAGTAAACTAAATGATTCAGTAGTGAAGTTGTTTTCTGTGGTGGAGGATGGAAGATGACAAGAGGAGCTATGGTGCTAGCTAAGGGAGTTCATATTGGCACTCTGTTTTAGCTTGATGCATGTGATGTACAATGCAATAGTTTTGTTGGAGCCTAAAATTTCATTCAAATTTTAGTTTCCCATATGTGAAAACTTGATTTTGGCACTCAGAAGAAAAGTTGAAAAATCTGCTTATGTAGCTCATTTTGAAAAATCATAACTTTGGATTTGTTTGTTTTTATGCCAAACCACTTTGCAGAAATGTTTTTCTAACATATGGGAGTATGCACTCTAGTTTTCAGCTTCATACGATCAGTTTTGACAAAGTTTCAAAAGGCCAAGTTGAAGGGTTTTTGAGAAAATCTGCTCAGCACAATGAAATTTGTTAAAGTGGCCCACTTTGAGGGTAAATATTAAACAATTGAAAGGGTTTCATAACAAACTGATTGGTTCCTTTGATTCTCTACACCAAAATATACTTCCATGTCAATTTTCAAGGCTTCAAAACATCGTTTGATACTTTTCCAAGATCAAATTCAAATGGATTTTACACAGTTTGGAAATTGCATTTCTAGAATAGCTACAAAATAGTCAACTTTGATGTTTGATATTTCACGAATGAAGATAAATGGTGAAAAAATATCTTGCACACATGTTCACCATGCCTAAATGAGCTAATATCCAAAGTTATAGCTTCCCAAGATCACATTTGATATTTTTTCAAAAGGGACAAATGGAAGGTTTCAATTGAGCTTGACAGTGGTAATTTTCAGAAAATGTCAAGTAAGCAACTTTGGGAATTTATAGTTTTCATTTTCGAGAACTTCATGCCAAACTATTTTATGAGAATACTCTCCTATCACAACTCAACATGTATATTCATTTTCATGGTCATCAAAGGAGCTCTGATATGCTGTTTAATTGTTTCACCACTGCTCCCGGGCTAGATTTGGCACTCCAAAAAAAATTGCAAAATTTGAAATTCTAAGAACAACCCAGTTGGTGTTTTGGCCTCAAATATCTCTAATTTCAATTTTGTTGGATGTTGAGCTCATTTGGTTCAGGAATTTAAAATTTCATTTTTCTTGCTGCATGCCCGACATGGCCAGTTTACAAAGGAAGTACCTTGATTTGGCAAGCTGTTCAAAATCCATAAAAAACCCATTTCCAAAATAATTGATCACGGTCAATTAAAAAATTTTGTGGCTCTAGGATGCTCCGTGTGCCTGCTGTGAAATTAATTTATTTGCTCTCCAGCCGAAATTGAAAAATTCTTTCTTAAGTTCTAAAGTTCAAATAACATATATTTTAAAACATTAGGTATGTTTTAAAATGAATATGGATGCTTTCAAAACCCTAAATATCTCATTGTTTTCTAAAATTTAAACTTTGTAAAATATTTGGAAAATAAATAAGCAAAAAAGAATTAAAGTCTTATCGATGAGAGTTTGTCATGTCGATAGCTTGAAGGAGGAAATAAATATTCAAAAGAATTGTATCTGTACAATATGGGTAAAATCCAAAAGGAATGAAATCACAGGAGTAATAAAATGAGAAATTATAGAATAAAGGTGAAGATGGAGAGAAGATATTTTCTTCGTAAAGTAAAATATTCTCATTGAAATATGAAATATTTTCACCAAGGGCAGGGTAATTATTTTACCTAGAATATTTTAAATGATTGAAAGTAAATTTTCACGGAGAAAACTAAAGGAAAAAAAGGCTTTGAAGTGGGTGATTATTTTTGTTGAATAAAGACGAACAAATTAAATACAAAGTAAAACACCTTCACGAGGATGGGAAATATTTTCACCAAGGGAGTTAAAAGGCGGGTAATTACTTTTTGGAGTGAAAAAGTAAAGATCGCCAACAATGGAATTAAAGATTATTGCGAAGTGATTTTCACATAGACAAAGTTAATAAAGATTAACAATATTTAATTTGCCAAAAGGAAACTAATTAAATATTTTATTTTCTGAAGTGTTGCACCGAAAGGAAGAGTTGTAACCCTAAAATAATGTATATATTTCAAATGAAATCAAAGGATTAGATAGTAGGAGAAATAAGTAGGTTAGGTAGTTGGATAGGGTGAACTATTGCCGAAACAGAATATCATGTTGTATATTGCAAAATCTTTTAAAATTATATAATGGAGAAGAATACATAAATTTGGTGACATCCTTTCTTGGTGTTCAGTTGTTGTGATGCAATTATTTACATTTTTATCTAGTTGTCTCCAACTTGAGGTCTTTTAATCATTTAAATCAGTATATCAAGTATATTTTTGATTTATCAAAATGCATTCTCATTTTGTGTGAATTAATCAATTGGTGTCTGCAAGTTAGATTTAAACTCTTTTGGATGAATCACGGTGATTTAAAGATTTCTTTTGGATACTTGAAGAAGAACTTGGTAAGAAAATATTCTAGCACAATTTATGCAAGTCATAAATTTAGTGAAATTTTATGCCAGTCATAGAACCTCATTCTCAAAGTGCCTAGCAACTAGAGTTAAGCCAAAAAAGGGGAAACACATACTATACAAATCTTGACTCCATTAGCCCAATAGAAGTAGGCATTGGTCATACTTTTCACATTTTAGAATTTCATAAAATCTTATTAAAACGTCCATATTTCAAATTCAATTCTAGGAGTAGGAGTAGTCAACAAAGTTTCATCTATTAAACTTTGTGTCATCATAATAGATCAATCAAATCAATCAAGTCATACAACTTTAAGTTTGCTTCATTAATAGAGGTATACCCACCTAGGACTAGCAGCACCTGAAGAGAAGAAAGTTCAAATCATTTGGCCTTGTCTGTTACCCTGAAACATATCAAGAGATTAGCAACCTCTTGAGGTATTCTTGCCTGTGTTTTTGAGAGCTAACAAATTGGTGACTCTACTGGGGAACAAACATCAGAAAATCCGGTTCTAGCCTATCCATGTAAAGAGTCAATATAAATTTCACATTTGGAGTGAGGAGATTCTGCAAGGGAAAATCAAAAATAATTTGAAAAGAATCATTTTCCTACTTTTGGAAAAGTAGGTGGCAACTCTGGTAAAAACTTGATGAAGAATGGATAGACAATTTGTGTATGGAACAAAAGAATATTTTGAAAGATAGTAGTTGATAAGAGGAATTAAAGAATTGAAAAAGCAATGGCTGCAAGTGGAGAAAGAAACACTGCAATTGAATACACAAATGTAGGCAGGCATTGGGCCCCTCAAGTGCCTGATAATATAATTGGAAAATTTCACAATGGAGGTGATGCATATCATGCACAACAGAGCACTTATTGACCACAACCATCAAAGCAAGTAAATGTTTATCCAGTTTCTCCTGGACAAGGGCTGGTGAGCTATCAAGACTATCAATATGATCAACACAGTTCCAACCCACATGAAGGTGTCAATCATAACTTGCAACAAAGTGTATATCCAAGCCAACAGTTTGAGGAGGAAGAAAATGAATATGTACATACTCAAAGTGAAGATTCCATCACAGGATCAGAATGTGGAATTTACCCCTTTGATGCATTTCTTAACATAAGGAGACATGAAGGAGAAGATAAAATTTCTCTATACAATAGGATGATAAATATCTGTATGTAATTACCTCCTAATTGTAAGCCTACAAGACCTCTTTTTGTTGCACAGTTCATAAAAATTTGGAAACCTGAATCAACCTATTGGCTAGAATCATCAATATATCATGCCTTTGATTGAGTGAATAAATTCATTAATTCCATGGAGAGGACAAGGAATATGGACACTGTCAACAATGAATCTAATAGTGATATAATGGATGATCAAATAATGCAAAAAATAGAGGAAATGTGTGCAATTAAGATTTCCAATGACAATTATTCAAATTTGGAAGATGATGATGATATGGAAGATCAATCTTACATCTTGGATGAGGACTACAATGATGAGGATGTTCTTGAAGATACACTTCGTGAGGAATACATTGGTGATAAAGCAAGTGAAGATGAATAAATAGCACCTACATTTTCAGATCAATGCCATGGTGACACAATTAATAATGAAGAAGAGTTCATGGAAGATAGCTTTTATGAGAGCCAAGATGAAGAAAATGTAGAAGAGGTCAATGAAGAAGTGAATCCACTTGACAAAGAACAAAGAATCCACTTGATAACTTTACTTCTGAGTGCCAAAATCAAATTTTCAAATATGGGAAACTAAAATTTGCATGAAATTTTAGGCTCCAACAGTGGCTTCATCTGGGGATGTATGATTGTGAGATCATTGCAAGAATTCAGATCACTGGGAGAGTAGACCACAACCATTTGTCCCTTGAGCAACAAATTCAAATTTCTTTCTCCACTTGCAGCCGTACGAAGAATGTACCAAGAGTTTGGCAACCTCATAGTTCCTCTCGTGAAGAAATTTTACTTCTCCCAAATATTTCATAAAACATTTTATGCCATTATTGAAGTGTTCAACCAACACCAAAAATCACATCGGGGAGATTTGAGAAACTTTTGCCGATGTAGTATCTCTTGTCGATAAAGTCTCCATCGCTGTGATGTGCATAGTCAGTGTGACTTGATTTTTTTTTCTCCGAGTGGCTTATTCCTGCTGATGAATTTAGGGCCTTTGCTCTTCTATGTCATCTCTGAAAGATTATATGTTTCCCCCTAATCTCCATCGATGGAAAAGAGTGTTTCATGAGATGACCTCTCTTTAGGATCCACAACATCCAATTTCACCTGTGGGTGTTAAAAATTTCCATGCACTTGATAGTTTGGGCATTCAATTTTGTATTACTTTCCTCTCATCATTCACATGTTTCATGCATTCCAAAAAATGCCCAATGCGTTGATTTTGTCTGGAAATCATATCACAATTGCAATCCAAAAGAAGAATATATTTCACAGATTTTACCTCTATCTCTATCTTGTTTAATTTCCATGTCAGAGAGTTCTACACAAAGGCCATTCCCAATGCTTATCAATACCTTTTGAGGCTCGATATTTCTGTGTATAATTCCCAATTTATGCAGATGTGATTCAAGCCCTGATGTAATATCCCTCATACGTGGTTGACATTATCAATAAGTCAATCCTGAAAACATCCACCTTCTCTTGCACACAACTGCATTTTTATTTGTATTGG
The DNA here is from genome assembly GCA_007258455.2 of Sequoia sempervirens. NCBI lineage: Eukaryota > Viridiplantae > Streptophyta > Pinopsida > Cupressales > Cupressaceae > Sequoia > Sequoia sempervirens. The sequence continues at coordinate 317,064,665 of VDFB02000015.1, forward strand.
TGATATTGCTCAACTTTTGAGGATGAATTGTTTTGCTATGATGTAAAAATTTGGTCCATCAATTTTGCACAAAACATCAAGATTCATTTATTTGAACAAGAAATTCATCTATTTGTGTATGTCAAGACTCAAGTGCTATCTCATTGCGTCTTTAATTCTTTGCTTATGGCTGAGTTGGTTTTATCCTCTTTTGAAAATCACTATCATTTGTGTCATCATAAAAAGCCACCTGAACATTTATTTTGATTATCATGTATCCATCTAGCCAAAATTGTTTTGTAATTTATGTACTTAGTACATTATGCCCATCAACATTCCATGCTATGACATGTACTAACACACATAATTGGAGGGCATTTTCATTGAAAATAACAATACTAATGTCCTTTGCATCTTTTGGTTTGGATCTAATTATTGATGCCATTCAATTTGATCACTTCAATCCAAAACTTCTTAAAAGTCTTTTCTCCAAGATTACTTTGAGCACAACCTCAATTGATCAGATTTCATGGTGCTTTATCTCTAAATTGAAATGGGTGCTTGTCAAAAATCCATTTTCTAATATTTTGCAATGTAACAAAATGAGTCAAGTAGCCTCCAAAACCGCCTTATAAAACTACTCAAATGATCTCCAAAAGCCATTAAAATTTACCAGTATGTTATTTGATGGTAGGGGATTGTACTTGTGAAATGGTTAAGCATGAAGTTATTGGCATTAAAATCTATTCACAATTGAAGTTGCTTGTTCAGCCATTTTTGCAACTATTTAAACTAAACTAAAACTTGCCAATTTGCCTTTTTAGAAAAAATATCAAATTAGATTTTGGAGAGCTTCCCTCATGGGGATTGGTTTACTTGGGTCACATGAACATGTAGGAAAATGGGTTTTTCACAAATCCTCTTCCTCCGAAAAACATTAAAAATCAAACTTGATCACTTTGTAGCTATTTTGGGAATGTAGTCATAAAACTGTGCAAAATCAGTTTGGTTTTGATTTTGCAAAAATACCAAATGATGTTAAAATGCCTTGAAAATTGGCATGGATGCACTTTGAGATAGGGATATTCAAGAGCACTAATTGGTCTATCATAATATCTTTTCAAATGCTTAATATTTTCCTTCAAATTGTGTCACTTTAATAAATTTCACTGTGCTGACAACAGATTTTCTCCAAAACCCTTCAACTTGGCCTTCTGAAACTTTGTCAAAAATAATCACATGAAGCTAAAAATTGGCATGCACACTCATATGTGGCAGATAAACACATCTGTCGAGTGATTTTGCTTGAAATTGCACTGTTTTCATTTTGTGAATTTTCAAAGTGAGCCACTCGAGCAGATTTTTCAACTATACTCCTAAGTGTTAAAATCAATTTTTTGAATATGGGAACCTAAAATTTGCATGAAATTTTAGGCTCCAAAAAGTTCTTTTGATTTACCAAAGAAGAGACCTTTAGATTCTTCATCCTCACTATCAAATTATGCAGAGAAGAAGTATGTTGTAGCTACATCTGATGGTTGTGCATTTTGGTTGCTTAAGGGTGCTCATTCCATGGAAATGAAGCTTCCTATAGAGAATACAATGTCATGACACCAAACAATTGGTCACATTGGTGATAAGGGTCTTAAAACCCTAAAAAAAGAGATCCTTGTTGAAGGCCTTGATGATTGTAATTTCAAGTTTGAATTTTGCGAACATTGTGTATATGGAAAATAGCACTGTGTTTATTTTTACTCTATCTCTCATAAGTCTTTTGGGGTTTTGGACTATGTTCATTTAGATGTTTTTGGTCCTGTGAATGTTCATTATAAAAATCTATATATTTTGTTTCTTTCATTTCAATGATTACACTAGAAGGACATTCATTTATTTTCTCAGAACTAAAGCTGGAGTATTTAGCTAGTTTAACGAGATTAAGGCCTTGGTAGAAAATCAGACTAGAAAAAAGGTTAAGTGTTTGAGGATAGATAATGGTGGTGAGTTTTGTTCCACATAGTTTGACAATTTTTGTAACTTAGAGAATGGGATTGAAATACATAATACAACTTCTTACACTCCATTGAAAAATGGAGTTACAAAGAGGATGAACAAAACATTCATGGAGAGGGCTAAGAGTATGTTGAATGGTGCTAGCCTTGAACAAAAGTTTTGGGATGAAGCGGTAGCCACTGCATGTTGTTTGATCAATAGATTCCTACATCAACGCTTATTGGAAGGATACCCATGAAGGAATGGTTTGGTAAAATTCCTTCAATGAGACATCTCATAGTATTTAATTGTGAAGCTTATGCTCATGTCTTGATTAAGAAGAGGTAAAAGTTGGAGAACAAGGTTGTTAAGTGTATCTTTATTAGCTATGGTGTCAGTGTGGAAGGGTACAAGCTTTGGGATCCACAAGATTAGAAGGTTCTCTATAGTAGAAGTGTGATTTTTAGAGAGATGAAATCTTCCACTATTGAGTTGCAGCCAGAGAAAGAGGAGAAACAAAAGGAGGTAGTTCATATTCCACCTACTCTAAAGAAAGATGAACTATGCACTTCTGTTGGACCTAATGATGAGGAGAGCTCAAGTAGCTCTGAAAGTTTAGAAGAAGAATAAAAACCTCAAACTTAGCCTTTGTGGAGGTCTACATGAGTTAGGTGGCAACCGAAAAGGTTTGATTATTTGTGCTATTGGATTCTAGTTACTCTTTTGCTTTGATTACTAACACTGATGATCCTAAGACCATTAGAGAGGCTATGGGTATGAGTGATGTAGATTCATGGATGCAAGCCATGGACAAGGAGATTTCTTATTAAAGAAAAGTAAGACTTGGGATTTGATACCTTTTCCTACTAGATGTAAAACCATTAGTTTTAAATGGGTTTTCAAGAAAAAGTTTGGTCTTGATGGCAGTGTTGAGAAGTATAAGGCACAATTGGTCACTAAGGGGTTCTCATAGGTGGAGGGAATTGATTATGGGGAGGTATTCTCTCCTACAATGAAGCTAACATCTATATGACTTCTATTATAACTTGCAACAACATATGACTTAGAAGTGGAATAGATGGATGTGAAGAGAACATTCCTTCATGGTGATTTGGAGGAAAAGATTTACATGTCACAGCTAGAGCATTTCATTTAAAAAGGTAAATAAAATTTGGTTTACAAACTAAAGTAGTCTCTTTATGGTTTGAAACAGTCTCCTAGAATGTGGTACCAAAATTTTCATGCCTATGTGTTGTCATTGGGATTTCAGAGATCTAAATCTAGCCATTGTGTATATTTTAAATCTGATAATGGTTGCATTCTCATTATTGTCTTATACATAGATGATATTTTGTTTATTGGGAATGGTAAAAGTATGATTTTAGATTTGAATTTTTAGTTGTCAGCACAGTTTGAGATGAAAGACCTAGGAGCAACTAGGTACATTTTGGGAATGGATATCATGAGAGATAGAGCTAACAAAAAAAATTGGTTAAGCCAGAGCAAGTATGTGAACTCAGTATTGGAGAGATTCAACATGGTACATCAAGTAGACAATTAGTTGTTCCTGTGATTCAGGGGACGAAGCTTTCTATGAATGATTGTCTAAAATCTCCTACTGAGATAGAGGACATAACCAAAGTACCATATGTGAGTGCAATTGGTAGTCTAATGTATGCAATTGTGTGTACAATACTAGACATTACCCAAACAATGTGAGTCTGTAGCCATTTTATGGCTTATCCTGGATGGGTGCATTGGGATGCACTTAAGAGAGTGTTTAAATATTTATAGGGAGCTTCTAAGTATGCTTTGTGTTTTCATGGTTATCCTACTGGACCTCAGCATTGTGTGAGTATTCATGGATATGTGGATTCAAATTTGATAGGAGGCATTGACAATGGAAGATCAACCAATGGTTACATGTTTATGATGTTTGGTGGTGCTATCAGTTGGATGAGTAAGTGGTAGTCTATAGTCACATTGTCCACAACAGAGGAAGAGTACATGGTAGCCACTCATTCTTGTAAGGAATCCATTTGGCTTAAGAAATTTTGTTCTGATATTAGTTTAGATGCATACATATTACTATTGTTGTGATAGTCAAAGTGAGATTTGTCGAGCAAACGATCCTACCTTCTAGGCTAGAATGAAGCACATCGATGTTCATTATCATTTCTTTTGTGATATGGTAGAAGATGGAAAGGTAAACTTGGAGAAGGTTTACACTTTGGTGAATGTTGTAGATGGACTAATAAAACTAGTGAGCATAGAGAAGTTTAGATGGTGTACCAATTCCATGGGAGGCCCTGAGTAGATGATTTTGTATGACTCTCAACAAGTCTTCAACAAGTGGGAGAATTTTGGGATTAAGGTGTCTCAACCTTAGAGTCCTAATATTGATTTAATTAATGTATTATTCTATTTATTTGTGTTATTTAATTTCCTATGGTGTCATGTCATAAATGGGGACCCACTGATTGGGTGGCATCCCCATAGGAGGTGACTGGATGAAACATAATCATCCCAAGTGGACATAAGCATCACACTTTGGAATCTTGGACCTATGAAAAATTCTATGATGCATTATAAGGCATCTTTTTGCATGGAGAAAGTTGGCGCCCAAGTTGGGTTATGATAGGTTGTAAGAGAATCAGGTATTCTTGGTTAGTTATGATAGATAATCTTATAGTTGTAAATTTTGTTAGTTATGACAGATTCTATGGTAGTTGTAAGATGTGTTACAAGGCATCTATCATAGCCTATTTTTAGCATATTCTAGTTGTAAATATAAGTTGATGAGGATGTAAAAGCATCACTAGTTCTATGGGAAGAGGATTGTGATCTTCTCATTGGGGGTGTATTAGTAATCCCAATTTCAAGTGAAGATGGATTATCTCCAACTTGTGTAGATGGATTTTTGAGAACATCAGTAATTGGAGAACCATGAGAAGTTAAAGAAGAATATTTATCTTCTTGGGATGATTAAGAAGTCACATCAATGGTTTCCTCTATTATATCATCCAATCTAGCACTCAACACTTCTTCATCTTCTTCCCCTTGTGTAGTTTTGTCCATGAATACTGAGGCACAAAATTATTATAAATTTCTCTTTCCTAGATAATCCTCATCATCTCCTCATCATCACTAGAAGTGGTTTGTTTCATAGTATAAGTCATTTATGAAGGTGGTTAAGAAGCATTTTGATCAATCTCAACCTACTCAATAATTCTTTTATCTTGTTGAAGAGGATGGTTTTACTTTTCAACTTATTTCTTCATTACTCATTCACCTATTCTTCTTATAAAAATCAAATTTTTGGCTTCAATAGTCTCTATTTCTTTAATAATCCAGTCCATGCAAAGGATGAGCTGATTTTGAATGTGATTTATGAAAATAGGGTCTGCCAAGTCATATTCATCATCTTTGATACCTTGGATATTCCAATTGAACCTAAAGGTTACTCTCTATCTCAATGATAACCACATCCACCCACTTCTTCTTATCTCATATTTATGTAAGAAATCTACCTAGTAATCTTCTAAATATGGAACATGATAAAATCCAAGTCCTAATTGTAAATTATCCTTCACAATGCTCTAACTATCAAAAGGAAACTTGCTTTCATAGAATTGCATAGTGAACTTGACTAAATCTTTTTCAATGTTTAAGGCATCAAACATGGAATTACATTGATAGTGAGACAAGCCAATAGGAAAACACATTCCTACCTTCTTCCTTTCCTGGAATCATTACTCACCTCAACCACTTGTCTACAAACTTCAATAAGTACAAAATTTTGTCATTTGCATATTTGGCAATTTATAGAGGACCCCATCAAATCCTACTCTTATGTAGGTGAATCTCTGAAACTGAATGAAGAAACTATCATAGTCCTTAACCAACATAGAAGATTTAGGAGATATCTTTTGGCCCATATCTCTTTGAATTTTTTTCACCACTCTAATGGAAAAGGAATCAGTTACACTTCTAATACTCTTGTAGCTTTTATAGAACTATAGTTGAGTGTAGTAATCATAAATTTAAATAGTTTTGTCAAGCACACCTTCTAGGAAAATTTCTAGCCAACGCCTTGTACAAGAAATGACATAGAAAATATATGATGATATATAAGTCTTATGCAATGGAAAGTGAGTAATCTCCACATGAATTTGATTACTAATTAGGGTACCCCATCCAATAAATTATTTTCCATGAATTATCAGTACAAAAAACTAATACATCCATTCCCCAAAATCATGTGCATTTTCATTTTATTTAAGCCTATGGAGGAAGAATATAAATTTGAAATCTCCTCTACAAAATGAGCCCGATGCATCTTCTTAGGTAGTGAGGATTTACATTTCTTAGGAGCCTCAAACCACTAAGGAGTAATTGTGTTTCTACATTCCCCCTTTTTATCAGTGTAATGTTGGTAGGTGATTGTAAATTCAATGGCATTGAAAACATTGTTTGAAATAGTCAACGGAAATAATTGAAAGTTTCATCATTTAATCGAATCACTAGCCTGCTATCACTAATTCTCACTTCTTGAGTTTGTGGGTTATAATGATTTATGCACTCAAGAACCAAGTATGTCCACTACACTACTATGAGAAATGCAACTATTTGTAATAATCCACTTTCTATAAGCCTCTACAATATAGGAGATCAATCTTTCTTACTAATTTTTCCCAATTTTTTTTTTAAATTCACATGCCCTAAATTTGTGTCCCCAATTTATGATACAAATCTGGTCAAGTTTGATAAATTCTTGTAGCCTAAGTTCTTTAATTTCATCTTGTTTATGGATTGTATTAAATTATAAAATAAATTAGGACTTTAATGAAATTATGAATTGCTTGTACAAAATTCAATACCTTATCTATACTTTAGAGATAGTCCCAATTAAATCAGAATACACAATGCAATTCAAAGATAAAATTTGATAAATACCTTCACTTATAGTAATTGAAGCTTGTGCTATGAAGTCGTCACCTTCTTTTCCTAGTTCATCGCCACTTCTTCACAAGTTGCTCATAGGAATGATTTTTATAATGTATTAAAATATATTTATAATCAATAGCATTAAATTTGTTGATAGAGAATTATTGTCATGCCTTGAATTTTGTGTGTCCAAGGTTTTTCTATTTGATATAAACTTTTGATACCTTTTAAAAATTTGAAGGAGAATGTTTATAATGGCATGTCAGAGGGATGATGGGTTTGGAGAACCTTGTTGGGTTTTGAAAAAGGTTTCAAAATCTTTCCAATTATCTAAAAAGGTCCACTAAGACCATTTGTTGAAGAATATAGTTTTGTATGAGTTACAACCATCAATTTTAATTAAGGTTGTTGAAACCTTGTCGAATTTCAACAATGGTTTCAAAACTGTTAGTGAAATCCAAAATAAGTTGTCCATGTCTTCAAGTTCCACAAATAATTTATGAGCCCAATAAAATAAAATTATCTAACTATGTGAGCTTGAGGCTTGGTTATGAATACATAATCAAAGAGGTGTAAGTGCAAAAATTTGGGTCCACTTCATAGGGAAGTGTCATTTTTAAAATTTAAAATAGGTACCCATTAATTTTTAGAATAGGTACCCATTTTAAAGTGGGTACTCATTCCCGAAATATTGAAACTCACAATCCATGCTTTCTATTTGGATTTAGGTTTAGAAAATGTATGGTAACCCAACCCTTATCCTTGGACCTACAAGTATAAGGTCATGACAATGCTAAGAGAAAAAAATGACTTTGACAATATGGTTGACGAGTTTTTTATAATAGTTTTGTGGAATTGAAATCCATAATAGATGATGATGTCTAGTTTTCAAATATATAAATTTGTTTAGGATTGGATTATTTTTTCTACTTTTCATTTAATTTTTGAGGAAATTGGTCCATAAACTTAAAATGTCATGTTTTAATATTTTTTTAATAAATTTTGATTTGATAATTTTATTGTCAAAGAAATTATATGGCATTAATCTACAAATAGTTCTTTACATGATAAAATAAAGAAAAAATTAGAAATAACTAGTGTAGGTCAAATTATGATGTCTATACATGAGGTCTTTCAAAAAAAGAAATAATGGCCAATAAAAAATTAATAAAAATACAATATTTAGAAAAAAAATTATTAAAATATCCTCGTGAATCTTCAATATAATATACATCTTTCTCCAAAATGAATTAGAAAAATACTTTAATTTAGCTCAAACTATGGTATCGATACACACCCATGGTATGGTCCTAAAAAAGTGACTTTTAAAAAGTGATTTTTATACATGCCTATTAAAAATTATTTTTATCATCTGAGTATTAGAATAAATTATGTATTTGAAAACTAGACTCAAAATAATAAATTTCATATTTTTGGAATTTTTTAAGATTCAATATGTAAGTGCTTAAAATTATCATTCCATTCCTGATAAATTTTGAAAATCAAGAAAAAATTTTTGACTTTTTTACATTTTGTGGACCCAACTTCTTGTAGTTACTGAAACTAAGGAGGTTGTTGAAACTTCATCAAGTTTTGATAAAGGCTTCAAAATCTTTTGCAATTTCTAAATTTTTTAATTTTCTCAACGTCTAGTTAAGCACATAACTTTTCTCACTCATCGTCAGTTTTTAACTAGGTTGTAAGAACTCAATCAGGCCCCAAAAAGGTTTCAAGTACCATTGGAAGAGTCTATAAAGATGATAATTTTTAGATGACAATGAACTTTAACTTGAAAGGAAAAGGGAAATTTGAATGGTTGTGACAACCTTGTCAGAACTTGAAAGGATTTTGTAAACCACTTCAAAGGTTGACAACCAAAATCAAAACTTTTCAAAAATGATTTTTTTTAAAGAAGAGTGATAGAATATCATGGTAACACTAGTAATTCCCTTTGGATTGAAGAATGCACCAACAATCTTTAGCAAAATTATGGTGAATACATTTAGGGACTTTATCCATAACTTTCTAGAAGTATATTTGGATGATTAGACATTCTATGGCTAGTTAAGAACCACATTTATTCACTTCAAACCATGCTAGAAAAATGTAGAAGTATGTAAATATCCCTAAATATCAAGAAATACATTTTTGTGGTACCTTTTGGCACATTACTAGGTAACATAATATGTAAAGAGGGACTAATGGTAGATCCAATTAATATTGCCTTGATTTTGGAATTACCACCACCTAAAACAACACCAAATATTAAGAGATTTCTAGGCTATACTGGCTATCATAGAAAATTTATCAAAGGATATGCCACCCTAGTAGCTCCTTTAGAAAAACTCATCAAAAAGAGAATTCATAAAATAATTTCTTAGGTTGACTAATGTAAACAATACTTCAACACATTAAAACAAAAAATAGTAGAAGCTCATATTCTCATATTCCCAAATTGGCTAGTACCTTTTCATGTCCATGTAGGTGCTTCTAGAATAGCAGGAGCTATCCTTGCCCAACCATGTGGAAATGAAGATCACCTAGTTGATTTTTCCAATCATGAAATTTCTTGAGCCAAGAGAAATTACACTACCAATGAAAAAGATGCCTTATCCATGGTCTTTGCATTACAAAAAAATTCTTGTATAGTCTATCCACCCCATTCACATTTTACACTAAACCATGAGCCTTTAAAGTTCCTATTGAATAAACTAGTTATAAAAGGAGGAATATTTCAATAGTTACTAAATTTAGGAATTCAATTTTAATATAATTTGGTAAAACTGTGGAATAATCAAGGTACAAACAACCTATCTAGAATTGGTATAGGAAAAGAGCCTGAGGCGGTTGATGAAGAGTACTTACATATCACCCATCTATTCTAGATAACTATGGTATTAGAATAATTTCATGATTTATCCCAATTAATTTCTATTGTTAAATATCCCACTAATATGAAAACACATGATAAATATTTGTTACTACGAAATTCCCTTCATTTTACCTTAGTAAAGTTCACTTGAGGACAAGCCAACATTTTGAAAGAGGGGATGATGTTAAAATGAAAGGGAAAAAATTCAAACATCACCAAGTAAATCCTACCACGTCTTATCACAAAGAGTTTAGAGAACATTAGATTCTAGAGATGCCATCTAGGGTAGGTTTAGGATAGATGGGTCATGTCCCATCACATAGATATATGTATAGGTAAATATATCTATAATAAAGTAAGAGGAAAGAAAGTAGAACAAAGAAAGAAGAAGATAAGAGATAGAATAAAAGTATACAATAGAATATGTACAGAGTATAGGGGAAGATATATGATAAGTATATATGATGTAAAAGGAGATATAAGGAGATATAAATGTGCTCAATTGATATTAATAATATATTGATACAAAAATTATGTTTACATTATGTTGTCTAATATTCATATAGTCAAATAGCTTATCTTCTATATTTGAGTCAAACCATTGCTCCCTTTCTATGACTAAGTTCGAGGTGTAAACTACAACACTTAGAAATCACTTGGGGCTCAAAACTTCAATCTATTTATCTTAGTTTTCTTGCTAAAATGACTCATAATCATTAGTATGTTGGCACAAGGATATCAAATATACATCTAAGATATGTTGTAGATGAACAACTTCTTTAATCTTAGCAACTCCCATCAATATAATATCATCTACAAATTGAAGACAAGAAATAAAGTCAAAATCCATAGCCACTTTCAATCCCTAAATGAAGCCAATAACTCTTTGTTGATTTATTTTAAGTGTAATTATTACATTTTCCTCTAGATATAAATGCTTATAAATTCTAATTAAACTCACCTCATAATCTTTCAAGTCTATCATTCTCATTCAACAAATTGCCATATAATTCTTCTATTTTCATATTGTCAACTATTTTAGTAAGTATGAAATTATGATACTTGTCTAGAAGACTTTCAATCAAAAGAATCTATAATTTTTGTATTCATATTCCACCCTCGTCATTGAAAGTTCATTTCTTAGATTCTTCAGCATTGCAATGTGATTATTCATGCTATTGATTTCCTTGATTTTCAAATGAGTTAGTTGGCTTTTAATATCCATGATTTTTTAACTTTTTGGTTATTTATATATTATTTGAAAAACCTATCTTTCCTTTATTTCTTTAATATATTAAGCACAATGCTTGGTTCCTAGACTATACTGTCATAGACCAATTGCTCAAGAATTCATTACCATTTTATTTTATTTTCATTTTATTGCTAATTCCTATAAACCATTTTATTGTAGAATTAATATAATCTTACATTTCCAATTTTTATAGTTTAAACCATGTATTTTTTTAAAAATTGCAATATTCATGAATTCAAATGATGTTATAGCTAACATAGACATAAACTCCCAAAGAAAGAAAATATAAAGACTTGAGAAATGAAGCTCCTATAATACACACATGGAACCTTTATATTGTACTGCCTCAATATTGACCATCTTATAAACTAAATAAGATGAAATAAATTCACATCAAACTCTGATTTCAACAATACAAAAAAATAAAACATAAACTATTCATCATTAACTAGTTAAAAAAAAATATAAAAAATGAAATACTAATTGAATGTTCCATGTGCCAATCTGGTTCAAGGGTGGTGTATTTTTTATATTTTTTAAATACAAATGAGAAAGATTATGAAGATTAGATAAAACTTTAATTCTATATATATATATATATATATATATTACAAAGTCAAGGATCTTTTAGCATCATCTGTAAAGCACCAAATCTAATGAGAGGGAAAATGTGAAAGGAATACAAGATGGAGATTAATTAAAAAATTGGAAAGAGGATTAAAGTTGTGAAAATGTATTACTTATGGGGTTGTATATGATACAATGTCACCATCTATATATAAATTCTTTGTACATGAATTGGAGCATATTCTAGCAATCCCCAGAGCGTTCTTCCTCCTATGGTGTGCACATGTAAATGGTGCAAATAACCATGCCAAACATATGCATTTAAATCATCCCCAATTCCTCAAACAAAAGGTACTCAATTATTGTTCCAACACTTAGTAGCTTCAACCCTAACACAAATTTCACAAACTTGATAACCCATATGACTCACTTAGCCCACAAATCACATGCTTAGAACTTACAACCTACAACTAACACTATACAACCAATAGTTACAAATCCCATAATCCTAAAATTTGATAAAGTTTTTGATGCTATAATAAATAAATAAATAAAAGTGAATTGATTTTATTTATAATAATATAATAATAATTACTTATTTAATCTCATGACTATTTATTCTACTTTTATCTATCCATTAATTATGTACACAAAAAAGTCGTGTTTTCGGTTCTTCACTTCTATTTCAATTCCTTTTTTTTTTTAATACCTTTTCTATATTGAAACAAACCAGAGTACAGAAAAATAACAACAGAAGTAAATGAAAAAGAAAAGTAAAAGTTCCAAAATCTGATATAAAACTAAGACAAGGCTCCCCTAAAACTAACATCTAAACAAACTTTTATCAGTAATCCAAGTCCCGTTGCCCTCTTTCGGGCCAGCTTTATCTAAATTAAATTATGTTTTACACTCAGCATAAATAAATGGGTTGTGTTCCAAACCTGTAGAGCCCTTCCTTGCTGATGTAATCACAACACATGATTGCCCCCTCCACTATGGTCTGAACCGCTTGACACAGTCTTTCGGTCTCTCCAGGCATCGCTTCCTTGAATTGCTTCAGGTCTTTTGAAAGGTAAACAATCTTTTCCAAAAGCCCCATACAGTCGGAGACATTAGATCTCACACTCACACATCTCTCCAGTGCACATGCGGCTACCGACAATCCTAAGAACAACCAGTGGGCTTCCCCCACCATCTTCAGCCCACTCAAAGCTAAGCTTCCCATTTCCTTAGCTATATCCTGAAAATGACAAAATTATTGTCAATTACAATATTTAATTCGTATAATTCAAGTTAGGCTTTTGACCAAACAACATGCAGTACCGAGCTGGTTAGTTTTTCGGCTTGTGTTGAAATGGAGTCGATAAATTGAGCGGCCAGGCTTGTGTTGGAGGCTACGGAAGTCAAGTGGGAGGAGGATGCTTCTTCTGAAGAAACCTGCAATAGTTAACACACACCTCTTCAGTTGAACATTCGTTAATAACTTAATAGTCGACACTGGCTAAGCATTGTTTGAAGGGTTGGAGCTTACCTTGATCCTCTCAAGCTGATCTTCAATGAATCTCATGAGCAGATCGATTTGATCGGTTCGATCAACTTCCTGAATACTTCGCTTGAAGGAATCAATGGAAAGAGAAGATGAAGATGCGGTGGGTTCATTATGAGAAGATGACAAAAGCAGAGAGCAGGCTGGCTCATGAAAGGATCCTCCATGAGAAGGGCTCATGACGGCAGGCGGAGAAGTGCAACATTGGCAAGTGTTACCCATGTCTGCTTGTGATTGCAAACAAAATTCTGAAACACCGGACTAAAAAAACAATCAGAGTGCAATGAAGTGAAGTATGTTTCTGTCTATTTAAAGCCAATCTTGTTCAAAGTCAATACTCACCAGTCACCACTTCGGTAGAATTAAGTAAGCAATGCTCAAACGATGGTACCCAGGGCTTAAATTTGATGGCCGTATGACCGTACTTAGAGATTTTTGCTGTAAAATACAATCAAAATTTTAAGAAGATTGTATCAGATGAAAGGAGAGATTTTGGATAGATTGTCAAAATTTATATAGAATTATAATGATATATATATTTGATTTATATATAATTTTACTTACACTAAGGTATATCATAATGTTTTAAGGGCACGTTTGAATAGATAACCGTCATTAAAAAAATCGCTGATAGGCAAGGTTGACCGTCAAATTTAAGCCCTGATGGTACCAATGAAGAGAACTTTTCGAAATGAATGAAAGCATCTTTTTCAAACTGTCGTTTATTGTCGTGAATGAGCTTATTGCACGTTACCTCTTAATATTATTATATACAGGCATCCCTTTCTAAATCAGAACTATCGCTTCGTTTGAATATAAATGTAGAAAATGTCCTTTCCTTTGTTGTTTAATATTCACCACTTGTGCCAGTGATAACGAAAGCGCACAGTAGATTTACTATAATATCTATATTTTATGTAATTGTAATCTTTCACCAGCTCATCATCTGACTTGCTCTGCTCAACATGTGGCCCATTGATCATAGCTACCATTATTGAGATGGACGAAAACTTATTATTGTTATTTTTTATTAATATCGTACCTTCTATGCAATAACAACTTATTTATTTGTATTCATATACGTAAGTAATTACATCATCCATCACATAAATATTAAGATTAGTTGAATGAAAAATAATTAAATAAATGATTGATTTGGATTTAAGAGCTGGAGAGGAATAATAAGTATAGAATAAAATATAAAATTTAAATAGTAAATTATATATAATATATATATTGAAATTTGAATGGTTCAATATGTGTAATGATGATAATAATTAGGTTGTTAGGGGTTTGGTCAACTCCTCTCATCAAAAGGTTGTTTGAGACATTACATGGAATGCTAGGAGTTTGAATAAGTCCCCTCGCTAAGAGACTATCCAAGATCTCATGCAAATTTATAAACATGATATAATTTTTCTTTAAGAAACCAAAACACTTTTTATGGTGGAAATGTTGGCTATCTTTGTATTTCTTTGAAAAGGTAGTTAATGCTAATGTGTGGGTGTGCAAGAATCAATAGGTGGATAGTCTTGTTTTTGGGGCCCTTGTCAAATTACACCTTCCTCTTGGTTAACACGTGAAAAATAGAAAAAGGTGGATCCTAAGTATAATGCAAACAACCTAGGATCAAATTTTCTTTTTTATAAAGAGTCATTTAGGATGCAAATCAACAAGGTGATTAGATTGACTTTCAATTTTGTAGGTGATTCAATTAGACTTGGATCAACATTTTTTTCAGGCTTAGGGATTCTAGACACAGAAAAAGTCCTGATTGATACTATGCATCTAATTCTAATCAACTAACACCATTTCTTCCCAAATCACCTTAAATTCATCAATTAATTGAATAGTCAACATTATTTAATTAAATTCAGCTATTAATGAAATAATTAAATTTTTGGATTAATTCACCCTTCTTCTAACTAATTATTCATCTTATTTAGTTAAATTAAATCATTTAATTAAATCATCTCTTAATCCTCTCATTTGATTGAAAATCAATCAAATCAAATCTAACATCTTCTAATTCACTCCAATTAATTAATCCTAAATAAAAATTTTAATCATCATTATCAATTCCTCCAGCATTTAACTCCTCAAGATTTAAATCAACCCATGGTCAACTAACCAAGTTGCACATGAAAATAATTATTTAAATCCTCTAATTTCCCTCACAAAGGCATATTTCAAGGAATATTCCTCTCAACAACCTCTCATTCAATTTCTCTCCAAAGGTTTTCAAAAACCTATCACATCTTACATTTGCAATAAATTCTCTTACAATATTTCAAATCCTCTTACATTCTCTCAAATCTCATTCAATTCCTCTTACAACAATTTCAAATTCTCAACAAACAACATTTATTTCTCTTCATCCTTCTCCACTCACACATTTCCCAAAATATGCTCCAACTTCCTCCAATAGAATTGTGACACTTGACACATTCTCATTCACTCTCAATTTATCCCACATTCATCAAATCCTCTCATTCTTCAATATTTGACTTTTATAAATAGAGGCATCATTTTCACAATATGGATCCACAACTTAGAGCATTATCATTATAGGCATTTCACTCCATAACTTTTCATCATTTTCAAGTATTTTAGCTAGATTATAGCCATTTTTCATACTTGGATCATCTTCAATCATCAAGCTTATCAAAGGGATTGGGAAATGGCTTATTTTCACATCAAAGGAGCAACACTCCCCCTGTGGGATGGAGGTTTAGTTGATTTTACTTAGATTGCATGCTTTGTTCAATTTCTTGTTATTTCATGTTTTCTAGTGATTTTAGTTAAAGAATTTCATAGGGAACACTAGATTGACCTTTCTAACATGTTTGACACTTGATTGTTGATCTATTGTTAGCTTTGTGTAGGTTTGGTGTTCACATTTTTGTGCTAGAAGGAGGGATAACCATCTTAACTTGTTGATTTTTGCTTAAATTTGTCATTTTTTGCAAAGACAGGAACACAACATTTCCTTTGTTCATTTGCAATCCTCGAGAGTGTTGCTTTTGTCATATTTTCCATTTGTGAGCCTGCAAAGCGTCACATTTTTCATTTGTGAGCCCGCAAAGCATTTATTTTGTTGTCTTTTTCATTTGCGAGCCTGCAGAGCATTGCCTTTGTAAACAGGGCCACCTTTGTTTTCTTGCTTTTGCACTCAATCATAAAATTACCATATCTTGGTCATATTTTGGTCTTTTTTGGAGCTTTTTTTTAAATGGAGTAAATTTTCATAAGCTATCCAATGGTGTAGGTATTTCTCAACTTTGATATAGTTAAAATTTTTAAATTTTCACCTAAAGTCAAATGACATTGTAACTAAGTCTAAATTCTAGGGCTTTTATGCTTAATCATTTATCTAGCCATCATATTTTTTTGTTTTCTTGATTATATCTAACATTTGGAGCATGGATGTGAAAGAAAAAGCGTTTGCTACTCATTGTAATAGTGTTTTTAAACACTCATGGGAAAAAAACCCATCATATGCTATTTTCCATTCATACTTTAGGACCAACTAGAATTATTTTGGGCATAAAATTTACAAACAACTCAAGCTTTGTCAAACTTGATGAAAATTAAACATTAGGAACTTACTAGACATTGCTTTGTGAGCTAAAATTGAACAAGACAAACTCATATTTAAGCTTGGTGCTCTAAAATAAATCATCTTTATTTTGGATTAAAATGGACTTGTGTCTTCCTTACTTTGTAATTTTTTACAAGTTGTGTCATTTGAATGCGTATGCACTTCTCTCGCACTTCACGATGATCTTGAGAATAAAAAGAATTCTAGTGACATAGGTTGTCTAAAATTACCCACACATTTCAATTTGGAACTAAAATTGAACAATCATGCGAGTGTGAAGGAAAAGCATTGTGTGTGTTCCCTCCTTAGTGCTTTACACAAACTAGGCGATCGAACTCCAAATGTACTTTTTTTTATTGTTTATCTTTAAAGAGCCTGGCTTGGTGGCAAAATGTACTCACCCCAAAGGAACAACTCAAGTAGTAACAGGCTAAAGCCCAACTCTTCCAATCACTATATAAAAACATGTTGTGATGAAAGTCATTAACAATAGGTGCAGATGTGTCATACTAACAAGTGTCACCCATAGTATCCATGTGATATGTAAAAATCCTTCCTTAGGGAAAGGACTAG
Source organism: Sequoia sempervirens (assembly GCA_007258455.2). Classification (NCBI taxonomy): domain Eukaryota; kingdom Viridiplantae; phylum Streptophyta; class Pinopsida; order Cupressales; family Cupressaceae; genus Sequoia; species Sequoia sempervirens. The sequence goes on from VDFB02000015.1 coordinate 317,081,991, forward strand.
GAGGCTTCTTGACTCACCATAGCCTTGAGCTAATCTTGTCGCATGTATGGCGACCTCGAACGAAAGTCCTTACTATAGGGTAAGTGCACAAAGTTGATTCCACGAAACATGGAATTTTTTGCCTTAGCCAAAAAAACAAAATTAGCATTGCAAAAATAGGATCCTAATTTTCATAAACGGGGTCCCCATTAGCTTTGGGATCTTGAGCCTAAATTCCAAATGAGATTTCGCTTTTTAAAAATCAAGATCTCATTTGTTAAAGGGTCCTAAACGGACGGACATGAAATAGGATCTCAATTATTACAAAACGAGATCCCGATTTGTAAAAATTAGGATCCCATTTTGTAATAATAGGGATCCCATTTTAAGATGGTACTTATTTTTTTAAAAATAAACAAAACTCATTCTACTATGCACGACATCCCGAATGGGTGTGGGTGACAGTGACTAACAATCTCCAGGTACGCCTCCACCCCCAATTTTTTTGTTTTTTTTGTTTTTTATTGAAATTTTTAATACAAGAATAGAATTTAGCATGTTTTTTTCCAATTTATTTAGTGTTTTAAGCATTTTATTTTGTGTAATAGTACAAATGATGATTTGTAGAAATAGATGAAAAAATGCAATGAAACCTGAAGATATTGAATAGAAAGAAAAAAATGAACCTTAAATTGTATTTTAAAAACAAAGTTTAGCTTTTGAAACTTAAATTGTTCAATCAAACCAAAAAAAATTGCATTTGAATTAACCCCAATTGAAAGGAAACGAAAAAAATTGTATTTCAAAACCCTAAATTGAAATGATATAAAAAAATTGCATTTGAAAAGCCTAATCAAGCTTTTTGAAACCCTAAATTCAAATCAAACAAAAATGGATTTGAAAACCCTAGTTTGAAATGAAACAAAAAAAATTGCATTAAAAACCCTAATTGTTGAGATTGAAACCCTAAATTTAAATGAAACCAAAAAAAAATCTAAAATCCTAAATTGATATCAAACAAATCATTAAGAATTTGAATACCCTGATTTCAAGCTCAAGAATATTTGATAATGGAAAAAAATCATTTGTATTGCTTAAATATTTTAAATTTCATTTGTATTTTATGGAGAAAACAATATGTTAAACTTTACTTTCAATGTTAAATTATAATTAGATTAGAGAACAATATGTTAAAGAATAGTTGTACAATTTATAAATTTTATCAATGTTTGTTTGCAAATTTAGTTAGAAAATTCCTAAATCCTTGTACAATCCATTTTTAATTGTCACTTAATTAGATAATATTTGCATTCATTTCTATTTTATGTTTTGATCTCTCTTAGTCATGCCTTGTTTCAATTTCTTGTTTGCATGCGTTGTCTCTTGTCTTTCGACAATCTTAACCCTCATTAGATCGTCAATTAGTTGTTAATTAGGCTTCTAGTTTAGTCTAAAAACTAAATTTTCACTAGTTACCTAGACACTAAAAGAATCTAAATATTTTTCTTTTCTTTCTTTTAGGTTCTTTCAATTCCAAACAATCCAAAATAAAATACTTGATTCAACATTAACTAATTTTATATTATACATTTTATATATTAAAATTCATTTAAGTGGGAAATATTAATGAAAAAATGTTAAATAAAATAATATTATATTCAATTAAAAAATATCCAGTTAAAATATACATCAAACTCAATCATAATAATACATAATTATGTGTTTCTATTACGGAAATAGTCAATCTATTCATAAAATAAAAAATATTCATAAACTAGTCACTAACTTGCAAGTCCATTATTCCAAGGGCCACCCAAACTTCATCTTGAGTTCCCTAAACCCTAAACTCTAAAATCTAAACCCTTAACACTAAACCATTCATTTTTTCCTAGGAATGGATTAAGGGGATCTATGTCTAGTAAGGTCTTAGGACAGACTGACATGGATCAAGTGAATAAAATTTGGTGAAGTTGCCTAGGACGTTAATGAAATTTGGTTACCTTAGGCATCTTCACCAAATTTTATTCACTTAAGCCATGTCATTTTGTACTAGGAACTTACTACATAGGTCCCCTTAAGCCATACTTTAGGATGTCTTAAGGGATCCTAATATGACATTTCTTAAGGGGATCAAATACATTCTCAAAATTTGGTTAATTTTCCCAAGGCAACCAAATTTAACGATAATAAGATCATGCAAGCTTATAATATGAATGAGATTTCATGATCTAGATTGATCAATTTGTGGTTTAGGGTGATAGGATGGCTAGAGGGGATCTATATCTAGTAAATTCCTAGGAAAAAATGACATGGCTCAAGTGAATAAAATTTGGTGAAGTTTCCTCGAACCTTAACTAGATTTGGTTGCCTTGGGCATCTTCACCAAATTTTATTCACTTAAAAGCCATGTCATTTTGTACCAAGACATTACTACATAGATCCCCTTAAACCATCCTATTACCCTAAAACCTAAATCCTAAACTCTAAACCGTAAACCCTATAATATTCATAAATTGTCCTATATTAATAGTTAATTATTTTTTCATTCAAGTAACATGCCTTAGACATAAATGAGGCTTACATATTTTATCATTTGTATTCAATTAGGCCATTTATATTGAATGGTTTAAGGGTATTTCCTAATCATGTATCTTACATTCTAAAATTACAAATTTATTGTAGGTTAATTATATCTTAGAGATCAAATGGATCAATTCAATAATATTCGCAATCTGCCTCCATGCCATCCATCTCCACCACCTTCACCTCCACCTCCACCCACTCCACCTCACAACCCGCCATCTCCACCACCTGAAATTAATGGTGCTCATTTGCAACCATGAATTAATGCCAATGTTAGAACCATCCAAGATCAAATCAATATTATTCAAAATGAAGAATGTATCTCACCACCTATGAGGATGTTTGCATCTATGATGCAAACCGTTGTTGATGTTGTTAGGGCTATGGATGGGATATTAGATGAGCATTGACAATGGATAGAGGAGAGGAAAACTTTTGATTCTGAAAAGGAAAACACAAAAAATGAAGAGATGCAGTAGATAGCCACGACAGTTTCTAAATTAAGACAATGATCTTATAGTTATGAATTTAGGAATTTGATTTGATGGATATTTTGTGTGATGAATTTATGAACTTGGTTGAATGGATATTTTTAGTGACATGAATTTGTGATTTTGGTTCCAAATGGATATTTTTAGTGACATGAATTTATGAATTTGGTGGAATTTATGAACTTATAATGATGAATTTATAATAGTATATATTTTATGATTATCTACTAGATCATGATATCTCCTATTGGAAAAATGTAATGTATATGCATTAGACATAAAATGAGCTTTTTGTGAATGTTTCAAGTTTATGTTTTAGTATGTACATGTATTAAAATTGCATAGTTCTAGATCTTAAATTTTGAAACTTATATGTATGTACATAGTTTAGTTGAATGATGTATGCATGCAAATTATGCATCGTATTTTTTATTTTAAATGTATGTACATGTTAAATTTTGAATTTTGTATGCACATGCTCAAGTTCAATCAATGCATATGTATGTGTATGTATATGTATGCACATCCTATTTAAACAAATTTGCATGTGTTTCAAATTTAACTATTTCTTGTAATTTTGTAAGTTTATAGGTTAATTTTGTATAATTTAATGCAGGTGCAGTTATATCTAATATCATGGATCAATTTAACATTGATGATATCATCAATCTAGCACCTCAGCCACCTCCACCTCCCCCTCCACCCCCTCAACATAATATCCCACCTCCAGCACCTGTTGCATCTAATGAGGCTCGCTTGCAAGCATGCATAAATGATCAAGTTGCATCCATTAAAAATCAAATCAATGCTATGTAGAATCAAGCATTGATTCCACCACATGTGAGGAATTTTGCATCTATGATGTAAAACATTGTGGATGCCATTAGGACTATTGATTCTGATCTAGATACACATCGATGAGAGAGAGAGAGAGTGAAGATGAGACAATTTTATGCAGATGGTCTCTCCTATAAACAAATTTTAGACCTTAAAATAACAAAATCCCACCTAGCCCCTTACTTTCTTGACCCTGTTACTCGGTAACCTATTCCTCCAAATAAATCTAGAATATCCATGAGGTGGTGTATACAATTACAGATGAGTGAAAATTTTTGGGATCAATGGTATATGGTATTTTACAATCCACCACAAGCTAATTGGGAGGTCCCATTATATTTTTTGAGGAAACAATATGTAGAGTTTGTTATGGGGCAAAAGCCCAATTATTCTGATTTTAAATCATTTTAGGGTGTTGGTGGCGGCATACCACAATAGAGGTTAGGGGAAAGGGTTGATCCCCAATGCCTCGTGCAGGTAATACTCCTTGTTGCTCCTCTTCGTCCTACCATTCGTGCACTTGTGCATCATTGTACAGTGGTCTCAACATTAGGATCTCTTAGTATGCTCGTAGGAGACCTTGATCAACATGCTTCTACGATAGCGAGTAGGGAGCATAGAGATGATGATGATGGAGGATTGTTTTATGGAGTTGGTCTGAGTACCATTCCATGAGTGTCGATGGTCCCACATGTATGTACTAGTTTCCATCAGTTATGTTATCGACCCGATTAGGTCACACCTAGTGCGGGTGGACATGGAGATTCTGGTGGTTCATCTGGTCACGTTAGTTCATTTGTATAATTTCTTATAGCATACCATCACCTTGAGGACATTACAACACATGTATAAATATGCATCTACATGTTCATTTTATAAGAATTTCAATGAATGTATATATCAAAGTAAAGTTTGCAATACATTGTAACAATTTTATTTTTTGGTGTACAAGTGACACTAATGATGGGGCAACCATCCACTCCGCGAGTACATACATTGACACAGTCCTAGTCAAAAATCCTTATGGGGCATTTTGATTTCAATTTTTTAAATTATATATGAAATTATTTTTAACTTGAGTTTTAAATTTATAATTGAATCATGAACATATGTTTAAAATATTTATGTTGGTTTAGGGGAGTCAATTGGCTTGCATGTCGATTCCACCTAAGGGGTTGTCAAGCACTCCTCCACTATCGGGTGTCATAGATCAGGGGCAAGTGCATTTATATTGTAAATTGTTTAACTTACATTAACTTATAGTTATAATTATGAATTTTGAATTCACTATATATCAAATGTGCATGTCCACTTGTAAATATTATAAGTGTTACTACATGTATGTCTAGGTTGATATGACAATGAGAATGGGCATCAAGAAAACATTAGATGTTGTGGCTACTTGTGAGGCATCTAATTTTTAGGTTGTTTAAAAAAAATTCTACACAAAATGTGCAAACTTGAATATATATATTTTAACCTAATTCAAGTATACATGTTTTAAATTCGATCTTGTAGGACTTTGTTAGTGCGACTTTCTACCATGACCCAACCATAGTTACACCTCCAAGAGGACATGCAGAGCAGGCTCCAGATATCATGGTAATTTAAGTTTTTTATTATATTTAAAGTTAATTACACATTATATATTTTGAATAACTTTAATTTTAAATTATATATATAAATATATAATATTAGCTAATATATGTTTTAAATTATTTTTCTTTTATAGCATGAGACACATCTTGTAGTCGAGCATGTACAAACAGGTCTTGGAGAAGAGGGTGCACAACCTCAAAATATGGTACAATTAAAATATGATAAATTATAAATTAAACTGAATTAAATCATTTTTAATTATAGACTTACATCTAATTTCAACTTTCTTTGTCTTGTTTATATAGATTGATTCAACTAATTTAGAGGTTAGTTCAGGTGCACTAGAGCATCTAGACCTAGATATGATGGTAATTTAATTTTATGATGAATTATAAATTAAATTGTCATTAAATCATTTTTCATTGTCTTACATTTGATTTCATCTTTCTCTTGTACAAAGTGTTTCAGGTCATCTGCATAGTCTGTATGGTGTGAAGAGGTCTCTTGACTATAGAGACAATACATGACCCAAACATGATTTTATGGGTTATATTTGTTTATTTCATGGACTACATATTTGGTTTCTCATGTACTCTGTTGGACTTTATATTTCATGGCTCAAGTACTTAGTTGGACTTTAGTTGATGGGTTGTACTCTAGTGGACTTTATTTCATGCGCTTAATATATTGGTTTCATGCACTTAATATTTTGTAAATTATGGACTTTATTATTGTTTGAAATTTTAATTTACACATGTACATTTATGCATTTTATGTTCATAGTCAAGACATTAATATAAGACATTAATGTGAAATTAAAGTTGAAATTAATACCTGACATTTTAATATTTGTACTTTACAAATTTAGTGATCCCTTACATGATATACATGAAATGTGCATTCAATAATTAGCAATAATTATTCAATGAACTTATTCAATTCACATAAATCAATAATTAGTCAATAAATCATAATTTACAAACAAAAGCAATCTATTTATTTACCACAAAGGATGAAATTTTAAGAAAAAAAAATACCATACAAGATTAAAGAAAAAAATCATTAATAAATTCTATAAATAATAACATCCAACACTGATTTATAAGCTATCAAAATAAATAATAGTGTCCAATAAGTTAATTTATAAGTTGTCAAAACAAATAATATCATCCAATACTAGGGCGGGTGCATGAATTTGGTCGCACTTTTGTGTTCAAATGAGAAAAAAATTGAAAAGAGATAACGTAAGCGCATTATGTGATTTTAAAAGAAAAAAAAAAGTGAAATCTGTATCATTTTCTTTTTACAGTTTCTCAGCTTTGCCTGCGGCCAAAAGCCCTCACTTTTACACTCGCGTTCTAGGAGGAAGGATTTCTACAAATTTCATCAACAACAATTGGATTTTGTTTGCAAATATGGTGCCACGATGACGAAGAGATGCGAGAGGTAAGTATTCTTTGCTATTTGTTTTGAATTTGTTAGTTTCAAATTGATTTTGTTTGTTTTAGGTTAGATTTGATTGTTTTTTTTAAATATGTAGGATATCTTGCAAATCCTCAACAAGAAGAGGAAAATCCTCAAAAAAATCAACCTCAATAACAAAATCAACCTCCCCCACCATTCTCTCAATTCCCTCCTGGCACTCAAGAAAATTTGAGTGAAATTGAGAACAATAGAAAACAACTTGAGGATCTTATCAGTAGGTTGAGTGATCCAAATGGTTCAACCACAGAAAGAATGCTTCTAGAAAATTCATTGAAAGATATGTTGAAAAATGTAGATGCAATCACCCAACAAATATTTGGATGGGAAGATAAGAGGCAGATAGCCAAGGCATATTATGCAGAAAAATTATCATATAAACAAGTAAAAGATTTAAAAATTACTAAAGGTGATTTGTGCTTGCTATTCACTGACCCTAAAACAAATAAAAATCTTACACTCAATTCAAAGAGGTTTCATATTCATTGGTTGCACCACCAAGAGATTAAGAACCATTTTTATGAAAGATGGTATATGGTCTTTGATTACCCATCGTGCAATAATTGTGAAGTCCCCAATATTTTCTTAGGAAACTATACAGTGAGTTTGTATTGAACCAAATCCCAAATTATTTTGATATGAGGGAGTTCCAGGGGAGAGGTGGGGGGTCAGCTCAGGATAGACCAGGTGCACAACCGGATCCTACATGGAAAGGGAGATGACCTCTCGCTAGGCCACCTCATGAGCAGATTGTGATGCCTGCCATTGCAAAGTAGAGTACTGACAAAGAGACATTGCAGGTAATCACAACTTTGACCTAGAGTGTCATCCATCACACTAGCCCTATTGTACAACGCCATCTAGGGGAGTCTTTAGGTGGTGGCCTTCGAACCCATGTGTGTCAATCTTGTGGGGCGACTTGTTCATATGACCCTACCGACACTTAGGAGGGTGCTATGCAGGATCCGTATGCTACTATGCAGCCTAATCCATATACATCTATGGGGATGGAGAGGATGGCTAACATTTTGCATGATGCATATGGCATTGAAACTCAGGTAAAATTCAACATGTTCATTGAATTAAATTTATTAAATTTTGATTGTAAAATGCAAGATTAACTAATTTAGTTTTATTATTTTAATAAAATTGCAGGGTCACAGTGTAGAGACTGGATACACCAGTCATCCACCTACTTATTTTTGCAGTACACCTATCGGTGGGGTATGTAAAGTTAGTAAACAATTATAAATTTATTACATGTGTTAATAGCATTGTTTTGCGAATGGTATTTTAATATGTGATTTAGGATGTTGAACAGGGTACTGTTGGAGGTTTCAAGGAAACACCTACGGGTGCCAGTAGATTTGCTCAAATGTTCATGGAGGTAATATAGAAGAAAGATAACTTAAGTAATGAATTCTAAGTTTAATAGATTTGTGTAGTTTATATTCATATTGTTGGTTACGTTGCATTACACATCATTCAAACTCAAAGCATTACTTCAAATTTGATAACTAATAATCAGAAATATATTTGTTTAATACTTGTACTCAAAATTTTGTTCATTAGATCTCATACATTATAAGTCATCACATGGATCTCTATTGTAACTTTTTTGTGATTGAATAATTTGTTGTTTTATTTTTAGATGTTCGTGATAGAAATACCGCCAAACGTTACGAGGGCAATGGATATTGGTGTTTCCTCCGCTATACAATCCTCGTTGGCTTTGATAGGGGAGGTATGAGGCAAATTACTAAATTTCAATTTACATTCATTGTTATAGATGAACTAGTTCTAGTGAAAAATCAAACCATTATTGATTCGTAGTTTAATTCCTATTTGGATGATTTATACAGGGCTTGAGCACGCCTAAGCATCGGCATGCAAATATTTCCATTGAGGAGAGTGATCATGAGATGGACGTAAGTGATTATTTTGTTAAATATGTTAATTTGTATAATGTAATTTCTATATATTAATGTCTTTACATCTTATTGTAATAGTTGAAACTTCACCAGGAGCTAAACACTAGGAGGAGCAGTAGGAGCACTCCTCGAGCATAGCAGAAACGGGTGACAAACTTATTGCCATCGGATCGCCTAGCAAAGGGAAAGAAATTTGTATTTGAACCAAAGCATGGAGAGAAATGAATTTTGAATGCAGAGCCCTTTGTTGTATGCCTACATGGCAATTTTGTACATATTTTGTATTGGATATATTTGACATTGTATGCCTATGTGGCATTCTCGTAAGCCTATATGGCTATTTTGTAACTATAATTTATACTTATATCAACATATATTGATGTATGCGTACATAGCTATTTGCTTAATACAAATATTTTTTATCGATGGTGTCCATATTTGCATTATAAATTCATGGTTCAATAGATATGAGTTATGTGTATTCAAGTGTATACTTTACAACTTATGCACATATACTTTTTGACTTACGTGTGAACATCGAAAAGTGTGAAAATTTATGTGTTTGGAAGTCAAACATAAGCCAATTTTGCAATTCTCGGTTCTTGCATACTCGATCTTATCGACTTATTCCTTAATTGCACATATTGTGAATATTTCTCATTTGGTGCAGAAGACAGATTCCTCATTTTTGAACCACTCATAGCAAAGAGATTCACAATAAGACTTTAGCATTGGAACACTACTCCATACTTCTCTTGTCTACACTATAAAGGATTGAAAATTCTTAATTTGATGCAATGATAGTCCAGAGATGGGAATTTATATAACCATCCCTATTTTGAAACTTTTCATCTAATATTGCATCAACAAGAACTTAAGAAGTGTTGCATAAGAGTGTTAGGTTTGATAGGCCTTCTCTTCCCTAAGGGAGGAGAGCCTGCATCTTGAATTTTGAACAAAATTTTAAGAAGCAAAAATTTTACTTAAAAACTTCAAACCTAGATGACATATTTGGTTAAGTCTATCTTAAAAATTATCAATGCATTGGAACTCTAAAGGATATTCTCCCTGAAAAGAAAACTTTACCCTTTTTCCCAAGGAAAGAAATTGCAACAAGTTGCATGATTTATCTTATTTCTTTCTCACAGTTCCTGGTCAATCATTCATGGCTCCAGATAGTTCCGTTCCAAGGCAAGGACACCTAAAAAATCACTAAGATTCTTCTACGATCTGCAAGAAAAAGGTGTTGGCTCTTTCACAATGTAAATAATTATGTAACACTATTTTCTTGTTTGCCATCCACACAGAAAAATGTTCACACTTTTTAGATTGATCAATGATCAATAATAGCTGATTTTAAACACTTGAAATTTTTATGTTTGAAGTTTAATTTATAATTTTGTATCATGAAATTCGAGTAGATAACTAATATTTTAATATTTGACTATGAAAGTGGTGGTGTATTTTTGGTATGTTATTTGACTATTAATATGGTGGTGTATTCTGAACTTGATTATTGCTGCAAATATGTATATATTTCTAATTTTTATATGTTTTTGTATTACCGAACCCAACCCCAAATTTTTTTTTCCTGAACTGGCGAACCGGGTTCGCGAACTGGGTTCTTGAACCCAAAACCAAACCCAAAACTGAACCAGTAACTTAGTAAAAAATAGATTTTTTAGTTTGTTTTCATAACATTGATTACATTGCATTGCACATCTTTCAAACTCAAAGCATTTCTTCACATTTCATAACTAATAACTAGATGTTGATAGATGAAAAAATTTCAACTACAATATAGTTTTTACAAAGTCAACCTAAGCAGTTATGCAATTAATTCACATTGCATAACTAATAACTAGGAGTAGCTGTCAATTGCATTTCATTGTCATGGCATTCTATGAGACCACATTTCTTTGAGGCATTTTTTCAAACAGTCCACTGCCTTGTCTATACTACCACATTTTTCATACATGTCTACCAAAGCATTTTTTCAAATAGTTCAAGTGTTGCCTTGTTGCTATGGCTGAAAGCCTAAAACAAGTGATTTTGAACAAGCTATGGATGCTTGGAAAAAATCTATCAAAAGCATAATAGTAAGCAATATCATAGACAAGGCAGTGAACTCTTTGAAAAAATGCCTCAAAGAAATGAGGTCTCATGACCTAATGGAATATCATGACAATTTCAAAAGCATTTGATTGTCATGGCATTCCATTAGGTCATGAGACCTCATTTCTTTGAGGCATTTTTTCAAAGAGTTCACTTCCTTTTCTATGCTAACACATTTTTCATACATATCTATCAAAGCATTTTATCAAATAGTTCATTGCCTTGCTACTATGGCTAAAATCCTAAAATAGGTTCTTTCGAACAAGCTATGGATGCTTAGAAACAATCTATCATAGCATAATAGTAAGCAATAGCATAGACAAGGGAATGAACTGTTTGAAAAAATGCCTCAAAGAAATGTGGTCTCATGGTGGTGGAATGCCATGACAAGCAATTTTTTGTGGATTTTCATGGCATTCCATCACCATGAGACCAAATTTCTTTGAGGCATTTTTTCAAACAGTTCGTTGCCTTGTCTATGCTACCACATTTATCATACATGTTTACAAAAGCATTTTATCAAACAGTTCACTTCCTTGTTGCTATTGCTAAAATCCTAAAATGCGTGCTTCCAAAAAAGCTATGGATGCTTGGATAAAATCTATCAAAGCGTACTAATAAGCAATAGCATAGAAAGGCAGCAAACTATTTGAAAAAATCCTCAAAGAAATGTGGTCTCAATGGTGATGGAATGCCATGACAATCCATAGCAATTTGCTTTTCATGGCATTCGTCATGCCATTCCATCACCATGAAACCACATTTCTTTGAGGCATTTTTTCAAAGAGTTCACTGCCTTGTCTATGCTAACACATTTTTCATACATGTCTATCAAAGCATTTATTCATTTCCTTACTGCTATGGCTAAAAGCCTAAAATAGGTGCTTGGAAAAAATCTATCAAAGCATAATAGTAAGCAACAAGTTGATGCAATACAAAGATTTCCAAACCACTCAACAACTCAAGGGACTCTTGTCCCAAACTCATCTTGGAAGAGATCAAACAAAATTTCAACATTTCATCAGAAATCTACTTTTCATCCACTCAAATTATCTTATCATTCATCATTCATCCTTCCACAAATTTGTATTCCAATTGACTCATTCAAAGAAAAAAACCATTTTAGAAAACTTTGATTCAATCAATTAGATCAACATGCATTTCAAAAACACCATTTTCAACAAGGCACTCTTCCATTCAATCAATTCATTCAACTTGTCCCAAATGGTCAATCCATCATTACAATTGGCTTTTAGATTTTTACTAGACCATCAAGCACTATGAACATCATTATTACAACTGATACAAATCAAGAACTTGGTCTCTTAACTTTGTTTTGATTGAACTTACAATTTCATGTATTATTTTACACCAAGTCTCCTCACTGTCCAACTGTCAAAACAACATATCTCACTTCTAAACCCTGTCCGAGACTCCATACATCCCTGAAACCATCACTTAGATAACATTATCCCAAAATCAACTCAACGATCACTGTTAGGTCAGACTTCTATTCTCTGAGCAGTCAAGGCACTACTTCTCAATGAGACATTCATGCCCTAAATTGGGTAAACCAAACACACTAGTTTCAAAACCCAAGATCCAAAACACTTTTAGAGACCTCTTAATTCCCATGTCCTCATATCAAAAACTCAAAATAACTTACATTGAAGAAATAAGTAGTTTTTAGTCTGAACACTGTCAAAAAGGCTATTAAAATAAGCCTGATTTTCAAAGAAGACCCCCTTCAAACATTCCCAAAATACTTAAAACCTAAAAATATTCATTATACATAACACAAAACTCCCAATTTATCCATTTTCATGGATTAAAAGACTCCTTTTGATAGTATATTGACAAACCCTTGTTTATAGGGTGAAAAACTCAAAAATCAATGAGGGTTTCTTGTATAGGCTACATGCAAACCTCAAAACCTCTGGCCAACCATTGGAACATGTCAAAATACATATGAAAAGGGATTTGGAAACATCTTCTAACCCATGCACTTGTTCTTTCTCCACTATCATGCTAGAAACTGTTCATTTTGACTGGAAAACTCAGAATTTCCTGTGTAGTAGTAGCTCCTTAAAGGAATTCTTTCTTTTTCCTCCACTCACAAACATCAAAACATAACAAATAACCTATCCCTAACCTACTCCACCAATCTACCTGACCTACATTGGTGGAGTAGTGTGGAAATTCCTTATAAGACTCAAAACTCAATGCACAGGATTTCATACCGAGCCATAAGAAGAATGCTCAAACAAACATTAAATTTAATGGATTCCTTCCCAAATGGATGCAAATAAATGATGATTCCACAACCTACTAGAAACAACTAAAAAACACATAAAATAAGCTAAAACAAGAAACTCTTTGTTAATTTAATTCTTCCAAAATACAATGATCTATTTGCTCGGCCTTTACAATGCTTTTAAAGAAGTTTCCAACCATCAACTACCTCTTCATCTTCCTTGAATGACCTATGACTCATCCTCCTCCTTGATTTTCTTATTTTATCTCTTCACATTCTTTCTTTTTCTCTCTTTTACATATTTAGCATTTTGACAATATTACACTTTGTGCTTTTTCATGCGTTGATTATATTTAATTTTGGCATTACATGGACTTAAATACATTTTTGAGAACTTAGCCTTTTGAAGGCATTACATGACCTAGGTGCTCCTGCACCACAAGCTATGGTCTCATGATTTTTTTTCACATCAACGTGATTTGATTCACATTTTTTTCACGTGAAAATCAACGTGAACCAAATTTTGTATTATGGAGCTATATTAAGCTGCCACTTCGAAAAACAATGTAACAATGATACAAAATAATGTTTGAGACTACAAGAAGGCATCAAAATGGCTAGTGTACTAAACAAATTCTTATGATTTACGAATAATGTTGATAACTCTACTCGGATTCTTTTTACAAAATCATAAAAATTGAACCCTAGCATCAATAGACTCTGTATATCAAGCTACCAAAATTCAAGTTACATCAGGCCCATATCACTGAGACACAGCCTGAACAATAGGAGGAATGGCCTATTTCAACATACTACACTCAAACCCTTAAGGGATCGATCTGGTTGAACATAACTCAGAGCGATTCTGTGTGTTTGGGTGCAAAAGAGGACCATTCCTAATGTAAACATGTCTACTCGGATGCATTGGAATAGTCCATTTGGTCACACGAGTTGCAGAACACAAATTGCACCACCTTGCAACTTTCCACTGCTTGCATTTGACACTTTTTCCATCAACTAAAAATTGGACACCACGGGAAAACCACTCTGAATAACAAAAACTAAGAGAGGTTATTATAGAGGGGTCCAATGCAATCCCATAAGATTAGACGAGAAATTTATAAGCATCACGGTGTCTGAGTAACCTCATGTTGAAGCTTGCAGCCATTTTTCCCTTTGGACCCTTAAGGGATCGATCTGACTGAATGTAGCTCGAAGCGATTCTGTGTGTTTAGGTGCAAAAGAGGACCATGCCTAGCATAAACATGCCTATTTGAATGCATTGGAATAGTCTATTTGGTCACAAAAGTTGCAGAATGAAAATTGCACCACCTTGCAACTTTCCACTGCTTGCATTTGACACTTTTTCCATCAACTGAAAATTGGACAACACGGGAAAACCACTTCAAAATAATGAAAGCTGAGAGAGGTTATTGTAGAGGGGCCCAACATGATCTCATAGGATCAGACGAGAAGTTTATAAGCATCACGGTGTCCGAGTAACCTCATGCTGAATTTTACAACCATTTGCCCTTTAGACCCTTAAGGGATCAATATGATTGAACGTAGCTCGGAGCGATTCCACGTGTTTGGGTGTGAAAGAGGACCATGCATAGTGTAAACATGCCTATTCAGATGCGTTGGAACAGTCCGTTTGGTCACACAAGTTGCAGAACAAAAATTGTACCACTTTGCAACTTTCTATTACTTCCATTTGACACTTTTTCCATCAACTAAAAATTGGACACTACAGGAAAACCACTCTGAGATAATGAAAACTGATAGAGGTTATTGTAGAGGGACCCAACATGATTCCATAAGATTAGATGAGAAGTTTCTAAGCATCACAGTGTCTGAGTAATCCCATGTTGAAGTTTGCAGCCAATTTTCCCTTTGGACCCTTAAGGGATCGATCTAATTGAATGTAGGTCACAGTGATTCCGCATGTTTGGGTGAGAAAGAGGACCATTCCTAGAGTAAACATGCCTATTTAGACACGTTGGAATAGTCTGTTTGGTCACAAGAGTTGCAGAATGAAAGTTGCACCACTTTGCAACTTTCCATTGCTTCCATTTGACACTTTTTCCATCAACTGAAAAATGGACACTACAAAAAAACCACTCTGAGATAAAGAAAAATGAGAGAGGTTATTATAGAGGGGCCCAACATGATCCCATAGGATTAGATGAGAAGTTTCTAAGCATCATGGTGTTTGAGTAACCTCATGCTAAAGTTTGCAGTGATTTTGCCCTTTGGACCCTTAAGGGATTGATCTGGTTGAACGTAGCTCAAAGAAATTCTAAGTGTTTGGGTGTGAAAGAGGACCATTCATAGTGTAAAAATTCTTATTCAGATGTGTTGGAATAGTCCATTTGGTCAGACGAGTTAGAGAATGAAAGTTGCATGACTTTGCAACTTTTTACAAGGCAAAAAGACACCTAACCTTCAAATCTTGCTTCCAAACTTTTACCAAACCTTGGTACACTTTATTCATCTTTATTTTGACATGAAAAAAGATAAAACACCTTCTTCCAACATTGTTTAATCAGATTTCACAATTCCTTGCACTAGAAGACCAAATTTGCTTATAAGTACTAAAACACTAAATCGGGTGTAACATGCAAACCAAAATGAATCTTTATAGGATAAATAAATTTTAGGGTACCCATTTTGGCCATTAAAAACATATATCATTTTTAGATACACTTATTTTGGAACAAATGCCTGTTGTCTAAACTTTTTTGCTTCTAAAGAGATAAAAACGTTAGAAAACAAAGCCTTTTGGTATTTTTTCAAAAGTATGATTTCCAAAAACATACAATGTTCACAAGGCCTTTTTTAAGGAATATCAACTAATGCAGAGTAGGGTGGAGGAATACAAATTCAGACTTAAGAACCAAGAAACTAACTTAGGTTCATATATCTAATCCAACTTCCTTAAGGTCACCACTATAGTCTTCCAATTCACCATTGAACAACTAAAAGACCAATTCCTTAAAGAGAATTGTAAAAACATCCATTGATCATCCAAATAACATTCATACTTCATCAATAAGACAGATCCAAGCTTCCACCTAAGATTCATCTGCCAAAGCTTAAAGAAACATCAAGGTATCATGCTTAAGGGCTACAAGAACTAGCCCAATTTTACAAACAAACCCACCTTTAAACCTATTTTCATAACAAGATCTTCTAGACAGTCACAAATTGTGCTTCAAAACCACAAATTTTCTTGTCAAATACTCAGTACAAGTCTGCTAACCTACTGCTCCAACAAACCCTCATTTTCCCTCCTAAAATCTAGGGTTTCTCAATATCTTCACTCAAACAACCACAATACACAAAACCAAAACATAAAACATGTTTTCCTAGGTCTTCTTAGACATTCCAACCCTTCCTAAACTCAATCCCAACACAAACCCATGAAAAGACAACTTGAAACTAGCATTTTCACATAGAAACTTAGCATTTTCTACCTAGGCATCATAAGAATTTGGACTTAAAGACTCCCCCTCACCAAGAAACTTCATTTCACACCTAATATACATGCATTAAATTCTTCCCACTAAGTCACATGGCTTTATAGTAGGTTGGAAGACAAAAATTACATTTTTTTAATCACAAAACAGTGATAAATCTATTACATGGGCTGCTACAGAAAAATTAGTATTTCTCCCTCCAAAATGAATATTGGAAGCCCTAAATGGAAGAAAATGGAAGATAATTCAAAATAATACATGTAAACATGAATGAGAGAGAGATCTAAGAATGTACAAGTCCATACAGGTGAAGGAAACTCTAAAAATACAGTAAAATAAGGAAATACAATGAAAAATCAGAAATAAAACGTTGAAAACTCTAAATCAAACATTAACCAAACTTTCTATTTTGAATAATTAGCCTTGAATGGACTTAAAATGGAAAAATTTCTCTTGATCTTCCCCAATGCATATGCTTTCCTTTTGAACTTCTGTCTTTTTGTCTTCCACTAAAATTGCTAATTTTGGCTTTTGGCACTTTTTACAACTTTTGCATTTTGCAATTTTTCAATATTTCTTATGCAACTCTTTAAAGGATCCTTCCTAAGACTCACATTACATGATAAATGGTTTTTAAAACCCTTATTTAACACAAATAACCCTAAAAAACTTAAATTACAAGGTTCACCACATGAATCCCCTTATTGATCAACTTCTTTAAATCATGACTCAATTGACCTAATACATACAAAAATGGTATTGAATCCTTATTAAATGAAATAGAATGACCTAAAACCATCTAAGAACACCCTCAATTACCAAATGACCAAATAATAGAAGCCACAAGGGTTCAAGTGTTGAAAAGATGGAGTTGGTGCTCTTGCTTTCAAAAGTATGATTGCCAACAACATACAATGTTCGCCAGGCCTTTTTGAAGGCATATCAACCTCCTCAACCGACTACAACCACTTTTCAACTTCTTTTACAATTGTGACCCTTCAACTTCTAAGTATTTGACAAATGACAACTTTTGGTTTGACAACATTACATTGTTATGTGCAACTTTTAACATATTGATGTAAATGACTCCATACCTAAACTAGTGACCTTATGATGGCCTCATTACATCATCTTGACCCTTACATTAAGAATTTACATACATTTTCACATTTAGGCCATTCAAGGCTTCATTACACCAAATTGAAAACATGCTAGCATGACATTGCAACCTCATATCCTACCAACCTAGATTGACTTAAAACACTTCCTAATGGTCCTTGTGACCTTATTACAACATTCTTCATGGACTACAAATCAAAATTTACCACTTGACCACCTTGTGGTCCTAATTTTCCTTAGTTCTCCTACACCATAAACACCCTACCACAACCCTACTCCACTGATCTACAAGCCTAATTCAATGGAGTATGCTTTATTTCTTTACTTGACTCTCAAAACCTCAAATTGAAGGTTCCAAACTGAATTTTAGAAAATGTGCTCTAACACTGGAAAAACTCAATGGATTTTCTTCTAGATGGACTCAAAAGAAACCTAATTCTCTATATTACCTTAATCTACAAAGGACAAGGCCTAAATCTACTGTATAGGTGGTACAAAGCTAACAAAACTAAAAGAAAACATAGAAATTTATGAACAGGGAACTTTTATTGCAAGATTTCATTCAAATTAGAATTGAGATTTGTCAAGATCATCAAAATAAGGATGTTGCATTGCTTTTTTCGCTGAGATTCTCTTTGATGGCTCAAAAATCAACATTTTCTGCAAGGAGGGACCAATCAATTTTTACTAGTTTAGTTACAGATATGCAAAGGAAAAGAATAAAAATAAATAGCTCATCCAAAATAGATGGAAGACACTTACAAATAGGCATGGCAGTCTCTCAACTTAGTCAATCTTGGTCATACATCTTCATTGGGAGTTCCAAGATACCTATTGCACACAACACCTCTCATGAATAGAATTTCTTGAAATTCGAGATGCTCTTATAATGTCTACATCATAGGTGGTCATAATAAGGTTAAATTCAAATGAATAACTTGAAATTACCTCATCAAGCTTCACACACACTTTTGTAATGGCTTAAAATCATAATTGAGATTTGTCAAGATTGTCAAAATAAGGATGTTGCATTGATTTTTTGCTTGAGATTCTCTTGGATGGCTCATAAATCTTCATTTTAGGCAAGGGGACACCAATCAATGTTTTTCTGGTTACATACAGATACACAAAGTAAAATAAGATGATAGCATTAGTGTCAACCAAATTGACATGGATACAAGTATAAATTAATAAGAACCATTGTGCATATACTTACAAATTAATCCAATGAACCATCTGAGTTTTCTCTACTCTTTATTATGTCAAGTATTGCCTCATGGTCAGACTCACAGACCTTCCACAAGGTCTTGTTCAAAGGTCTAACCCCATATTTGGTCAAACAAACATTGGATGCCACGAGAAGGTTTGAGTAATGAAGAATCTTATGATGTGTGTCAAATTCCTCAAACAAGCAATGTTTAACACTCTTATGTGGGTACCTTCTCAGCCATGTTCCAGTAACAACAACTGAGCTTGAAGGGTATTCAATGTTTTCTCCATCTATAATTGGGGCTTCCAATTTCTTTTTTGCCTCAATACAATGACACAAGTAATAGTTTGTACCCTCTTCGTTGTCTTCATCTACAATAACTACATAAACATGCCCTCCATTTATATGTGTGGCATATCTCTTGAAATTAGTCAACATTATGAATACAGTACAAAGTAATATAACAATATGGAATTTCAAATACTAAGCAAGTAGATATATTACCTGGTTGAACTAGATCTGATGCATGGTCAAAGTCAATCGATGATTCCATCTGTGTTAGTTCTAATGCCATCGGAGGGGGATACGTGTGAAGTGGGATAAGATAACTTGTCAACCATTTGTCAACCCACTCCCCTAACTCACAATCATTCTAGGCTTGCATTGTACATGAAGAACAAAAGTATGCCATCTTACGTGTATCGATACTCCATGAACCTGCATTTGAGCTAAGAGTGCAACTCACTCGATCCTATTAGTGTACAAAAATCCTCATATGGTGCAATGTTAGTATCATCCATCAACCAAAAAAATCTACAAACTGAAGACGTACCTTCATTACCTGGACCCATTGAAGCATTACACCACTCGACGATTGATCTTGCATCTGTCAACTGTGCACTATCTTTATACTTTAACTCTTCTTGTGCTAATGCTCTTTTCACACATGCTCCTGCACCGTCATGTTCCCCCTTTCCATGTCCAGCCTCCCAAAAGTTCCACATATGTTGAACACGTGTAGTGAGATGCACCCTACACAACCAGTAGAACATGTGTGCATTCTTGAACTGTGTTGCATAGTTATCTGACTATATTATATTCCAACTGTATGATATGCCCCTTTGAGCCAAATGATTGTAGAACATCTGGAAGCAACCTTGCACAAACTCTGGAGAATGTGTGCGATCATCACTAATATAAAAGTGGTACTCCCTCAATACCTTCCTTTCATCCTCTGTACTTTTAGCTGCATGTATGAATGCTATGTGCATAAATATCGAAACCTATGTGGAGTTGTAAAACTGTGACTACACCTCATGTTGTGGCTGTAGAGTGTAGTTCTCTACAAATTCAATCACTGATACTATGTTGCCAAGTGGAAAGGTGTCCTTGCATAGTTTGAATTGTGTGTCTAGCCATCAGGCTCTATGGGTATGCCTTGCATTTTCATACACTAGATTCTAACGAAACATTGACATGAACTAATACATTGGAATCTTTTGAATAACCAACTCACACCTTTTTTCTTCATACCCATCTTTTGTAGCATATGACATTGTTTTATACTTCCCAAACTCTACTAGTTTTTGTCCCACCTCATATGTGCTTTCCATGTGTTGGCATACTAGCATTCATTGCAAGCCACTGCAATGCTTGCATGAACCATCCAAGCAAGTTGTCCTATAGAATATTTTTCCATCCTCTATTTCACATAAATTTTTTGATAATAACTCTCTTGAAGATTTTGGTGGGGCTTCTATGCCACAATCCTGAAAAACATCGTTAGTATGCAAATCTAAACTTATAGAACGATAAACATCATAATGGTTAGAGAATTCAATATGTAGTTTACAGCAACAAGTAGTGTGTGTGTGATTTATCTTGACATAAAAAGGTTTAATCATTTCAAAAAATATTTGAGAAATACTAATTTGAGAATAATCATTTTGAAATTTATGAAAAAATTGGGTTTGAGTCGTATCCAAAAAATGCTTTGGATGTGGCTCATGGTTTCGAGTACCGATTCTCCTTCTTACGACATCCCTTTGATTCAGAGATGGCCTTGTATTATTCTTCCAACAAACTTCAATTAGTGTTCTCAATGCTTCAACAACTTTTTTATCTTTGTGTGGCAATCTCCCTGAGAATACCCATAATTCATTTGAATTGGTGCCCTCAATTCTTTTCCACCTTTGAAAGACTTTTGATAAAAAAATTCTACTAATTCCCATTTGTTCACTTGTCTTTTTAATGAGGCGAGATCTCTTTGTTTGATAGCTTACCAAAGTTGATGTAATGACATGTCGGGTGACATTACTATCCTTTGAGCATGAGGTCTTACCCACACTGTCATAAGCATCCATTAAATTCTTTGCAATAGTGTTTTTACTTGATGCATTCAATGTTCTCAACCCAAGAGTCTTCATGATGTTTATGTACTTTAAACCCCACATCATTTGAACAAATAGTTGACATCTTATAGTCTCATTTAGCCTTTCAAAGAAAATTTTCCAAATCTTATCATCATATCTTCTACAAGTGCATTTTGGAATCTTACCTTCCATGTGCTGCAAAATATCCTCATTAATATTAATCAAAAACTTTGGCTTTCTACACAAAATTCTAGGTGGTGTTCTCTTAGGTACATACATCTCAACATTAGCAATCTCATCAATATTTAATTGAGGTGGGCTAGATTACATACCTTCGATTGAGGGTGGAATAGAAGACATACCTTGAGCTTCATGTGGGGATGATGGCATACCTTGTTCCTCAACTCTGAGTGATGATGTACTCTCAACTTCAGATGTGGTGGATAGTGTCCAACCATACTCACTTGTGGTAGATGGTGTCCCTCCATATTCACTTATTCTTAATGGTGTCCCTTCATATTCACTTGCAATAGAGGGTGTGTCTCCAACTACAGTATCTACATCTCCCCTAGCATGACTCTTTCGTATTCATGCCCTTTGTGCTACCAATTTATTCTCTTTTTGACGGTTGAGGTTCCTCTTCAACTGGCTTGTTTTCATCAATCACTCCCAATTTCTTCTTTTCATGATATTCCCTCATCCATTTTTTCTCTTTATCTCTGATGGCTTGGAGCTGATCATCTGTTATTTTTTTCCTTTTAATAGTTCGTTTCTTCAGCATGATGAATAATTTTACCTATGCAAAAAGTGCTAAGTTGTCAAATTAACTAATTGAAATCTTTGAAAGCATAACTCGGTGAAAGCTTTGGAAGCATTGATCTGTATAGGATCTAGACTAGATTGCAGTTTAAATGTTTAAACTTTTACAATGCTTTTACAATGATTATTTCAAGTTAATTAAAATGAAATTAACTTAAGGAAATAACAGAATAAAAGTAATAACAAGGTGATTATAACAGAAAGGAAGGAAATGAGAGAAAGAAAGAGAGAGAAGAAGAGAGGTGCAAACAACGATTGGTAACGGAGTTTGTCACGAAAGTGACTACGTCTCCGGGTCCACTCCAATAGAGAGACCGATCCGATTAACTCCAAAATCGATTACAAAGCACCACAATCATTCTCCAAGCACTTTGGCAGCATAACAGCGCTCTGACGTGCGAGAATGACTCAAAGAATCTCCACAAGACCTCTCTTTTGATTATCTCCACAGCTTCAAGACTTCGTCACCTGAAAAAAAAACTTATGCTTACTCTCACCTCAAGCCCCCCTTAAATACATAAAATTTCCTCAATTTGGCTCTCAACCAGAAGATTTACAAGATATTCCTTATCTCTCCAAAATACATAATAATCTTTAACAATCTCCCTTTTACAAATAAAAATCTTCAAAATATCCCCTTTACATAATAAATAAATTTAAGAATATTTTAGAGCCCTTCAATTTAGCAATACTCGGGCTTTCATTGTTTAGGGGGTTTGGATTTTAATCTTAAAAAAGATTATTATTTGTTTTTTTATTCTTAAGTTAGGGATTTTGTTTTAAATTAAAAGGAATTTCGGTTCTCATCAGTCATCAACAAAAACCGACGCTAATAATAATCAAACGCCATCGAATGGCTTAGCGGTCGGTATTGCCTTTTAGTAGGCCGGCGGTCGGGGTTCAACCCCGGCCGCTGGCTTTTTATAGCCAATTTCCGCAATAATCACAACAAAACCAAATGGCCACCTAACTCGGGTAACGGCCGACGGGTTGGCGGAATGGTTGCCCGGGGATTTCGCTAGCGGGTGGTTGGGAGTTCGAATCCCATGCCCGCCACTAACACTTTTTGTTCAACAGAATAACAAATTCCGACGCAAATGAAGGAACGAACCGGAGCCACGTGTCATCAATTGATTGGCCGATGCAAACACGTCATCGCTCACAGAGTTGACCAAATGCTGACTGGGATCCGACTATGTGCTGACGTGGAAGCCAGCTCGGAGTACAGACACCTGCCACGTGTCCGGCATTGACTTGTCATCGACGACACGTCATCGCCAACCTGTCTGCCACCTATGCGATGACTGTACTACTTACTCATTGCCATGTGTCAGGATACCATTCGCTGACGAGGACACGTCACAGCTGACTGTGCGCTGACTCAACGATGATCTGACCTGCTGACTGGACGTACAGACTGCCACGTGTCACTCTGCGATTGGACCGTACCTTGATGATGTCATCATACAGATGACACGTGTCAACCACGGATTGGTCCATTTTGATCTGCACAGATGCTGACGTCATCATGTACGGATGCTGACGTCATCATGTACCTTTAAGTCCACCAAGTCAACCTGAAACTTTGACCACTGATAACTTTCGCATATGATGTCGGATTTCGACGAAACGAACACCGTCAGAATCATCTCAATGAGCTCTTCGTGATGAGTCCAATTTCATTGATTTTTGACAATGCCATTTTTTTTGCTTCCTGGATGCCCTCTGATTCCAGTTTGACCAAAGGTTTGACTGGCTATAACTCGTGCAAACGGACTCCTTTTCGCTCCGTTTGAGTTGCGCTGGAATCAGAACATCGAGCTCTTTCTGATGGTGCTGATTCTGGAGAAAAATGTGACACTTCAATTTTCACTGAAAAATGTCCACCGGATCAGGCCTCCCCACTGAAGACCTTTTGGACCTCCAAAAGTGGCATTTACTCTGACAATAAGTGAGGACTTGGCCTCCCCACTTGTCCTGTATCCTCTGTACATCTAAAAACCTGGCTCACAAGCACAATGAAGACTGCAATAATATTGTTGATCATAAACATAACTTTATCACTTCCATAAGCATCTACATCCAATGTCGTAGCCACTAACCAACAAAAATTGACTAGCATCAAGCTGAACAACAATGCAAAAATGAAAGAAATTAAGTCAACAACAATTCGATCCTTTACAACAGGAACATTCATACCCAAGGATCCATCAATGCTTTCAAGCATCTTTTTCTCATGCTGTACTGCAAGTGCATCCTGCAACATCTGACCCTGGTTAGCTACTCCAAGTTCAAGTGTAGAACCACCTGTACTGACAGACATCAGAGTTAATTCCTTACTTGCATTAATTACCCTCTTTAACTGTCCTGTATTTGCAAAAGATTGATCAGTCTTAATCTTGCGAGAATGTACAATGTACTGTATGCCATTCTTAAACAAATGATAATGATTTTGTTGCCTGTAGAAGATTGCTTTTCTATCATATAAATAAGGGATTCCAAGCACTATCCCACAGATATCTAGTGGAACTACATCAAACTGAACTTCATCCGCAAATTTACTGGTGATTGTGAACCTTAAGGTGCATTGTTTCGTTACTTGCAACTTGTCATTTTCACAAATCCAACCTAGTGGATAAGGTCTCTTATGTGGTGTAGTTTTTATTCCCAAGTTATTTACAACACTTTCTGAAATTAAATTCACTTGAGAACCACTATCTATGAGTGCATCAATTTTACTGTTCTTAGCAATAACCCTTAAATGAAACAACTCATTCCTTTTTGCATCTTCAGAGAAATCATTAACTGTAGAAGAAGAAGCACAACTAGCAATAGAAACACCAGAAATAGGAGCTTTACCTTTTAGACCCATCGCTGTTATCTTAGTCTCATCATCTGAATCTGAACCAAGATCCATAACAACATTCGAGGCTTTATCCTTTCCCTTCTGTTTCTGATTACGTCTTTGAGCCCACTTAGGCCTCAATTCGGGATGTAACTTCCAGCAGTGATTTTCATCATGACCTTCCTTGTCACAATGAGTGCAAGAAAGTTTCTCATCCTTCTTAACTGTAGCTGCCTTCTTTCCTTTCCCTGTCTCTACATTCTTAGAAGATTTCTTTACATCATTATCAATAAAAGATCCTTTACCCCTTGACTCTAAGTGTGTTGCTTGAACAGACACTTCATCTAAGTTACAAGGGTTCAAAACCATGATAGAATGCCTAAGGTAGGAATGTAGACCTCCTATGTACTTCAACAACGTGTCTTGGGTATACAAAGGAACATTCAAAGAAATAGCCCTTTTCCTGAACTCATGGGTGTACTCTTGGACAGTTTGACCTTTCCCTTGCCTAAACATTTGCCAATCCATCATTAATTGCTGCATATGTCCTAGGGGATAAAACTGCTTCTTAAGAGCATTAATAAATTCTGCCCAAGTTAAACTGACTCTACCATGTTGTGAAACTTCTGCCTTAGACTTACTCTCCCACCAAGTTAAGGTTGTACCTCCTAAACGAAGAGTAGCTAATTGGATCCTATCAACATCATCTATTAGGTTTTGGACTCTACAGTAAACCTCTATTTGTTGAATCCAATCATCCAATTTTTCAGCATTAAGTTCACCACAACATTTTGGCAAATCAAATTTTACATCCAATTTTATTTTAGGCTT